>JAZKJV010001475.1:400885-788877 GCA_037367405.1 Ottelia alismoides | reverse complement strand
TCCCCTAGTTTCAGGATTACGAACTAAAAACCTCATATCTTCCTCATCCAGTGTCCGTTTTAATCCTACTCACTTTTGAACCAATGTACATTTAACTACCTTCAAAACAAGACCAAGTTCAAGTGAATCGGAGTTCATATGTGAAAGTTGGATTTTGGGCCTCTTTCGTACATTGAGTATTTTAACTGTTTTTGTCATGATATTTTATGTACGTATTTAACCAATTAATAAAAATCCAAAAAAATAGATTAATGTGTAATTATTTATATTTGATTTTACCACATTTTTTTCCGGATTTATATCTGGTTTAAAAATGACAAAAAAATTATAAAACCCAAAAATCACGGTATTCTATGTGCATGGGATACCCCAAAAATATCACTTTGTGCATTTGATCGATTTTGATTTTGTTTCTTCATGAAAGTTGTAGATCTCATCGATACAAGCATTCTTTGTGAAGGAACTTTTTCGATCCGAGGTCGTTTGCTATTTATTTTGTATTTTACAAAATCTTTATTTTTCGAATTTTCTGGTGCTAACACGGGGCAGCTCCAGGAGCTGCCACGTGTCAGCCATTTTTGGGCTTTATATTTATTCATTTTTATAAAAAAAATAAAAAAAATAAAAAAAATAAAAATAAAGGGCCGCACGTGCAAGGTACGTGCCTTCCAGGCATGCGCCACGTACGTGTAGTGCCCCTCTCCCACTTCAGCCGCCACGTGGCACCTTCGCGGTCGTTCGATCTCACTTGATCGAACAACGCATGTGCATTGTCTTCATCTCGCTTCTTCCCCGAAATCTCCGTCGTCGCCTCCATGATTCCGCTGTGGATCTCGCGTACGCCCCAACCATCTCCGCATGTCTCGCACCGCCTTCATCTTCCCGCAATCTCCGCCAACGGCCAACCGCCTCCGCAATTTGTTTCCTTCTCTGGCACATCACCCCCCCCCCCCCCCCCCCCCCCGTCGACTTCCATATTTAAGAGCCGCCTCGTCCGCCTTGGCCAAACATCCACCGTTCCTCATCTCCGGTCGTGACATCCAAGCACCTGGCGTGATCCAAGGCCTCTCCGCTCCTCGTCGCAGCCCGCTTCTCCGCAGCTGCTTTGCTCCGGCTTTCCCCCCACCGTCGAGCCCCTACTCCTCCAGGTATCCTCCTTCCCCCTCTCCATTCTCCTGACCTTCGTCTCCATCTCCGATCTCTCTCTCTCGATCACTATCTCCCCATCGATCTTCACCAACACCTCCACGCTTCACCGACAACTACTCCGACCAACGACTCCCACCTTCATCGACTCCATCGCCCGCTGGTCAACCCGCTACAACCATCGCCACTAATGCTTTGACTTCACCTCCGACAACCACAAAGCTCCAGCTCCTCTTCCTATGCTTCTTCACCGTTGACCCCTGGCCATGTGTCGGCCAACGACGACTACGACTTCATCTACGTGCTTCAACTTCGACCACGACTCCACCGACGACTTCCAACTCCATCTTCTTTGCCGGTCGCCTATGACCATCGACTTCATCGATGACGGCTATGCTACGCCATCACCACCTTGCCGCACACCGCCTGAAGTGTCAACTACGACCACTTAAGCCTCCGTCGTAGCAGGAAGTCCTCTGGCTCCTTCCTCAGCACGTTGCTCCACCCTGAAGTCATCACACCACCAGCCACCGGGTCTTAGACCCGAGACCCCCGCGCACGTGCGAGCACGTGCGCCCGGGGGGACGTCAGCCACACGTCAGCCCAAGATCACATGCTACACACGTGCACCTTGGGCAAATTGCTAGAAGCCCCTGGACATCCTCCTTTCTACGCACGAGTCCCACCGACCCAAGGGTCTCGTGCACCGCACATGACCGTGTAAATTTTACTGAAGAACCCCCCGGTTATCGGTAATTTAAAATAGTTCCCCCTGTATTATATTTATTTATGTATTGCAGTTATACCTCTGTGTTCCCCATTACTTTTAGACCTCTACATGACTTCATTTTATTATAGCATGATGTTTGTCATTTAATTCTCTAGACTTTGACATATTGTGGACAGTTTGTGATCGAGGGTTAATTAATAATTAATTATTTTTGTGGAAATTTGCATATTTTGCCCATTTCTTGCTCTAAAATTCATATTTGATTAATCGTTGCTCTAAAAATTCCCGAAAAATCATATAGCGGAGATTAATTGTACTTGGTATTATGCCCAAAAAGATTTGCATTTGCATGCATAGATTGTCCTGTAAAAATCATTTTGCATATTTCAGTATTTTATTTTTGATAGGTATTAAATCCCACATTTTCGAGGTTTAGGATTTTTCTGAGATCCATCACCTAGTGATAGATCTTAGATAATTTTATCCCTGAAAATAAGTAGGTTTGATATTTATTATAATTAAATATTGAAATTCACTTTGTTTGCATTTAAAAATTCATAAAAAAAATCATATCGCATCTGAAAAATTCCAAAAAAATTATAGTGATCCATTTCGTCATATTTTGCATAGTGGCCAAGTTTCATATTTTCGGACATCATTTGAACGTAAATGACAATTTAGTCCCTAAAATAGGCCAAAATTGCATATTACATACTTTATTGCATTTAAAAATTCCAAAAAAAGACCGTCTCGAAAACTGCGCACGAATTTTGATAGACATAATTTTAGGTTGTTCCTTTGCCTCCTTGTGATCGACCTTGGGACTTATCCAAGTAAAATAAACATAAAACCACGTGATTAAAATGAAGAATATTTTGTGTGGTTATTTTCTTGATCGATTCGATTGCCGCCTACAACGAACGACAAATCATATTTTTACGCACGACGATAAATACACATATTCTTAACGTTGCGATTTCGGAACTCGTCAGATGACGTCGTTGCTGGGGAGGCAAATGACTTAGTTTTTGTCTTAAAAATTTTTTTGTTCGGTTTCCCGCATTCGGGTAGTCTGAGCCCCGAATTTTTAATTGTAAATTCCATTTTATTTTCTGCATTTATTTTATTTTTCAGCATTTATTTCTCTTATTTTGTTTTTGAGTTATTTTTAAGTCACTCTCTTACACAAATCTCTCTTATTTTTCTTGCGAGGTACCCGGCATACGTGGAGCGGTTTTTCAAGAAACCGAAGCATCTTCACTGACATCTAAAAAGCAGCTATTAATTTAAGATTGAGTCGAGTCGTGAGAGAGCGTAGAGTCTAGGTTTTTAATTTCTGCAATTTTCTTATTGTAATTAGTTGCTCATTTACAACGGTGTCTGTTTGGACTCTCGTGTATGTAAAAAGACTTTGAACTTTCTTCTGTGGTGTGTCGTGGCCTGTTTCACTCTCGGTGAGGGTGGGGCCCGACTTCAGTGGTGATTAGGATAGACCTGCACATACGGCTCTCAGCGCATTTATATTTTTGATTGTGGTCGTAGGATCTAAGGCCACACTTCACATTAACTGAGATGCATATAGATGTTCAATTTAGCCTAAATTTAACTCAATTCTTTCCCGCTAATAGAACTTTCTGCTTAGGTGCGATTTTCATCGGCTTGCATTCATTTAGAATAAAATTTCAATTTCTTTCTAGCATCCCACATGGAGATTGCGAGGATTCACTGTAAGTCTTCTAACTAAATATACATCATTGTCTTCGCGTGCATCAGCTTTTCCCGAACTTCTCCCTCTTGTTTTATCACATAACTCTAAAGGAATTTTGGACTGGAAGGTAGACGTGTATTTGTGCTCATTTAAATTCTTCAGTGATCACCTAATCAAAATTGGGACTGCTAAATAAAGTCAATATTAAGAACCCATAAAATCAAGAATTCTTGCGGGAGAGAAACCCCGACATTGTTTGATTTTATCTTGCAGCGAGGAGAGAGACGCACACTAGGATAGAGCCAAGCCAGGATATTCATACTGACTACTGATTCTATCAAAAACAATTAGCTACTTCTCAGTGAGGATCTAACGGGTAGCCGGTTAAAGGTCCGGATTCCTTAACAGAGTGGGTGGTTTAGGAGGGACACTGCGTAAGGTTCCGTCCTCAAGTAAAGGGTAGATGTTCTACGGTCCTTACTTACTCCAATACTAGCTGAAAGTAGGTGCAACTAGTCATAATATTCAGGACAGTCGGTCGGGAAATACAGGCACCTAACAACTCATTCAAACGGCTTGCAAGATTTAAATTCTCAACAATTAAAACTGACAAGATATTGGCCGAACTCTCACGGCCTTCACTGAGTGAGTTGGTGAAACAAACCCTTGTATTGTGTTTGGATTGTGCATAGAAAGTAGATAATCAACGAATACTGCATACTTGTGCCTATATCATGAAACACAAATCTCTTGCTGGTCATTTTGAATCGAGAATGGAAAATTGTGGTAATTCTTGTTCGGATTCCGCGAACCCTTCTCTGATCGCCACAACTTTTCCGATCTCAAAGGTTCGGAGGCATCCTTACTCAGGACCATCTTGGGTTCATGGACACCCTTCCCGTGAATCCTCCTCTCATGATTCTTTCATCTTCCTAGAAGGAGGTCAAAACCATACTCTTTCTTTATCTCATGACCACATCGAGGAAAACTCTCACCTCGATAACTATGATTCTGAATCTTTCCATTCTATTGACTCTGATTTCTCCCATTCTGAAGATGAAGAGAAGAAGAAGAAGAAGATACCGTCCAAGTTGCCACCCAGGAAGGAACCAGGAGAGGAACATAATGAAGACCCAATACAGATGATTTTTGCAAGACTGGCTGCATCTGAGCAGCAACAACTGTTACTGAGGGAACAACTTGAGCAGTTGAATGCTGGGGAAGAACCGCCAATGGAAGCGGCATACAACCCTGGACAGTACAGAGTGAGGAATTATTTGCAGCCACCTCAGCCAGAGATTAACTATTAACTGAAGC
This sequence comes from Ottelia alismoides, assembly GCA_037367405.1. Classification (NCBI taxonomy): domain Eukaryota; kingdom Viridiplantae; phylum Streptophyta; class Magnoliopsida; order Alismatales; family Hydrocharitaceae; genus Ottelia; species Ottelia alismoides. The sequence continues at coordinate 783,976 of JAZKJV010001475.1, read as the reverse complement.
CACAGTTTATAAGTCAATTACCACAATTCCATGGTAATACGATTGAAGAGCCATATGAATTCTTATAAGACTTGGAGCTGATATGTTCTAATCTGAGACACCCACAAGTCAGCCAGGACTACATTCGTCTCACTGCACTACCTTTCGCCTTGAAAGGGAAGGCGGACTACTGGGTGAAGAACTTAGGAGTGAATGTGACCACTTATGAGAGGTTCAAAAACATATTTTTGAAGAAATTCTACCCTTTGAGTCAGACCAACCAAATGAGGACGCACATCACCAGTTTCTCTCAGATGCCTAACGAACCACTCTGTGATGCTTGGGATAGGTTTAAAAACCTGCTATAGAAATTTCCCTGCCATGACCTGGATAACAATATCCTATTTCAGTCACTCTACTCTGGCCTCAACTACGAGACTCAAGGGTTAGTTAGCGCTGCCTGCGAAGGCAATTACACATCAGAGGAGATGAGACCGTCTGGAAAGTAGCGGAGCAGATGCAGAAACAAGCCGTTCTCAGATTGCCAATAGAGCATACACCGATTCCCTGAATACTTTTCAAGACAAATGAGGAAAGCAAATGGTCACAGAGATAGAAGAGGATTTGATTCCGAATATGAACATCACCGCCGATAAATTGACAGTGGTGGATCAAATTCATGAGCGGATGAACGACATCGACAATAGGATTTCACTATTCCCGAAGAAAATGGAGGAGCTCACTGAGAAGGTGTCCAAGATGGGGATGCCTACTGCACCTACGGCCTCGATCTATCGTGTGCATCATGTCCAAGAGCAACCGGGATCAGGATAACAACAACCATGGATTCAGGATCAATCCTATGCCCAACCTCCCAGCAATCACCTCCATCAACCGAAACTATTGAAGAAGCCCCGCCACTGACATTCGAAGTAAATGGCATTTGGTACACACAGGACACAAACCGACAGGGTAATATGGGGGACCATCAGCCTTATCAACGTCCGCCCACTTTCTATAATGCCGCATTTCCACCAGCTCCGCAACACACTCAGAACACTACATCATATCAGCATCCGAAGCAGCAGCAGCAGTCATACAACCGCCAGAACCAGCCTCAGCAATACCGTCAGCAATATCAAGCTCCAAAACAAGCAGCTCAATCATCCAACCCTTCAAAAGAACCGATAGATAACAAAGACAGATGCTTGAAGAGATTCGCAACTTCCAAAATGAGTTGCACGATCTACGGGTCGATGTTAATCGCTTGTCCCGTTGGAAGGATGAACAGATAGCCCCAGCCACAACCATTCCCTACCAAGTTCAAGCTAACCCCAATAGCTTGAACAAATCTCAACCATCTCAACACAATTGCCAGGTATACTATTCAGGTTTTGCCACATCTGAACATGAGATCCTTTCGTTTGATAAAATCAACACCATGTCACTCATGAGCGGAAGGACTGTGGTCGTACCTGACCGGGCAAGGGAATCGAACCCTGAAGACTCGGAAGATCAACCGGAGGATATTTCTGAGGATGAAGAAGAAGGATGCCTGAAGATCTCAGCACAAGAGAAGGGAAAAGCATCTATGGAGTCTGCAGAGGACCTTGAACCTCTAGTTGCTGCAAAAATACCTTTGTCACCTTTTCAGCAACCTGATTTTGATTATTATCAGAAAACTCATAATTGTAATTAAAAACTCCATTTCTAATAAAGATTCTCTTATTTATGATTCTGGCTCTCTTTCTCCTGCTCTTAAGAAAGGAAAACAAAAGAAAAACATTCTAGATTACCCAGAAATGAAACGATTCTGCCAGCAAAAATATAACAGTCAAAGTACCCTTTGATCAGTATGTAGCCAGTAATCCAGCATTTCAGAAGTACTTGAAGGTGAAATGCACTCCCACCAGGACTCGTACAAAGAAAACAAGCCAATTTGTGGAGACTCATATCTTGAAAGTTGCCACTACCAAATGTGTCAAAAATCAGCATTTGCCAAGAAAGAAAAGGATCTGGGTGCTCATTATGTGGACAGTCGCATTGGTGGCATTACGTTCGCACGTACACTTCTCGACAATGGTTCTTCCATAAATCTTCTACCCTTAGCCTCATATTATAGATTGGAGTTAGGTCCCCTCAAGAAATCATTATCTTTACTCTAATTTGCTGATAAATCCACTAAAAAATCTAAGAGAGAAGTGAAAAATGTCATCATCGTGATCGAGGGTACATAATACAAAGTGGACTTCACTGTCCTTGATATGGAGACCCCGAACCATTGGAAGGAATCGCAAATCATTCTTGGAAGACCATTCTTAAGAACCGCCAAAGCTGTATTCGATTACGGTACCGGAATGATGAAATTCCATTCTCCAGGCGGAGAAGTAGACTTTGAGATGAAACAAACAAAGTGGCAAAGACCAGACTCCGAATCCACCATTGAATATGCCGAAATATCAGAATGCAATCTCCTCAGCACTATTGGGCCATGGGACCAACTACCAGACATGCAGATTGAAATCACATCATCAGAAGAAGAAACAGTGTACAGTGTAGTTTGCGAGATATTGCCAAACATATCTAGTCACCCAGATTATTACAGTCTTGATGACACAGAAATCCTTTCGGATTTGTCAGTCCCATTATCTTCGGGACAATCAAGAAATATCGACGACGAGTCAGACGCAACTTTGGTTGAATTACCGCACTACTTTAGCGATCCGACTCACCTTTCTTCGGAATTGGTAGCCAGCACATCACAGAGTGATTCACCACCAACTGACACCGAGCTAGATGCAAAAGTCATTCATCCAGACTTAATTGATGATTCAGAATTGCCAGAGCTGAAACCACTGCCTCCCACACCGAAGTATGCATTTCTAAATGGACCCAAAGAAAAATTCCCTGTGATCATTAGCTCATCATTAACCATGGACCAAGAATCTAGATTACTTGAAGTCCTTGAGAGAAATCGGAAAGCTATCGATTGGACTGTGTCGGATCTCGTAGGAATAAACCCCGCTCTCTGCTCGCACCAAATTTATGTTGAGGATAATGCAAGGCCTTCCCGTGAATTTCAGAGAAGATTAAACCCCCATCTTCGGGAAGTGGTTAAGAAAGAGATAGAGAAATGGTGCAAAGCAAGATTTATATACCCCATTTCTGACTCCAAGTGGGTGCCCCCCTTCATGTCGTCCTGAAGAAGTCGGGAATCCAGATGGTCACCAATGAGGAGGGGGTAGAGATCGTGACCCGAGTACCCACATCGTGGCGCGTCTGTGTCGATTACAAGTACCTGAATGCTGCGACAAAGAAAGATTACTTTCCACTACCATTTATTGATCAAATCTTGGAGAGACTTGCAGAGAAAGCATTCTTCTGTTTTCTTGATGGGTACTGTGGCTACAATCAAGTATCTATCGCTCCCGAGGATCAGGAAAAGACCGCTTTCACATGTCCCTTCGGTACTTACGCATTCAAGCGCATGCCATTCGGGCTTTGTAATGCCCCAGGCACATTTCAGTAGTGCATGATTGCTGTATTTGCCGAAATGGTTGGTGATTTCCTAGAAGTCTTCATGGATGACTTCGCGGTTCATGGTGATTCATTTGATACATGTTTAGCGCACTTGGACCGAGTCCTCCAGAGATGCAGGGAGGTTAATTTGGTACTCTCCTGGGAGAAAAGTCACTTTATGGTGACTAAGGGTATCTGTTGGGGCACGTCATCTCCAAAAAGGAATGGAGATCGACCCTGCTAAGGTGGATGTGATCAAGAAACTTGAGCCACCAACCAACGTCAAGTTAGTAAGGTCGTTTTTTGGGCATGTTGGATTTTATCGAAGGTTTATCCTAAATTTTTCAAAGATCGCCTGCCCACTGACTGAGCTCTTAGGAAAAGACATCGAGTTTATTGTAAATCACATGTGTCTAGAGAGGCCTTCGAGCTCCTCAAAAGAAAATATGTGAATCATCGATATTACAAGCTCATGACTGGTCTCTTCCCTTTGAGATCATGACTGATGCATCGGATTTTACTGTTGGAGCGGTAATTGGACAAAGAAGAGATGGAATTCCTTATGCGATTTACTACGCGAGCAAAGTGTTGGATCCTGCACAAAGAAATTATACAGTGACTAAAAAGGAAATGCTCGCGGTTGTTTGGGCCCTTGAAAAATTCAGATCATACATATTGGGCTCCAAGGTGACAATCTTCACAGATCACACGACAATTAGATATTTTATGGATAAGAGGATGCCAAGGCACGACTTTTGAGATGGATCTTGTTAATCCAGGAATTTAATTTAGAGATCAAGGATAAACCTGGAATAAAGAATGTTGTTGCTGATCACCTTTCCCGAATTGAGCAAAACGATTATCCTAACACTGGACCAATTAAGGAGACTTTTCTAGATGAATCGGTTTGCGTTATTGATTCAACTCCATGGTATTCCGACATAGTGAACTATCTTGTCTCCAAGAAGGTTCCTTTTGGTTGGACCAAGAGAATGATTGATCGATTGAAGTCAGATTTGAGAAAATACCATTGGGACGATCCTTTCCTTTTCTATGAAGGACCGGATTGTGTCTGGCGAAGATGTATTCCTCAGGAGGAATACCAGAGTATCCTCACACATTGTCAATCTCTCGAGGTTGGAGGACACCATTCGGGAAAGAGAACCGCGTACAAGGTACTCCAATGTGGATTTTACTGGCGGACCTTATTTCAGGATGCTAATGAATTTGTACGATCATGTCTGATTTGTCAAAGAATGGGAGGGATTGTGGGATATAGAGATGAAATGCCCATGCAACCAATGATTTTCTGTGATGTTTTCGATGCATGGGGATTGATTTTATGGGTCCCTTTCCCAACAACAATGGATTTGAGTACATCTTGTTAGCGGTTGATTATTTATCAAGATGGGTAGAGGCTATTCCAACCCGAACCGCAGATAGAAAAACCGTCTGTAAGTTTATCAGGGAGAATATCATTACAAGATTCCAGGTACCAAAAGTCTTGATTTCTGATGGAGGTAGCCACTTTGTGAATAAGGACATGAGATATTTGGCTAGGGAGTATAAATTTGAGCATAGAATAGCCAACCCATATCATCCACAATCTAATGGCATGGTAGAGGTTTCTAATAGAGAGGTGAAGGGTATTCTTCAGAAGTTGGTTCGTCCAGATAGGAAGAACTGGTCGAAACTGTTGGACCAAGTTCTGTGGGCCTATAGGATAGCCTATAAGACTCCACTCGATACTTCACCTTTTAGGATGATCTATGGCAAGCCATGCCATCTACCCACAGAATTGATTCACAAATCAGAATGGGCGATCAAAAAGTTGAATTGGAGTTGTCACCTTGGGAAATTATGCTGAGACTTAAATCTGAATGAGCTAATTGAAATCCGAAACCGAGCATATGACAACAGTGTAATTTATAAAGACAAGGTAAGGAGATGGCATGATAGACACATTCGAGATAAAACCTTTGTCCCTGGGCAGAAAGTGTGGTTGTTTAATGATCGGTTGAAGATTTTTCATGGGAAACTAAAATCAAAATGGACGGGTCCCTACATTGTCATCGATGTGCATACCAATGGAAGCGTGGATATTGCTGAACTCAAAGATGATGCACAACCTTTCTCAGTAAATGGACAATTGCTGAAGTCATATATTGAATCACCCAAAGAGCATACAGTTCAAGTTGAGGTCATCTACTTCACGCAGAGCGAGGACATTGAAGATTTATTACATCATTCCCACCCTTCCCCCCGTCCACATCGATCTCCTTGTACAGCTTCTTCCTCTACTTAGGCTAAGGCCTAAGTATAGGGGGAGACCGTTGCCATCTGTATATACCATTTTCCCCATCATACTTCTCCCGATCGCTTCATTTCCAACCTTCTTCCATACTTAGGTTGACTAGAGCCTAAGTATAGGGGGAACCGACACCCACCTGTATATACTCTCTTCATCCACATATCCCGACCGCTTCATTTTTTCCGCTCTTCTTCTATACTTAGACTGGTCACAGTTTAAGTATAGGAGGGTAGTTCTGTAAATCTTGTTCTTTTCCTTTTTACTCTCTTACGCTTAGCCCGAGCTATGTCTTCTTTACGCTTCTTGTGCTCTGAGGACACAACACTCGCTAAGTATAAGGGGGTCTGTGTATATACTTTGTATATATTTTACCCATATCTCATACTTTCACGTAAGTCTTTACGGGGTGGGTAACTAACTTTTGAAAAAAAAAGAAGAAAAAAAGAGTTTTGCTACTAACACTAACCAACCCAAATTTTTTGAAAATTAAAAGGGCTTCTTTGCATAAAAAAACTCAAAAATTTCTTTGCATAAAAAAAGAAAAAAATAAAAAAATCACAAAAAGAAAAAAAAATGTGTCTGCATTTCACACACCTGCACTTCATCCGGCATCGCATTCATTTGCATCTGTGAAAAGTCATTGGGTTCTAAACTGAGTTATGAGCAGAAATCGAGAGTGGTCTGGACTTGACCTTAATCTACCTAATTTTCAGAGGAACTTCACCGAGAAATAGGATTTTAGAAGCTTCAGGTCTTTGACTTAATTCTCTGAGTTCCACATGACAATGTGCAGCATTTGACTCTTAGCGTCTAACCTGGTCTCTTCATTCTGGGTACAAATCTGGAATAGGGAATCAATTTGTACTCTCGCACTATGCACTTAGCTCAACTCAGACAGGATGTTGGAAGACTGTGTGAGTCTCTTTTCTGGTAGCATGGAAATCTAAAGACCGGAGTACGGGTTGAAATAAAGCTTCGAAAAAGGGATGGACGACTGGGCACAGTTTTTTCTAAGACCCCAAAAAATGTACGGAAACAAAAAGATTATATATCCGTAGGGGCACAACAAGATCCAAGCAGAACCACCAAGAATTCCAAATACAAAGAAGCCACTACCAAATAAATATCTGACCAAAAAGGTCCAAGCTTCAAGAAACCTGCAGATCTTGGTGAAGACTCGGCTACACTGGCCATCTTCACAAGAAGAGGTGACTATACTGGCCACCCTCCAGTTCTTTTCCCCTTCTTCTATCTTCTCCCCCCAATTCGATTGTGAACAGAGCGTGACTGACCTTAGAAGGAAATACCTGACTCCCCGAGGACGAGTTACTGGAGAGGAGAGGAGCATGGTAGTCTGACATTCTGGATGGGAAGAGCTAAAACCTTTCACACACATGAGTCGGTTGTTCAATGTTCATAGGGTATACTTTGGGAAGAGGATTGATCTAAGATGACTTCTGAGCCGAAACTGTGACAATGCTGTGTAGAACTTGAGGGCTATTAATTTTAAAATTCTAAGTCTCATAGAAGTTCCGCCACACTAATAATCCAAAGGTCGAATCTAGTTTCATTTTCACCTTCAGCTCATGGCCTTGGTATGGAACCCAATCTTATTTCACCTCATGGCATTTCTTTTTGATGCTCAAGGACGAGCATGGTTTAAGTATAGGGGGATAATGAATCTCGGATTCATCACTCTAAATCTCATTTATTAAGCTCAAATCCCTCAAAATCATCAATATTTTTGCATTTATTCTATATAATTAGCATTCATGCATGTTTGAATAAGAATTGCATTTTAGCACTAATTTCTGCACAAAATAAGAAGCTAAAAATCCAAGCCAAAAATGACCTGTAAATAGCCTAACTTCCCTGATTTTTAACTCATTCATGCTAACTCCGAATGATACAAAACCACCTTTACTGTGTACATATCACTCACAAGAATAAATGAAAAATACAAAAAAAAATAATTAACCCAGATAAGTGGACCAAAAACCCAAACCGTAGTTTCAGGGTTTACGAACTAAAAACCTCATATCTTCCTCATCCAGTATCCATTTTAATCCTACTCACTTTTGAACTAATGTACATTCAATTACCTTCAAAACAAGACCAAGTTCAAGTGAATCGGAGTTCATATGTGAAAGTTGGGTTTTGGGCCTCTTTTGTACATTGTGTATTTTAGCTGTTTTTGTCCTGATATTTTATGTACGTATTTAACCTATTAATAAAAATCCAAAAAAAATATATTAATGTGTAATTATTTATCTTTGATTTTACCATATTTTTTCCGGATTTTTATCTGGTTTTAAAATGAGGAAAAATTATAAAACCCAAAAATCACGGTATTCTATGTACATGGGATACCCCAAAAATACCACTTTATGCATTTGATCGATTTTGGTTTTGTTGTCTTCATGAAAGTTTTAGATCTCATCGAGATGAGCATTTTTTGTGAAGGAACTTTTACGATTCGAGGTCATTTGCTGTTTATTTTGCATTTTACAAAATCTTTATTTTTCGAATTTTCTGATGCTAACACGTGGCAGCTCCAGGTGCCGCCACGTGTCAGCCATTTTTGGGCTTTATATTTATTCGTTTTTATAAACAAAAATAAAAAATATAAAAATATAAAAAATAAAAATTAAAATAAAAGGGCCACACGTGCAAGGCACGCGCCGCGCACGTGCACCGCCCCTCTCCCACTTCAGCCGCCACGTGGCACCTTCGCGGCCGTTCGATCTTGCTTGATCGAATGACGCCTGTGCATCATCTTCATCTCGCTTCTTCCCCAAAATCTCCACCGCCGCCTCCATGATTCCGCCGCGGATCTCGCGCATGCCCCAACCATCTCCGCATATCTCGCGCCGCCTTCATCTTCCCGCAATCTCCGCCAACGGCCAACTGCCTCCGCGATTTGTTTCCTTCTCCGGCACATCACCCCCCCCCGTCGACGTCCCTATTTAAGAGCCGCCTCGTCTGCCTTGGCCAAACATTCACCGTTCCTCGCCTCCGGTCGTGAGAGCCAAGCACCCGGCGTGATCCGAGGGCTCTCCGCTCCTCGTCGCAACCCGCTTCTCCGCAGCTGCTTTGCTCCGGCTTTCCCCCGCCATCGAGCCCCAACTCCTCCAGGTATCCTCCTCCCCCCTCTCCATTCTCCTGACCTTCGTCTCCATCTCCGATCTCTCTCTCTCTCTCTCTCTATCTCTCTCTCTCTCTCGATCACTATCTCCCCCACCGATCTTCACCAACACCTCCACGCTTCGCCGACAACTACTCCGACCAACGACTCCACCTTCATCGACTCCATCGCCCGCTGGTTAACCCGCTACGACCATCGCCACTACCGCTTCGACTTCACCTCCGACAACCACAAAGTTCCATCTCCTCCACCTACGCTTCTTCACCGTCGACCCCTGGCCGTGTGTCGGCCAACGACGACTACGACTTCATCTACGAGCTTCAACTCTGACCACGACTCCACCGACGACTTCCAACTCCATCTTCTTCGTCGGCCGCCTACGACCATCGACTTCATCGACGACGATCGCGCTACGCCATCGCCACCTCGCCGCACACCGCCTGAAGTGTCAACTACGGCCACCAAAGCCTCTGCCATAGCAGGAAGCCCTCCGGCTCCTTCCTCAGCACGCTACTCCGCCTCAAAGTCATCACCGCCACCAACTGCCGGGTCTTAGACTCGAGACCCCCACGCACGTGCGAGGCATGTGCGCCCGGGGGGACGTCAGCCACACGTCAGCCCAGGATCACGTGTTACGTACGTGCACCTTGGACAAATTGCTAGAAGCCCCCTGGACATCCTCCTTTCTGCGCACGAGTCCCGTCGACCCAGGGGTCATGTGCACCGCACATGACCGTGGAAATTTTGCTGAAGAACCCCCTGTTATCGGTAATTTCAAATAAGTCCCCCTGCAATATATTTATTTATTTATTTCAGTTATACCCCTGTGTTCCCCATTACTTTTAGACATCTACATGACTTCATTTTATTATAGCATGATGTTTGCCATTTAATTCTCTATACTTTGACATATTGTGGACATTTTTGTGATCGAGGGTTAATTAATAATTAATTGTTTGTGAAAATTTTATATTTTTCCCATTTCTTGCTCTGAAATTCATATTTGATTAATCGTTGCTCTAAAAATTCCCGAAATATCATATAGTGGAGAGTTAATTGTACTTGATACTGTGCCCAAAAAGATTTGCATTTCCATACATAGATTGCCCTATAAAAATCATTTTACATATTTCAGTATTTGATTTTTAATTGGTATTATATCCCACATTTTTGAGGTTTAGGATTTTTCTGAGATCCATCACCTAGATAGATCTTAGATAATTTTATCCCCTGAAAATAAGTAGGTTTAATATTTATTATAATTAAATATTGAAATTTACTTTGTTTGCATTTAAAAATTCATAAAAAAATCATCACATCCAAAAAATTCCAAAAAAAATTACAGTGCATCCATTTCGTCATATTTTGCATAGTGGCCAAGTTTCATATTTTTAGGACATCATTTGAATGTAATTGACAATTAGTCCCTAAAATAGGCCAAAATTGCATATTGCATCCTTTATTGCATTTAAAAATTTCAAAAAAAAGACCGTCTCGAAAACCGCGCACGAATTTTGATAGATATAATTCTAGGTTGTTCCTTTACCTCCTTGTGATCGACCTTGGGACTTGCCCAAGTAAAATAAAAATAAAACCACGTGATTAAAATTGAAGAACATTTTGTGGTTATTTTCTTGACCGGTTCCGATTGCCGCCTACAACGAACGACAAATCATATTTTTACGCATGACGATAAATACACATCTTCTTATCACGTGCACGTACCGCGATTTCGGACTCGTCAGCAGGCGCACGTACCGCGGGAGTATGAGGGAGCCATCATGTCCGTCGCACGTGATGAGCAGGCGAAGGAGGGTATGCCACATGGCGCGCCTGGGAGCGGCCACGTGGCAGCTTATTTTTAAATATTTAAAATAAAAATAAAAATAATCTAATTAATTAATTAAAATAAGTTAAATAAAATAATTAAAATAAAATTATTAATAATAAAAATAGGTGACACGTGGTGGCTCCAGGTGCTGCCACGTGTCGCTGCTCAGAAAAATCCAAATTTAAATCGAAAGTAAAATCAAAAAGAAATATCAAAAGAGGTCAAATCAAAAAGTGATCAAGATGAAAATTGCTCTTCTCGATGAGATCTACAATCTTCATGAAGCAAAGGAAGTTATATGAACAAGATGTATTTTTGGGTGGTACCTTATAGGTATAAAATACTGTATTTTTATATTTTGCAATTTTTGTCCTTTTTAAATAAGGTAAAAATCAAAATAAAGTTAGAAAAAATATGAACGAAATATTTACAACTTAATCTATTTTTAGATTTTTAATAAAAAGTCACAATAGGGGCCCATAACTCAAGTTTCACATACGATCTCCGATTTTTACGAAATTAGTCTTGTTTTGAAGGACTTTGAATGAATATTAATTTAAAAGTGGTAGACCTAAATCGGATACCATTTGAGAGAGATATTCATATTTTAAGGTTCTTCGTCTCAAACTTGGATTAGGGTTTTATTGGATAATATTACAAGTTAGTATTTTTTTGATATTTTTCCTTTATTGATGTTAGTAATATATACACTATAGAATTGATTTTATTGAATTTAGAGTAGTATAAAATAGATAAAAATATGGTATTTATAGGTGATTTTTACACTCTGATACCACTTTAAAGATATGGTAGAATCCTTAATCCTTAAGCACATCATGGAAGCGTGAGGATCGCATCGTATGCAATCGGGAGCGACTAGTCGCATTAGGTGCTCGAGGCAGCGGAATTTAAAATATTCCAATCGATGAAACCACATGATCCAATAACATTTCTCGGATCGTTTATCTAAACCACAAACAAGTATTAGATTTACCTCTTGAAGCATGGTTGTGACTGAATATCGAAATGAAGAGACCTCCTTTCTCAATTCTGATCCAATGGGAGGAGACACTTGCGAGTGCATTGATGAGACGCATGCTCATCACAATTCATGTTGATTATCCAAGCAACGAATCACATGATCTTACAACACGAGATCCGATGTCTTCTTCACGAGCAAGGCACTCCAAAGGAGATGGAGATCCATGAGTAGATGATCCAGTAACATAACAATGATGTTGCTGCGACGACGACTCTCTTTAGGGCTCCATGGTGGACGACCACAATGAGAGAGAGGGAAAGAGACTTGGTGTGTAGAGAGAGAAGGAGAGAGCAATTACTTGATGTTACTTGAGGAGCAAGGGGTGCCTCTTCTTATATAGATTTTGGGATCCATGGATCTCAATCCATAGACAATACTAAATCAATGGATGGGATTGATTTGTGTTTCTTTCAATGGCCATGATCTTGTTGTAAAAACACAACAACAATTAATTTAGTTCAAATTAATATATATTGATAAATCAATATAATTAATTTCAAATCAAATTAATTAATTAATCTTGGAGATAGTGAGAAGATTGACCTTATCCCTTAAAAGGGGGAAAGGTCTATCTCCTCAATATCTCATGAGATCTCATTATCTCATGATATCTCCAAGATTTACATCAACACTTGCTTTAAATTATTTCACAAAAATAATTCATAATTATCTTGTGAATATTGCAATCATGCCAATGAAAAAATGTGAATCGCATTCACATCTCAAAATAAAAAGTAAATTACATTTTCAATTAATTATCTAATGTGAATAATTATCGAATGTGAATCCAATTCACATCAATAATTAATCAACAAATATAAACAACAGTAGGCTCTCTCTGATATATTATAAATTACATTTATAATATATTAGATTAATATGGATAGTGTTATTCACATTATTCACATATATGATAATTAAATCACATTTAATCATCTTTTATCTTTATTCTCTTGTGCCAAAATAATATGAATCACATTCATATCATTCACATCTTTTGATAATAAATCACATTAAATTATCTCAGATAACTCTCCTTATAATATGAATCAAATTAATATTATTCATTAAAATTAAACCACATTTAATTATCTATTTTCTCAATGCTCGGATACATATATCAACAATGAAATTATTCTTGAACTCTTTCAAGAACAATGTGCTTTCTCCGCGGATACTTGGAGATAAGGACATGGCGATTGTATTGTTCCACATATAGTGACTTGGATATTGCGATCACATCTCAAATCCAGATCTTGCAAACCTCCTAAAGATGCTTGAATAAATCAAGACCGTAAATCTAATTCTCATTGTATCTGAATCGCATTCAGATCAATGTCCAATATTTGGACCAAGATCAGATCACTTCTCTATTGAGTGGAGTCACTAAAATTCAAACATGTTTCATCACTCCCTCGGAATGGAATTGTCATTGTTATACAATCGTTTATGATCAGATCAACCTCAGGTATTCCTAATACTGTATATCCTGCATACTGGAAGATGTAGAATAAACCTGAAGTATGAGATCAATTTTACATTGTCTACTTCAGGGTTTTATCATTAAATTCCTCATTCGATCATTAGGACTCGCTATCGATCATATACTTTTGAAAGAAAATATTATACCTAGGGTGTTGATCATACACTTTTCAAAACATATATCAAACCTTACAAATTCAGTTAAGCTTCCAAAGCGAGACGATCGTGCACAGAATTTGATTCTTCCCAATATCTCATGAGTGAGCTCATGTCTTCCGATTTAGTAAAGGAACATGTATGTCCCCTTTGAGAGATCGTATTACTCATATGCCCTCGCATGCACACCAGCTTGCCAGTGTATAGACCTTGGTTAGGTCATCAACCTATTGGTCTATCAAATGTATATACTCAGACATATAGTAACACATATGTCTCCGGTCAGAGGATGCGTGCCTATATCGTGACATCATATGACATAGGTCTTTGGTTATCTCAATCTCGTCAAGTCAACTCTTTGACCTAACTTATCTAACACCTCCAGATCTCTATTCCTATGTAGAGGACCTGCATCTAGAGATCGGTTAGATATCAGCCTTTAGAGAAAGGATTGCCATCTCCTTCTCATGTTGGAGATCCTCTCGTAACAATTATTTGACGGTGCTTGATGAGTCCTCAATCTAACTCTTTAGATATTCATCTAAGCACCAGCCTCTATGATTCAATTATTGATCAACAGCTGTATGAACATTAACATAGCCATGGTACATTACCCTAATTGTACTAATGGGACCTATTATGCAAATTAGTTACTCTTCATTTCAGATCAGGGAATGATATTTGCAATAAATTTATTGCATAATGGCTTGTTGTGGGCTTGCATGTCCAACACCTGCCCCCCAAGCCAAGGTTCCTGGTTTCGTCCCCTGATCTCAAAGAATGTACCCTAGTGGTTCTCCTCGATTTCTCATAATAGTTGCTGAAGTTTCATAGCAGCGAACATGCTATGAAGCCCCCATCCTTAATCCTCTTCTATTGACGTGAAGCTATTTGATAGTGGAAAAGTAGACCATCAATGTGCATGTTACAAACATTTCATTGAAAACCATATATGATTGGGCTTCATCAAGACGTCGTTCGAGAAGAGGATTTACATAAACATAAGAGATTGTTACATCAACTCATGCGAGAGGTTATGAGGCACATAAGCGCATGCTCATGCATTTATCATGTGCCCGACCTGAAATTAACTATAGCTAGGACTTTGAATGATTTTGAGCTCAAGGAGGAGGACAAGACCTTAATGGTCTATGAAAGGAAAAGGCAAGCAAAAAATAAAAAATAGAAGAGTCATTAGGACTTATAGTAGTTAAAAAGGTCTACTGCTCCAACTACACTAAATCAATAATGCATTTGATAGTATAGTTATAGAGATAATAAAGTTAAGTTTAATATTAATTATGTATTATATGTATGTTTTGGATTTTATTGATTTAAATATGTAATTATAAAGCTTACTAATATAAATATATTAAAAAAATATATAAATTATAAATACAACTTATATTTATCAAAATATTTATGGAGATAAAAATAAATTACTCATGTGATTAAATATATTTATAATTCTTTTGGAATTTATATGTTCATCGTATCTCATTATATAGAGATATATAAGTTTACTTGTAGAATCTATTAGGTTGTCATGCATCCACTTAGCTAGTTCTATGCAAAAGATGTATGACTAAATTCATTTGAGAAATAAATGTTAATGCAAAATCAAAGGTAACTTGATTTTTAGGATTTTGATTTTATGACATTTTTAGAGTTTTTTATGCACAATGAAATGAAATGAATGGCATATGAGTTATATACAAAATGATGGTGAAAATGTAGGAAGAAATCCACGGGTTTCACTCAGTTTAAGCACTTTTAATATGATGAATATGTGATCACATCATATATCTTCATCGTATATGAGGGAAGTCCTCCATCCTCCATCCTATATGAGTAATTGCACTCGAGTTCATATATCTTCATCATATATGAGGCAAGTCCTTCATCTTCGCATGGAAGTTGATGGCGTAGAGGTAGAGATGCAATCTCCAACTAGCATGGTGTCCAGATAGGAGGGCATGTGGTTACTTGTGTTGTTGTTTGCTTCATTATGCTTCTTTTTATGTGGGCGAGAAGTAACTAAAGATATGTTCACCATGTATTTATAATGTAGTTTTGTAACATCCAGGGCTTAGGTCCTTGAAATGTAATCGGGAATTACTAACTGTGACAACTTCTTGGGTTCGAGCCCAATTGGACATGTTAACAACCATACAAAATGCTCAAGTCCAAGTAGTAAAGTAGTAATCCTTACTTTCATACTTTGTGAGTTTTAGATGTGGGACTATGTTGGGGTGTGATAATCGTCCATACTCATATTTGTAATGTCCTCGTTACAATATGACCCATCACTTATTCCCGATAATAGTGGCGGTTGCTCGCACTTTAGGCTTAAGTCCCCTCAGGTAGCCCTTTCCACCATCAAAGCGAACCCGCACAGGTACTGTTTGTAACATCCCAAGCTTAAATATCGAACCATTATCGAGGAAAACTGACCTCACTCAAGCTCAATTAGACCCATTGACAATCAACCAAAATGTTTAAATCCAAATTATCAAGAAGTATTCCATACTCTTATAACTCACTCTCAAACTTCATATATTTTAGATGTTAGGACTTTATCTGGATGTTGCAAGTTTCGAGGAACATGACTACAATACCTTGAACAATACAATCTCAACACTCTCTAGTGCTACTAGAGATGGTCATCTTGGTAAAAACAAATACACATTTCCCTGAACTCGAGCATGTGATTACATCATGACATTTACGACAATGAGATGTAAATATTTTTATAAACAATCAACATGTGTGATAAAATGTTCTTTCACCAAGTGACTGTCTTGTTAGGAATAGAGAGCCCCTTTGCAAATATAACATATCATGCCAATGAAAACATTTCTTCCGCCATCGAACACATTTAGATATTATCAATTTTTCAGGCATAGTGTTCAATTTTCATATTGATGAACTTAGGAATCCTTATTTGCTATCTTTATGTAGCTTGTACCACTTTTACTTGATTGGTCGCATTATCTTTTAGTAATGTGTTCCACTTTAAACTTGATTTCTCACCAACCTCTCATTAGTGATGAGCATTGGATTGGGCCCTAACTAGCCATACACGGTATGAGCCCAAGTCCTAACATTATGGGCTTTGTGCTATATCTAAGTATATCGAAGTCAAGCTCAAGTGCAGGCCTAATTTAAAACTAATAGCCAAACCAATATGAAACATCGGCCTTATTAGACAAAACAATTCCACTTAGAGTGCCGCTAAGTGAGATCTATTGTAACAAGAGTAGGGTGGAGCATTAGGCCGGGCCGGCTCGGACCCGACCCGCAAAAGTCCGGGTCCGGCCCGAACCCGATGTACAAATGGGCCGGGTCCGGTCCTCATTTTTCAAAAATATTATGCTCGGCCGGGTTGGGCCCGAACCCGAAGTACAAATAGTCCGGTCCCGGGCCCTCATATTTCAAAATATCATATTAGAACTAAATTAGGGGACACGGATTTATAGTCACAATACATCAAATATTTCCTTTATCCATCAATAGTAATATTATATCGTAACAATACATCTAATATTCATGTGCTATGGATAAATTATATCCATAACAATAATTTGGAATCAAAATGCAACTTCATGTAATCAAAATAAGTGCGGGTTGAGCCTGACCCGAGCCCGAGCCCGACCCGAACCCGAGCCCGATCCCGCGGGCCTGGGCCGAGCCCGAGTCCTTATTTTGCTGAAAAAGCGGGCCTCGACCCGGCCCAAGGCCCACGGAAAATTGATGGGCTCGGGCCGGACTTTCCCGGGTTGGGCCGGATCGAGCCCAATGCTCCACCCTAAACAAGAGATGCAATTCTACGCAAGGGGATACCTCATCTTATTTCTCCAACTACAGTGCTTAACAGACGTAAATTTCATCTTCTTCTTTCCTATGTAATCAGATTCTTTAGAATTTCCCAACTTCTTGTTGAGACAACTATATTTGAAGTGGTTAATCCCGTCATATCCAATATATAGTAGTTACTATGTTAACATTTGCCACTTTTCCCCTTCAAGTTCACGTTGGATGATCCTCGTCATGTACTACTTCGAGTTTTATTATATTCTTCGACCTCAAAGATCTCGACTTTGAATTTTTATTTGGAATGATACTACTCAATTTTCAATGGTACAGATAAGCCTGTCACACTTCCAATGATGTCATTCATCCCCAATGATATAGTTCCCATGGTGAAAGACAAGGGGATACTTCCTAAAACGGTTGTTATTTGCATCCCCTCACGAATAGCACACCCATCAACTATTAGGTTCATTATCATCATGATCATCTTGTTCGCATACTTTACAACACATTCAATTCTTTTTCATTTTGCATGAATTGTACTTGTGTAAAAAAAGCTAGACGCTCACTTCCAGTTTGGATTAGCATTGGTATATTACCATGTTCTAGAGTTCATACACCAAATTACACGTCACAAAGACCTTTATCAGATCCAACTTCATGTTTACTACCGTAAAACTCCTAATTCTATTATAGGTTTTCTACAGTTGTTCTTGAGGCCATATTTTCTACATTGTTGGATTCAGACAACGTAGGGCACATGTTAATTTATGGAGTGAATACCATGGTCTAAAGTGGTGGACCCATGATTACAGACTACGTAGGGCACATCAATAATAAAAAAACAAAATAAATAAAATTGTAAACTCAAAAAAAATCAAATCATTATAAATATCAACATGGATAGATATATAAAAGATGTTTTACACAGAGAAAATTTTAGAAAATTCATAACTATAATTAAAGTTGTCCTCTTCTAGATCTCATATTTTGAAAATAATCGATAATATCATCGTCAACAATGGAATTGAATATCTCTCTTTCAATATATGTGGAGTAAAATATCACTCATCCATTCATCTCTCATTTAGTTGCACAACTGAGTCTTGGCAATACTCGTTGCTAAAAATACTCTTTCAATACTTGTCGTTGCAACTGATAGATTCAATGCTTATTTCATTAATAAATATACTAGAGGATAAACAAGATCTTTTTGTGTTTTCACATTTTTATGTATGTGACGTCAAGAAATTTAACATTAAAAACTCGGTATTTTTGTTTACGTCTTTAAATTATGTTGGCAATTCATTTCAAAGAAGAGAAATTCATTTGGTACAATTGGGCAAGACGGATAAGCTTATCAATATCGAAAGCAACAAAAGAATTCTTTGGACTTAAAAATGTCGTACAAAGAAGTAATTTAGTATTAGCCTCAGTGAAGCGATCATTCAACTCTTGAGCTTGTATATCAATAATAGTACAAAAAACATGAATATGATAATAATGCAAAACTTAAATTTTATTAACTTTACATCTTGATAACCATGCAACTGTCTATGAATCAGCATAACTTGGAACATCGACATTATTTTTTTATAAAATAAAGAAACCCTTTCCATTAATGAAGTCCACCCACTATCCCTTATCTCTTGCAAACATTGCTTTGCCACAGAAACCAACGACATTGCATTAATAATATCTTAGTCTTTCATCTATAACGATTACGAAAGTGCATATGTAACACCCAAAACATCGATCATTAAGTGTAAGAAAAAATGTATTCAAAATCTTGCTACTTACGCAAATATTCGAGTGCTTCTCCTTAGTTCTTGTTCTTTCTCAAGAACCCCGACACTATAATCATGGAAGGATATTTGTCAAATAAATTTGTTAAGCACACGTAATGCGAACTCCAACGTGTATCACCAGGACACACAAAAATTTTCTCTTGATTTACTCATATTCAAGTTCACCCAAATCAAGTGCTTCCGCAATTCTGATAGTTTCTACTTCTTTCAGTAATTTGGTTTTCTTGCATGAAATTGCAAATAAACTTGATAGCCTTTCCACATTCGTAAAAAAATAGAACAAGAAGATCATAATTTTTAGGAACTACAATCATTTCGAATTGAAGTTGATGTGTGAAACAATTAATATAATAAGCAAAACTATTCTCTTCTAAAATAATACTTTTTAAACCATTGAATTCACCTCGCATGTGGCTTGCTCCATCATAACCTTGACCACAAAGTCTTGTACACTTAAACAATATCTTGCAAACACTTTATCGATTATCTCTTTAAGTGTCATGACACTAGTCTCACGAGCATGGATTAGTTCAAGAAATTTCTCGATTAGTTGACCTTTTGAATTAACAAATCTCAAGGCAATGCCCATTTGCACGTTATTTCATATATCTCGATACTCGTCAAGTAAAAGAGTGAAAAAATCCACCAAGTTCTGTAAGAATGATCTTCCCTATTACCATAGCACATGCCTTTGTCACATCGTTTTGTTTCTTAGGATATATGAGCTTATTGTTTTTAGGAGCATTTTCAAGTACAATATTTTTTACATCAATGCTGACTTTTGCAAAATACCTTTAGTATTGTCAAAAAAATTCCTTTATTAGATGACTCTTCATATTCATCATGTCCTTGAAAAGCCAATCCCTTAGAAAGTAAAACTCGAATAACATTAGTTGTTGCAAAAAGACATGTTCGGTAATCTCTCTTAGTACTATCATCATGCATATGCATTGTTGTCTCAATATGTTGAGCATGCTTCATTAAATTCTCATATTTTTCACGAGCCAAATTATGAGCACTATTAGGACCTTTAACATGTTTATCTAGCTCACTTTTATATGTCCAATTATTGCAACCTTTGAAAGTGAATGTATCACTACCACCTTGTATTGTGTAATTTGTCCAAAATATATAACAATATCGATGAAAAGTTGCATCTTTTACCACATTATACCCCAACCAATTAGGATATCTTTGAAAATACGTGGGATTAAATCTTCGTTCCTTCTTTCCAATTTTCTTAAATGAAAATGTATTATTCATTGGTTGGCATGGATGCATTTGCATATATTCTCTTCGAACTTCATTTTTAATATTGGGGTGATAGGTTGAAATTGGAACGTGTAGTCATGGATCAATAGGCAACTCAGAAACATTCACTTCAATACAATATCGCTTTGTATTTATTTTCCTTAGATGGTCCTATGTTTGCTTCATACGAAGAAATTGGATTGCTTATTGGAATCTGAGATGAGGGAGTCGTAGGCTTTTTTATAAGAAATTTATGCATTCCTACATTATTAAAAAAATCCTTAGAAATTATCCACGCATATAAATCCATGCATCAAGTAAGAAATGAATACTATATCCAACCCTCAAAATCCAAATAGTCTATAAACAAAATGAGATACGAAAATAAGATATGTCAATGACCAAGTATTTATGCATATATTAAAATTTGTTGTTATAGCATCTATAGTTAAACAAATAATAATAAATTTATCGATCACTTCACTTATTGGGTGCTTTTGTTAAAATGTAATCAAAACCTTGCCAACATACTTAAGATGACTAGAAAGGATCGTCTGCTGTGCAGCAGACTCTGTTGTACATGGCAGAACCGTCCGATCACCAGCCTCCTACCTCAAGATGCGAACCCACTATCCACGGGCCTCTATGAGGATCGTCCGATTCTCATCCGACGGACCGCCTTGATTACAACACTTGTTGTAATTGTCAATTACAGCAAACGATCCATTCCCTAATATGACATCCCCTACTTCAATGTTTAAAATTAAAAGACATATCCTTCTCATTACCACATGCCTCCCATTCGACTCCAATATACTTTCTTATCTAATCAGAGCATGCCATGTCACATCTGTGGATCAATATATGGATTAGAGTGTCCATAGTCCATTATACTTTTTTTCCTACTTCCCGGCTAAATTAACCAACTTCCGTTTATTGTTGCACTATGTTATATGAAAATCTCTCACAAAAATCCAGATATTGCATACAAACAAAGAAACGAGCTCTTGTATACAACATGAACCAAAGAAACAAGGTGTGACATAACAATGGCCACACAAGAACAATATTTAGATGTCTCGATCTTCTATTGCGGTGAAGCTCAAGGATGGTTGCGTGCAGTTCGTCCCAAAATTCACTCTTACAATCTTGACCATTTAATCGTTTATCACATCTATGATACAATATGTATTATTAATAGGAATTTTTACCCGACAGACCCTATAAACTTTTTAAATTACCTCTACAACCTTTTGCACAACGTAACTACCCCATCGACCTTGTAAATTACCCTAAGAACCCCCACAAGATTCAGACAGATTACCGCAGGGTTCATGGGGTAAGAGTTGGCAAGTTTACGAGGTCTAGAGGGGAATTAGGTTGTTTCAAAGGTAGTGGAGGTAATTGGCAAAGTCTATAGGGTCTACCGGGTAAAAATCCCTTATCAATATTAACATTAGAGATCATGTCACTAAATTAATTTGAAATGAAGTGCATAAAACAAGAATCAAGCAAAAGAACAGCACAACCAGAAAATTTGCATCTTAATGTTTTCATTTATCACCAATTCACCAAACAAGAGATGATATGAGGACTTAGTTACCTTACCTTGTGTGGTCGATGCTGAGACCCGACTTGAGAATCTGGGATCAAGTCTTCAAGTTCAAGAGTCTGTATCATGCGAAGGCGGTGATCCGAAGACTCCAAACCAGGCGACCAAAGGATCGCTCATGCCTTCGTTGGTGGTTTTGACGGAAGAGGAAGGGACATGATTCCACGAACATGGAATCAGTGTGAGTCGTGCTGTGGTGGTGACTCTGTTCAGATGAGCCGTGAGCTATGACTCATTCAAGGGTGACTCTAGAGAGGGAAGGGCACAAAATAGGCGTGATGGTCACCGGGCTAGACGAACGGTCGTTGGACTTGCATGCCTAGTGGGTTGTGCAACTTGCATGTGTGGTTTCTAATGGAGAGGAGGGGCACGAAGGGCGGCATGAGACAATTGAAACACCTCCAATTTTCCAGGGTGGTATGCTACACTCGACCCTAACATGGGTCCACCTCCAATTGAAGAGACTTCAAATTTTCAAGGGGGTGCGTGCCCCACTCGACCCAACGTGGGTTCGCTTCTGATCATCTGACATGGTAAAATAGACTTTTTTCGCTACATTGTTCGTAGTCTGTATTATAAAGGTACTTAATTTCCTCCACCTCAATGGCAAAAGTCATTTTTGTGGTCGAGAGAGAAGCTCTGAAGAAAAAAAAAGGAGATTTGGAGGAGATCGTTGATTTCTTCATATCCACGTCATTTTTATCTATCATTATTGGTTCTAAAGCGCTTTACTATGGATTAGATCCTCTTTTCTATTATTTTTGTGCATCTTTGGAATATGTTGTCTTGGATTTTCGAACTTTTGTCATTGTTCTTGTGTGATGGGTTTTTCTGGCACCTAGACATTGGTCTTTGTTTTTGGTGAGGAAGACATCAAGTTCTGATTTGGAGTTGAGGCTTGTGAGTGGAAGTTCTTGGGAAGATCATGGTAAAGAAAGTATTGAAAGATTTCAAAAATCACGAGAAAGAAGACATTTTGATCTATTTTGTTCTAATTAGTCTCGTTAAAGATGTTTGTCCAATTTTGGAATTTCATTTTTAGGATATTGGGGTGGAGAGGTGGCGTCAGATCCTCTTTTCTTGAGATTTGGTTTTTGACGGCTCATTCAAAGGAATCACCATCCATTTTAAATGAATCCATTTTTGGCGGCAGTGAAATATGGGAAAAAATCGGAGTTGAAGAAAAATGATGCCAAGGCAAATAAAGATATACCAAGGCCTTCTTTTGCGTGTTTTATGTGTGGAAAAATGATGCGGAGACGATTCCTACTAGGGATGCAAAGATTCTAAATGAGGAGATTATTATTGAAATTACTAAGGATGAGGTGACTCAGCTTCAAAGGCCCTTTACGTCTTGTTTGGTGGCCAAGTTCAAACTTCTACGGCGGAACTAATATCATTTAGGAATTTTTTGAAGAACAAATGGGAGATACATGAGAAAATTTTCTTGGGCCCCCTAGACCTAAGCATATCCTTATTCGATGTGGATGTGAATAGGACTTTGTTAAAGGTTATGTTGCTGGAGACTTTAAATACCTACAAGTTGGGTCAGTATTCTTAGATGGTCTCCTTTATTTCGTCCCAATCTCAGAATTTAACTCAAGTGGCAGTTTGGGCCGATTTGCCCTTCTTGAACGTCCATCTCTAAAATCCCGGCATTATCAAATCCATCACCAAAGTTATTGGAAAATACATCTATGTTGATGAAGAGGTTAAAGAATTCTTAAGACCGAGCTATGTTAGAATGTACGCGGAGATTGATCTTTCTGCACCAAGAATAGATTAAGTGTGGATTAAGAATGCATCTCAAACTTTTCAAGTTCTGCACTTCTTGTTTTATTGGTGGGCACATGGTGTAGGAGTGCAGAAATGGTAGGAAAAAGGTGTCGATGGAAGAATAAAAAATGATGGCAATCAAAAACTCCCTTGGCAATAGAAAATTCAAAGGAGGAGAATTTAGGGCAGCGTTTAAATCAGGAGCAATAGCATGAAAATCAAGAGCAACAACAAATGGCTCAGGATCAACAGCAGATGAGGGAGAAGCAACAATCAAACAAACAAAATGATCAAGAAGAGAAGCATTCACAGGACCGTGAATTTCGTGGAAACCACACTGTGGACAAAGGTAAAGTCCATTTTCTTGAAATGGATACATGACTTGAACCTCCAGAAGAGATAAAAGGAAGGAATGACATCCTGATTATTAGTGAAAGAACAGAGGAAAGATCATTACGCAAGGAAATGGCAGCCTCATATCCTTTAATATTAAATTATTACCAGCCAGAGCAAATTGATGAAGGATGGAAGACAATTGAAAACAAGAAGAAAAATAAGAAATTGAGGCAACAAACAAACAGATAAAGAAGAGACTTCTTTGGAGAAGGTAACTCCTTCATTGTCGAATCGATTTTGCTTATTAAATATGCAAGCATCATCGCCTTCACTCCCTTTGCTAAATTATGAGGCCTTTTCTTAGGAGACTGCAAGAGAAGATGATCATGTTAGAGATTCTTAGTTGGATTTTAATGAACCTTACATAAATTATTTCAAGGAATATGGTGATGAATTCAACAAAATACTTAAGAGAAATGGGAATCAATGAAGGGTTACCAAAGTTTAGAAAAGCAAAGGAGAAAGTTTCTAGAGTTTTTTAACTTAGTGATTAGTCCTTTTTATTTTATTTTGAGGCCATGTTGGCCAGTATTCTGAAGGCCATATTGCCATTATTATGAAGAGATTTTATCCTCGTATGTACTTCATTGTAATATTTTTTTAACAAAAGAGGTATTGACTCCATAAAATGGGGATTATTATTAAAAAACAATTTTTGTCTTATTTGATCTTGCATCAGTGGCAACATCCTAGGCGACGTGATTTGATTGGTGACACATGGTGTTCAGTAAAAGGAAATGAACGACCACGGTGCCGGTGATGGTCGATCAAGAACACAGCTTTAACTAGGGTGGAGAAGTGGGTCAACACAACCCAAGTCCAACTCAAAAAACCCGACCAGCTTTCAGCCAATATTTTATGTGGGTCGGGCCCATATTTTAAAACTTTAAGAAAAGGAAATTTTGAAGGCCCAATCCGACCCATACCAAAATTTTCAAGTCTTCTGCCGAGCCTGAGCCCTAAACTTCCTTAGACTTCGAGCCTTGGGCTAGACCGAGGTTGGTTCAATTTTCTTTTGTGGGCCTTATAGGTTCAGGCCGATCCAGGCCCATGCTCCACCCTAGCTCTGATTCGACTTGAAGATGTATTCCCCGATCTTACTTGAGAAGAACTCCCAATAGATCAATGTATTTCTCCTCCCAATAGAATGTATATAAGGTGTAAACTGCTTGCCTCGTACACCTTCCTCCGTGTTTCTGTTGGCAGCGCTCTCTCTTGAGATTGACTCTCACTCAACCACTACCATTGGTGGTTACTTGACCTCGATGTTCCCCATGAACCGATCAAAATATCCCATCTTGCTTCTCCAACTTCAGTGTTTTGCAGATGCAGGTGAACAATGTTCTGCCCATAGTAGAGGTGTTTGATGCAGCAGTCAAGCTTGAATTTCTAATAAATGCATTCTCCTGCAAACCTCATGAGAAGCAGCCATGAATGCTGCTAAATAATTAAAATGAATTCTTTCATAATCGTAAACCACTTCAATGTTTACCAACTCAAGTATATTAAAACCAGTCCCACTCTTTAAGCTTAGAAGAAAATGACACTCACATCCACTTTACTGTCAAAATATTCGCTGAAAATTTGGGACTTTTTTAGAACACCACTTTCTATAAAGATATAATCTGTTAAATTCACCTTGGCCGATAACAAAAGCCAGTTTCTACACAACACTTGATCAGTTTTCAGATGGCATAGGTTCTGAACTTCTGATTACACTGCCTATCCAATCTATAGTTTTTGCAGATACCGAAAGCCATCTGATCAGAAAAACTTGACACGCAGACAAGTTATTCAGTTACATGGAACCCAAGAACAGAGGACGAAATCTCATCAAAAGCCAGAATCATAAACGATCATATGAAGCAATTATATTCTATTTTTCCTTGTGTGGTGTCATCCAGAAATATCAAAATTGACATACCACGAAATTTGGCAGATGACAAAACAAAATCCTCAGATCAGTTTCTTCTCTCGAGTTTCTTTACAGCAAAACTTACTAATGGGGGTAGATGGAAAACAGTAGCGCCTCAGGTGCTTTATGTGGAAGAAGCATGCTATGTCCATCATCTCTCCTCCTTGACCCTCTTAGAACCCTTTCGACGGGGGTGATTATCCACTGACTCGGTTACCTGCATAGAAATTTACAATGAACACTTTAGTGCTTAATATAAATTATACCCCCACATAAAGTGGGAAAAGACTAGGTTGATGAAACACAAAATATACTATCCTTGAAAAAGCAACAAAAAAGATCACGAGCGTTATTGCATCCTCCAGCTCTCAGGTTAAAAGAGGAGAGGATGGTAGAAGAGTGGAGATACAAATATTTTCACTCAAGGTTGCAAAAAGCAATAATCAGTATTCAGTCGATGGATCAGTCGATGGATCACCGGTTACTGATTAAACGGTATGCGAGTTTAAACAGAAATTAAACGGGTTGTGTCTTTGCATTTTCTAATTATTATATATATATATAATAAAAATAAATAAATCGAAAAAATATAATCACACATTCCCAATATTGATCAAATATTGTCAAATTCAAGGAATTTTTCATCCAAATGTCAAAAGAGATAGCATAAACAACTAGAATCCATAGCAAGATGTCAAATTTGACAACATAAACAATTACAATTCATAGCATGAATCCAAAAAAGTGATGGATAACACAAATATACGGATTATGTGTCTGCAACTGAACCGTTTAAACAGCCGTTTAACGTCGTTTATGTGAACCGCCCGCTTATGAGCCCGACTTTAACTAGTCGGTGCGGTCGAGGGCCACATACATTTAAACAGTAGTTTAAGCCGTTTTTTGCATCCATGATTTACTCGCACGTTCCATATAATTGTGGAAGCATTTCTTGACAAGCTCTTAAATGTAACCTAGTTCACAAATATACGGATTACACAATCTGCCTGGTGTGCGGTAGCAGACATGATGATGTGGCACTTCTAGAGCTGCCCCGCACTCGCATAGTTCTAGATTCTAGTCACTGATACCTGTCCAAAAAATTAGGCTCCTGACTGAATGGTGAAGAATAACTCCTTTTGGACAGTAGTTAAGGCTCAAGCTGATTGTCTTAGGAAAAAAAACCGGATCAGTGAGCCAGGAACACAGCAGGGAACTGCACTCCCCACCCCATAGATGTGAGTATCCCAAACAGAGAAAAGTTCATAGTGCATATTTAAGTAGTCAAACGGACAGATTCCTCCAAATAAAAAGCATTCACTAGGACAATCATCCTAACTGTTCACAACTCAATCGAGGGGTCCTACTTAAACCTGATTCAAGAGCTCCTCAAGCTCCATGGATATGTCCATAAAAGATGGGCGTCTGGGCTGGGACAGCTTCCCAGCACCTCTGCATCAACTCCAAAAGCTTAGGATGTGTATATTTTGGGACGATCAGGCCGTCTGCCCTGTTAAAAACATTGCTTTTAATGAGCTATCCCTGTTAAAAACAGTGCTTTTAATGAGTTATCGGAATTTTTTATTGCTAATGTATATTTAAAAAATTATTGCAACTAAAGCTTCACAAAGCAGCATCTCTTCGCATGTAAATATGAATATAATTTCCGATTCCGCATGCACACTTTGGAAAAATCCCACTCTTTTACCATTCAAAACTGTTTTTCAACAGTTTTTACCTCCCTCAATGTGAAAAATAGTATATACTTACCATATAATATATGCATGTAACTTATGCCGCCAGAATATAAAAATGCATGTAATTCTACAGTCTTCTTAGGGAAAAAACTTCTGCAGTCAATAACTATTTGTTTTGTTTGGTGGTAAGGCCTAGTGTACCTGCATAGAATTTTGACCATTTCGATCACATTTTCTTCTATCACCCCCCAGGCACATATATCGCTCATTTCTGGCGAATTTTGATTACCTGTCGAAATCGAAATTCGATTGAAATTTGCCAAACTTTGATGCCATGAATATCAGAACCTATCTCAGAAACATTATTCTGCAAAGTCTATAGTTTGTACGCCCCTTTAAGGAAATTCTCCAATATAAATTGGACTGAGCAAACAAAGGAAGTAACTGATTTGTCTTGTCTGAACTGCATGGGATATTGTTTTGATCTAATACTTTTATTGGGTGATGTGTGGCATTTTCTCAACACAAATCGAATTCAATCTAAATCAAATAGCTAGCCAAACACACTCAAGAATGATCAAAACACCCACCCATATAGCTCATAGTTAGATGGGTTGATTATCTTTGAAAATTGAACTAAAGAATTTAACTAGTTGCATATCTGAATGAAGCAAAATGATGACTCTAAAAGTCTATAAGCATAAGGTAAATACAAAAAAAACGTCTAACATTTTTCAGAGTTATTTTGTATTTATCTATCTCTTATGTCTTTCTTATGTATTTTGCCTCGAGGATTTATCTTCTCTAGGTAAGGGACCGATGTGGTCCCACGAATTATCAATATATTCATTTCTTTTCACGTGGTATCTCTTATGTCTATCTCTTAAGATGGTTTGATCATGTGATAATGAGGTCGGTTGATGCATCAGTTAGAAGATGCGAGATTTGTGATGTTGAGCCAGTTAAGAGAAGGTGAGGAAAGTCCAAAAAGTATTGGAATGAGACTATCCGAAAGGATCTTAGTTATTTGGATTTAAGTCAGAGAATAACCTAAAATAGATCTGAATGGAGGAAGAAAATCCATGTAGCCGACCCTACTTAATTGTGGGAAAAGGCTTTGTTGTTGTATGGTGTCAGAGCGGTGGTCCTAGGCAAGAGCCATGAGACCCTCAACCTAACCCCATCCTCCTGCCCCCCACCGTCAGTGTCACCGTCGCTACGTGTTGCATCCCCGTTTAACTCTAGTGTCACCCCCACCCCAACTTGTGTGCAACCCCTCCCATCACCCCTCCTTTGCGTGGCTTCTTCCTCGCCATGCCACAGATGCATCCAACGGGCTACTTGCGATGCCGCAACCACCTCCAGCGACAACCTTGCCAATTGCCATGTTGCGGTTGCTACACAACTTCCCCCTTGTTGTCCAGCGACTTCATCATGTGGATTCAGTCACCGAGCAGTTTGATTTTGGTGCTTCAATTCTAGGGTGATTTCAGACCTAGAAATTCACCCCATGGACTCTAACTCACCCCTGGAGTTGATGAAAACGGTTCTGCTCTGAGTCTGCATGCACAATGCCACAATCTATTCTTTCTGTGATTGTGTAGACATTTTCAAATAGTTCTACACCTCAGTCATGTCCTTCTCGTGATCAGTTTATCGCCATGTCAAAAAGCAAGGATGATGTATCCTCCTCCTAGGCCTTCAATGTCCATATGTATGAATGGGACTAATTATGCATGCAATTCATGAGCATTATGGAGTTCAACAACAATGAGTACATTCTGAAGCAACCTGAGACAAGCAACGAGACTGGAGTAAATGCTTCTTGAAAGCAAGATGAAGCATATGCGCATGTGTACTCTTATAATAAAAAAATAAATGATAATCTCCAACAGTCGGCTGACAAGGTAATACAGAATATCCTCGCCACCACGTATTCTCAAATGAGAAATGAGAAGAAGATCACACAACTTCAGTACAACATTTTCACTACCAAGCAGGACGGTTACTCTCTTCATGCTTTCTATTACTCCCAAGTGAGGGAAAGGTTTCAGAAGTTTTACAACTTCATGCCTCTAAACGCTTCCATATAGCAGCAGATGGTATACAGGAATGCCACAATGGTAGACGCATTGCTGGTGGTGCTTAATTCACTATATAATATCGCATACACCCAATTCTTACAGGCGAGACTATACCTCTAATGGAGGAGGCATTCAACTGATTGAGTAGGATCATGATGCCTCATACAACCACTACTTAGACCTTTGAAATGACCGCATCTCGGAGCAAAGGATGTTTAACACAGTTCAAATGATGTGGTGTACATGTCAGAGGCGTTCACACCAGCAGTGCACCTGCTACCACCAACTTGGTCATTCTGAAGACACTTGCTACCATAAACATGGCCACCCTACGTCTACATGTGTTGATGAGCAGGTTGAGTCTATAACCACTTCTATTGATTATAAGTTCGAGGACCTTGTCTCCTGTCTATGGGAGATCATGACTCCTACATGTCTTCATGCTCCTTTGGGACCTACTGATGTTGCAGCCTCTGCCTCTGCCAGTACCTCATGTATACTTATGCACTTACATAGTTGCCACAAGACAGACATTTCAGACTGGATTATGAACTCCCGGGATTTGATCATCTCTGTGAGAGAGAAAGAGAGAAATTCACTTCCTACAGATCAGTACCTCTAGGCAGATCTATAATCATTGCAAATGGGACACATTCCCCTATTACCTGACACGGGAAGATTCGAATGACACAGTCAATGCGTCTGCAGAATGTGCTTCATGCATCTGATTTTTCTATGAACTTATCTATTTAGTCAATTTACCAAGGATAAATATTGCCATGCCATATGTTGACCCCTCTTCTCCTATGTTTCAGGATATACACACGGACATGGTGATTGATGTGTCTGTGAGCAAAGGGGTCTCAACAGACCGGTCCAATCTCCTTATGCATGCACATCTTCCATTCTTACCGGATCAGTCTCTCTGTACATGTAGCATCTTTAGTTCGACCATCTTCCTCTGCAGAAACTGTGTAGAGTCCTCCCACATTGTTTAATTTTCAATACAAGACTTGCCAGCTTAGGAGGCATCACCATTCCAGTTCGTGTAGTTTTCATAGTCATAGCAGTAGTTATTTGAGTTAGTTCATTTTGATATTTGGGATCTTATTTGTCCCTAATCAACTAATCAACAGAGGCACATGTTTTATATAGTTAGTGTAGAAAATGGTAGTGTGGAAGCCTATCAAAGATAATGAAATATAGAATGTGAAAGAACGCTGGGATTTAATGTGAAACCCTACACCGTGAGGAGTGGTATGAAACCACGGAAGAATGCCTCTCAAGCTCCGGATATGTATATTGCTTTATCTCTATCTCAACTGTTACAATAGGTGTAGGGCTTCTTATATAGCCCCACTAGTAAGACCGAGTCTCACTCACAGTAGATGTGTGACTAAATCAGTCGATGTGGCAAAAAGACCATAAAGGGATCCAATTACCCATATATGAAATGATGCATACTTTAACACCCCCTCAAACTGGATCATGCAATTCTCTATTTGGATAAATAGAAAGAGATCACTCTCTCACACAATATAGAACACAACGAACATTATCAACTCAATGCAAACTCTAATGGATGTCAGCTCGACCCCTTCTCCTTTTTCTTGGCCTTTTCTTCCTTTTTTGCAGACAAGACCCACTGGGCCCAAAAGTGCAGCCTTCCCTTTTTTTGGTAATACGGCAGCCCACTTGGGCCCATAATAGGCAAAGCGGGGCCCCTCCCTTTTTGCTTTATTTCATTTAAGCATCAACTTCATTGGGCCTTCCCACCCACCCCGCCCCCCCTTTTTGAACTGGGACACAGTTGGGCCTGGAAATAATATCTTCAGCAAAATAAAGCCCATTAGGGCCATATCTAAGAGCATAAGAGCCATCTCCTCATCCTGTGCATATAGGGTTTCCCCATGGAAACCCATCTTGCCACCTCGTGCACCTTCGCCGTGGCGCCTAGATCGTTGGCACCAAAAACGCAGAAGCATGCCATTGGTGTGGCTTCGATTCTCGTGGAGGTAGAGAATGTAACAGCGAGGTGATGGCAGTAGCATCGCCGACTGAGCTTTGATCAGAGCATCGTTGATGGCTTGGAGTGGGTAGAGATGCGGCCTGGAGAGAGCAACGTGGTGTCATGAAGTGCCCACGAGAGATATGCTGCATGCCTCATGTTCTGGAAGTGAAGAAGCACCGTCATGCCTCATGTTCTGCTGCATATCCGATTGTGGGACCTTGTTTTCATATCTTGTGTATCATCAAATGATGCATGATTGTCTTCCATTCCCTGGAGCATATTTCTAATATTGAAAAACTTGTTCCGGATCTCTCGTTCTTCTCTTGCAGCCCTTGGCCTTTTCTTCTTCTAATGACACATAGAATATCTCCAGCTTCTAATCAGTAGCTCTGCATGTATCTTCAGCACAATTGAATCCGTATTCTGTCCTTCAGATGAATATCTAGGACTTCGCTCAGAATTAGGGTTCTGGGAACCCTAGATGACTCTCAAACTCACTCGAATCACGTGGAGGCTATGCAAAATTGGGGGTTTGTCAAAAACCTTAGATTTTTCGTGATCTTGATGACAATCTTCAGACCTTATGGATAAAAAATATGGCATTGACGATGGGTGCAGCAAAATCAATAAGCCCTAGAACCGAATATGTAGAATGTTGAAGTATATGTGTTACGCGTCACTTATGGTGTAGATGGGTAAATGGATTACTCCGAGATCCATTTACCACATTCAGTTATTTAGTCCCACATCGACCGTCTGTGGGATGTGGAGACTCGATGAGGGCTATATAAGAAGCCCCGCACCCTCTGTATTCAGTGAGAAAGTGCAATGCATACATCAGCCCTTTGAGGCATTCTCCCGTGGTTTCATCCCTCCCCTTAGGGAGTAGGGTTCCACATTAAATCCCGAGTTCTCAATGTTTTTATCTTTATTTCTCTGATCAAGCTTCCGCATTATATTTTCTAACATGGTATCTGTTGGGAACAAAATAAGAGTTGTGTTTATTCCTTGAGCCCTAGACTCTCTTATATAGGGAGAGGCCTATGGGCAAATTACATATGGTATAAAAACGAAAAGAACAATAGATAAAAGATACAAGAACATAAAATAAACTTCTACAAATAAACTTCTACACTCCCCCTCAAGATGGAGCATAGATATCTATCATACTCATCTTGGATAAGCATAAAATAAACTTCTACAAATAAAGCTTTGGTAAGAATGTTTGTCGTTTGGTCTCTTGAGCTGACATGGGCATGGTTATTAAGGCGGCAAGGCGACAAGGCGTTAAACCTGGGCGTCTAGGCGTGCCTAGGCGTTTTCCCGAGAAATCCTTTTTTGTTTATCCCATGCTTTTGATTGTGATGATGTAGTACAAATTTCGACTTGTGGTCAAGATAAGCTATCCCAAGTTCCAACTTGCAATCAAAAGTGTTTGTTCAAGGATGTTCAAGGACTCAAAAAGGCTACACGTGCTATGACCCTTCTACCAATCAAAAGCCAAATCTAACCCTTTCAACACCTAATAAACTGTATTCGTCCCCACTAAACATATTTAACCTCCTAAAATTAATTCAATCTTGTGGCAAGTACGTAATAGTACTAAAGCTATGCATTACAGTTCAAGGTTCTCTGAGTGAATACTACTTGCAGTAGCAGCATTAAAACATAAATATAGGAGGGAACTTGACAAGGGTAGCACTAATTGCTTCTTCTTGAATTCCTATATCCTGTAAGAATCGTACCTTCACGAAATAAAAGAACAATAATTGTAAACTGCCGCAGAGTTTTGTAAATTGATAGAGCTAAAATCTCCCCACCCCTAAAAAATCATTTTGAATGATTTATATGCGCAGATAGTAAATAATTGTGGAAGCATTTTCTCTTGCCATCTTTGTGAATTCCAAGATAATACAGGTACTTTACTAGTGGTTTCCTTCTTTCCTCGATGCTGCACCCAATTAATTGAGGCTTGTATGCTAGCAAGCGCCCGATCTCAGCAACACTCAGGCCAAATTCTTTGAGGTAATTAACCTGAAATACATAGCACATAACCTTTTTCATGCCTCACATGATCAACTATAGCATGAACCTGTGGTTGAAGCACAACGTATCTCAAAAGGATGTCAACATCTTTCCAAGACTTGGCTAAATATTTATTAATAAGTTAGTCTACTAAAATTAACAAGAGAGAAGCACCTTACTATTCATCTCTTCTAGACTGAAGGCTCCAAGTGCCTTAGGGTAATCAATAGATGTCAAGGCACACGCCTAGGTGTGCCTAGGCGGCCGCCTTGGCGCCCAGGCGGCCCAAGGCGTACGCCTTTTTATATAAACGCAAGGCGCTTTTTCTAGGCGCACGGCCGATGAATCTCAGATTCATCACTCTAAAACTGATTAATTAAGCTCAAATCCCTCAAAATCATTGGCATTTCTTCATTTATTCTGCATAATTAGCATTCATGCATGTTTTGATAGGAATTGCATTTTATCACTTATTTTTGCACAAAATAAGAAGCCAAAAATCCCAGCCAAAATAGACCTGTAAATAGCCAAACTTCCCCGATTTATAACTAATTCATCCTAACTCCGAATGACCCAAAATCACATCCACTGTGCACATATCACTAACAAGAATAAATGAAAAATACAAAAAAAGCCACTAACCTAAATAAGTGGACCAAAAACCCAAAACATAGTTCTAAGATTTCCGGACTAAAACCTCAATATCTTCCCCATCCAATGTCCGATTTGATCCTACTCACTTTTGAAGTAATGTACATTCAATTACCTTCAAACAAGACCAAGTTCAAGTGAATCGGAGCTCATAAGTGAGAGTTGGGTTTTGGGCCTCTTTTGTACATTTTGTATTTTAGCGGTTTTTGACCTATTATTTTATGTACATAATTAACCTATTTTATTGTATTTCTTTTTCATGTGTCTTCTTTGATAAAAGTTATTTAAAATGCGCAAAAATACAAATCCAAATTAGGCTGGAAATCAAAGAAACCAATTAAGTCCGAGTCTTCACTAACTGTCTGTACAAAATTGGTCTTTCTCGTCTTTTATTTTATTTCTTCTTTTTTCTTAATAAAAATCCCGAAAAATAGATAAAGGTGTAAATATTTATCTTTGATTTTTTTATATTTTTTCCGAATTTTTATCAGGTTTAAAAAGATAAAAAATTATAAAACTCAAAAATCAAGGTATTCTATGTACATGGGATACCCCAAAAATATCACTTTATCAATTGATCGATTTTGGTTTTGATATCTTCATAAAAATTGTAGATCTCATCGAGACGAACAACTTTCGTGAAGAAACTTTTTCGATCCGAGGGCATTTACTATTTTTTATGTATTTATCTAAGTTTTTATTTTCCAATTTTTGCAAGGCTGACACGTGACCGCTCCTGGAGCCGCCACGTGTCACCCATTTTTGGATTTATTTTTTATTTTGTTTTTATAAAAAAATTAAAACCACCGCAAGTGCGGAGCACATGCCTCCCAAGCACGTGCCCTGCACATGCTTCGCCAAAAACCTTCTCTTGCCGCCACGTGGCGCGTTGATGGCCGTCCGATCTCGGCCGATCGAACGGCCCCAGGTCATCGTCTTCAACCCTCGCCTTTCCCAATTGAGTGGCGCCCTCCGCCCATGAATATCGCCGCCCTCCTCCCGTGAATATCATCGCCGCCGCAATCATGATCAGCCCCGCGAAATCTCCGTGCCTATCTTCGATCACCCTCCGATCTGATCTCCATCACGGATCCCCTTCCAATCTCGCACCCGCCATCTCTTATAAAAGAAGCACCGCCAGCCACCCATCGTTTCATCCGCCGACTGCTCCTTCATCGATCGCCGGGGTGACAGCCCGGCCTCTTCTCGCGACGAGATCCGAGGCCCAGCCCTCATTGCAGCTGCGACCTCTGCCTTTACTGCCTAGCTCCGGTCCTCCTCTGTTGAGCCGACGCCATCTAAAACCTTCGACCTTCTGCAAGTTTCCGCCACCTTCAACTCCGCCAAAAGCTTCGTCTCTACCAACAAATACACCATCTTCATCGACACCTCCGTCCGAACGATCCCAACTCCAGCAGCACCTCCTGCCTCTCCGCCAGTTGCGTCCAGGACACTCTCTTCTCAGAGCATCTTCTCCGCCTCCTCATCAACGAAGCGACGCTCCTTCACTGATTCAGCGGCTTCGACCTCCTGGAGCTTCGCCACTCCCCCACCGACGTCATCGACATCATCCAGCGGCATCGACCTCCTGGAGCTTCGTCGCTCCCCCGCCGACATCATCGACATCATCTTCGTGCTTCGTCATCGACACCTGGGGGAGCACCTCCGCCACTCCCCCTCCACTAGCTCAGCTAGAAACCTCCTCCAGCGAGCGCTCATGGGCCACCAGACGCAACCGTCACCGGCCACCCGCCACCATCCATCCCCACGGGTCATGTGCTGGGCACATGACCGCGTGGGAAAAATTTCGAGGACACCCCCGGAAGTTAGCCCAATTGCAGATTCATCCACCCATCCAAGGGCACGTATGTAGCACGTACCCATTGGAAATTTTGCAGCCAACCCCCCTTATTTATCGGTAATTATGCATTGGCCCTTCTATTGCATTTTCATATTTATTTATTGTAAATTGCATTAATACCCCTGACTTCCTCTATTATTTTGAGCAACATTTTCGCATCATTTCATCTTCATAAAAATAATACGATGTTTGTCAATTAATTCTCTACATTATGGTGTATGATTGACATTTTTGTGATCAGTGGTGAATTATTACTTTATTGTTTTGTAGAAAATTACATATTTTACCCATTTTAAGCTCTGAAATTCATAATTGATTAACCGTTGCTCTAAAAATTGTCGAAAAATCACGGATTTAGAATTAGTTGTGTTTAATAATGTGCCCAAAAAGAATTGCATGCATGGTTTACCTTATAAAAATCATTTTGCATATTTCGATCTTTAATTTTTAATAGGTATTAAATCTGATATTTTTGAGGTCTAGGATTTTTCTGAGATCCATCACCTAGTGGTAGATCTTGGATAATTTTATCTCTTGAGAATAAATATGTTTAATATTTATTATAATTAAATATTAAAATTCACATCATTTACATTTGAAAATTCATAAAATATTTATTTTGCATAAAAAAATCACAAAAACATTACAGTGCATTCATTTCATCATAATTGTCATCTTGGCCAAGTTTTACATTTTTCGGACATTGTTTGATTGATATTCATTTTCTAGTCCTTAAAATAGGCAAAAATTGCATTTCACATCCTAAAATTGCATTAAAAATTTACAAAAAAAGACCGCCTCGAAAACCGTGCACGAACTTTGATAGACAAAATTCTAGATTGTTCCTTTGCCTCCTTGTGTTCGACCTTGGGACTTGCCTAAGTAAAATAAACATAAAATCATGCGATTAAAAATTAACTAAATAATTGTGGTTATTTCTTAACCAATCCCGATTTCCCGCCTACAACGAAACGACACATTAATTTAAGCGAACGATAATCCACGTAATTTAACATCGGCTATCTCGGATTCGTCAACGGCCTGGGGCGCCTGGGCGCCTAGTCGTGCGCCTTGACATCTACGGACATGGGTTGTAGAAATGAAGCCTTTCTGCATCATATCACGGATATAATGGCAATCAACCTCGATGTGCTTTGTCCTCTCGTGAAATACAGGGTTATTTGCAATTAATAATACAGCCTGATTGTCATATTTTAGTGACATGGGAAGAGGAACATTTATATGCAGATCTGTCAGAACTGCACGAACCCACATCACTTCTGCACATGCTTGGGCCATAGCTCTATACTCTGATTCATCACTGGATCTCGCAACTACTGTTTTCTTCTTACTCTTCCATGAGACAAGTGACTCCCCAACAAATATAGCAAAGTCTGATGGAGACTTCCTATCATGTGGGCACCCTGCATAGTCTGCATCTGCGCATGCTGAGATAATAATAGTGCCATCCTTCCTAAACATCAATCCTGCACCTGGAAATGACTTAAGATACCTTAGTATCATATGTATAGTGTCCATGTATACCTGATGAGGTTGCTCCATGAACTGGCTCACTTTATTTACTGCAAATGAAATATCTGGTATGGTAATAGTAACATAAAGAAGCCTCCCTACCAGTTCCATGTATCTCCTCCTGCCAACCTCCTCAATATCGTCATCATGCATTTTCATGCTTGGATCCATGGGTGTAGAAGCAGGTCGACATCCAAGCATACCTGTGTCACTTAGCAAGTCATTGACATATTTCCTTTGAGTCATCACAAGTCCTTGTTCATTTCTAGCAAACTCCAATCCCACGAAATATCAAAGTATTCCTAGATCCTTGGTAACGAATTCACGACCCAAGAATTCTTTTGCACTTTTTATTCCCTGCATATCATCTCCTGTAATGAGTATATCGTCAACATACACCATAATGACAGTCGTACCTCTGGATGTCCTCTATACAAAGAGAGAATGGTCTGCATTTGACCTTTTGAACCCTTGCTTCTCAAACAAATCTGAGAGCTTCCGGAACCAAGCTCTCGGGCTCTGCTTTAGGCCATAGATTGCCTTATGAAGCCTGCATACCTGTAAACGCTCCACCTCGGCAGTGTACCCAAGTGGCTGCTGCATGTAAACTTCCTCCTAAAGATCACCATATAAAAATGCACTTTTGACATCTAATTGAAACAAGGGCCAATCTCGAATCACAACAACAGATAAAAGAATCAGTAAAATAGAATGATGAGCAACAGGAGAAAACATGTCAAGATAATCTACCCCGTATGTCTGAGTAAAGCCCCGAGCAACCAGTCGAGCCTTGTACCTATCAATACTGCCATCTGCATTTTGCTTCACCGTAAAAACCCAATTGCAACTCACAATAGATGCCCCACTAGGAGTTGAAACAAGGCTCTAAGTACCTCTCGACTGAAGGGCGACCATCTCTTCCTCCATAGTCAGACGCCATTTACTATCAGCTAATGCCTCCTGGTGAGTCCGTGGAATGTTCACAGCAGATAAAGCAACTATAAACCTCCTGAAATCTCCTGTCAGACGCTCAAATGTAATATGAGAGGCAATCAGATATGAAACACATGACCTCTTCTGCTTTCTCAGCGTAATCGGCAAATCAAGTTCTGCATCAGTTGTACCACCATCCGCGTCATCCCCTACTTGATCCTGCTGAGAAATACCATCAGTCCCATCACTAGAATTAACGTTATCAGAACAAACCTGAGGCATGCTTGATGATTGACCATGATCATGAGCAGGGGTTGGCCGTCGACTGTAATGGTGTGGTAGAGGAGGAACCAAATATATGGAAGGTGGTGGAGGTGGTGGCGGTGGTAGGGATGGTGGTGGAGGTGTAGGAGCTTGCTGTGGTGCATACAAGGGTAGAGGAGGAATATAGATCTCATCAGTTATGTTTGATGGCATGGCACCAACCTGTCACCTGCAGGAGAAACAAACATATCTGACTCAAAAAACGTGACATCTGCACTGACATAATCTTCAAAGTAACGAATCATAGCAACGATACCTCTTTGAGTCCTGAAATACCCGACAAAAACATATTTGACAGCCCTAGGAGAGAGCTTGTCAATCCCTGGAGACAACTGGTGAACGAATGCAACGGACCCAAAGACACGAGGAGTAAGGGAGAACAACTCCTTGTCAGGAAAGACAAGGGAGAAAGGTATATTCTCCCCCAACACAGACGAGGGCATGCGGTTAATGAGATAACATGCAGTGAGAACCGCATCGCCTCAAAACGAGTGCGGAGCACAACTTTGAATAAGAAGCATACGAGTGACATCAAGAAGGTGGCGCTGTGGCGGTGTTTTCTTTCCGCGACACCATTCTGTTGGGACATGTAGGCACAAGACGTTTGATGAAGAATGCCATGGGATGAAAGCAATTGAGATAATGTCTGAGTACAGAATTCAAGTGCATTATCAGTTCGCACAATTTTGACAGAAACAGAAAAAACATTCTGCACTTCTTTAATAAAATTCATAATAGTGTTGTCCGCTTTAGATTTATTTTTTAACAGGAAGACTTAAGACAAACGACTAAAATCATCCACAACAACTAAATAGAACCTGTGTCCCTGGTGATCGGGAACACAACTTAGACCCCAAATATCAATATGAAAAAACTCAAATGGAGAGCTACTGCTCCAACTTTGACGACTAGGGAAGACGGACCGATGATGTTTCCCAAACTGACAAGCTTCACAATTGAACGACGAGAGGGATGAGATTTGAGAAAGGACTTGATGTAGTTTCTGAAACGGGAGATGACCGAAGCGCAGATGCCATAGGTAAGGAGAGACAGGTCCAGTGGAATGAGATGATGCTCCAGCGTAAGGTGTATAGACCAGTCGATACAACCCGCCTTGCTCACGGCCATGTCCAATCACGTTGCCTGTGAGAATGTCCAAACACAAGAGATGATGGGTCAAATATCGCTCGACAATGTTAATCCTTAGTAATCTGACTAATTGACAATAAATTCATTAAGAAATTAGGAGCATGAAGCACATTCTGCAACTGCATAGAAGGTGTTAAGGCGATCTGTCCATGTCCTATGATGGGAGCATGAGTCCCATCTGCTATGATGATTGTCCTCCCTGAGGAAACTTACTTATAGGATGTGATTTGGTGTCTACATCCACACAAATGATGTGCGGCACCAGAATCTACAACCCATTCTGAGGTACCTGAACCCTGGTAGAAAGTAGAAGTATGAGCACAAGCTGAGGTACTAGCTTCTGCAGTAGCAGCAACATCCAAGCTGCTCTCTGAAACAGGTGAAGGAGTACCGGTGGAAGGCATGATATCTCGCAATCGAGACACAAGTTCATCATATCGTGGATCTAATGCATGTGTAGCGCCCTGATGCTGAATCTGTTCTGCTACAGGCAGATGCTGGGAAACCATACTTGGAGTAGCATGTATCTTCTGTATGACCAGTCCGATGACAGCAAGTACACCGTGATCCACGACCACGACTACCCCTACCACGTGGTCCTCGTCATGGTTCAAAAAAACATGCCTCGAGGCGCACGAGGCGTACGCCTCGAGGCGAGGCGGCTTCAAACCGCCCCAGAATGGCCGCCTCAGGGGGCCTCTGAGAGGCGAACGCCTCAGTTGGTCGAGGCGGTCGAGGCGGAGGCGAGGCGGTCGCTGAGGCGTTTTTTTATTTTCAAATTATTTTTGATGTTAATCATTTATCCTATTAGTAATTTCATATGTTTATAAATGTCTAGTTGTTTAGGATATAAATATACAAGATGAATGCTTAAATTTGACCACTTTCATGTTTATATTTACCATTAAACATGTCCAATTATGTCAAAAACTCTTAAGTTATACCCTTAAACATACGAATCCACAAATATCATTTAAAGCATTACTTCTAAACTTAATTTTAAGGAGTTGTTACACAATAAGTTATGCAATAAGCTGAGAAGGACAAACAAGATAGAATTCTTATACAAGCAGATCCATATATCCGAATAGAAATAAAATCTTCAATAGAAATAAAATCTTCAATAAAAAAATCGTCATACTTCTCAAGCGAGACCCCCGTCTTGTTGGGGTGTGTTATGGCAGGAGGGGTGCATACACTGGTTCTTCAACTTGGGTTCGATAGTTAGAATTATGATGAAAACCAACAGATGCATTCTCATACATTTGTATATCTTTCTTTCGGTGTTT
This sequence comes from Ottelia alismoides, assembly GCA_037367405.1. Taxonomy (NCBI): domain Eukaryota; kingdom Viridiplantae; phylum Streptophyta; class Magnoliopsida; order Alismatales; family Hydrocharitaceae; genus Ottelia; species Ottelia alismoides. The sequence goes on along the minus strand of JAZKJV010001475.1, from coordinate 742,383 downwards.
TTATCTTTATAATTTTATCATATCTTATAATGATATATATCATATGTTAGTCAGAATATATATAATTTCATTTATTATATATTTATTGTACTTTTTATAGATATTCATCCTTGTAAACTGAGGCTTACGCCTCGACCGCCTCGAGGTTATGCCTCGACTCGATTCCAGGGAAACCGCCTCGTTCCGTTTTTTGTTTTTTCAAACCTTGGTCCTCGTTCATGAAACTGAGAAGGATTGCCTCTTCCTCGAGAGGTCGCCGTAGCAGAAGAATTTGGTACAACAGCGGGGGTCGAGACATTGATTAGCCTCAATCTCCGAAAAGCCTCCTCCATTGGAGGGACAGTAGCATCAACCAGAATCTGAGATGAAGCAGCCTCATACTGTGAGTCAATAGAGGCTAGAAAAACTCCCGCCATCGTGGCATTCCGATATGTCTTTAACTGCTTTGGAGTAGCTGTGAGAGGCATGAAGCTATGAAGCCTCTCAAACATTCCCCGCAATGCAGTGTAATGAGCATGCAGGGGTCGACCATTTTGGTTTATCGTGAAGATGTCATGCTGGAGCTGCAGGATTTTTGTCTCATTCTTGACTTAAGAATGTGTGGCAACAAGAATATCCCACATGGCTTTGGCAGTGGGTTGGTGCAAGACATCGTTAGCAATGTCTGGAATCAAAGTGCCCAGACAACCAGACCTGAACATATGTGTCATCAGCCTCCCATGAGGCATACAACCATGTTTTCTCTGATGGCTCGTCCTCGGTAAGAATATGTTTCTTACCCATCGACTTCATTAGGCTCATGAACTGCATGGCCCATAACTCGTAGTTGGATCCATCGATCTTCACAATAGGCGCAGGACCTCTGAAGGCGCCTGTAGTGGGGATCTCTATCTTGCTTTCTGACATTTTGACTGGAGAAAACTAGAGTTGTAGACAAGATAAACTTTGGTTTACACTGACATGACTAGGTTTAGTTGCACGTGTAGACCTTTATGCAACCAAACCCATCAACCTGGAAGCGCGGGAGAGGAGCCCCATAGGAAGACAACGACCGAACCCTAGGGGCGGCAGGACCCTAGAGACGACGGCAGCAGGTCACGGCCGAACCCTAGGTCACGGAGAAGTACGATACGTGGAAGGGGGGGTGCACGTGAAGGGGGAGGGGGGCGCATGGAGGGCGGCGTGCGTGGAGGGTGGCCGAAGGGCGGCGCGACGAGGGGGGCACGCGGGGCTTGAAGGTGGAGGGCTAGGTTTAGGATTCGGTACGAGAGCTCTGGTCTAGGACCGCGGCTCTGATATCATGTTAGGAAAAAAATAAGAGTTGTGTTTATTCCTTGAGCCCTAGACTCTCTTATATAGGGAGAGGCCTACAGGCAAATTACATACGGTAGATAAACGAAAAGAACAACAGATAAAAGATACAAGAACATAAAATAAACTTCTACAAATAAACTTCTACAGTATCAGAGCGTGTTCGATTCTCAAGGTTTTCATGTTCTTTATTTCTTCGAGATTCGATTGTAAAGGTTTGTTCTTGAAGATTCATTCTGTGAAGATTATTTGTTCGGGAGCAAGTTCCGATTGTTTTTCTACAAGGGTCAAAAGATATTACAGCAACTTGAAACCATATTTTGCATAAAGGCGACGCCTAGGGTTCGTTAGATTGGAACCTTAGATTCAAGGCACCAGTTTGTTCCACCTAGGGTTTCTGAAACCCTATAGCATTATGCGCCTCCTATTTGAAAGCAGCAACTCCCAAGAGCACCTCCATCCTCCAAGTCGGAGGTTAATCATCCACACTCATCTTCAACCCATTTCAAACGGTGAGTGCAGGAGCACTTCCAAACCCATTGAGCGTGGAGCTCCATGTTCGAGGCAACAATCCTCCTAGGTGACACCCCTGTCGTCCTTGTTCGAATGCTCCAGCGTCGGACTTGGGCCCTTCCAAAATCCCCTGTCGTCCTTGTCTGCATGCTCCAGAGCGATGCACCAGGCATCTCGCCAGATCTAGACCAGCGGTAGTCGGAGCAACCCATCGCGTGGTGGCCTCCTCACCGATTTAGGCGGCACTGTCGCTTAGGGCTGCACCTTCAATCTCCAGCTCGACCATGGCACCGCCTTCACCTCCGACCTCCTCTCCCTAGGCGGAACCCTCCAAGCTACCAGCGGCAGGCGATGCCCCTTCGCCTGCCTCCATCGCGCGCGCACCTCCCCCTTGATAGCATCTTCGCGCGGGTACCTTCTTGCGGTGCAGATCTTCAAAGCAGTCGCACCAGGGGATCGCGCACAACTCCTTCGCGTGGGTGGCGGCGTGTTTCCGATGGAAGGGTTCCCAGGGAACCCTAAATAGAGCCTAGGGTCAATGCGGGCCTTGAAAAAATTTTCCTTTGCCGCATATTCCAACCCAAATGGGCTATGTTTTGTTAAAGAAAAAGGGAGAAAAGAAATGAGAAAGGGCCCAAGTGGGCTGAATGATTTAAAAAAGAGAGGATAAAAAAGAGAGCCCAGTCCGTGTTTAAAAAAAAGGAAGGTGCGAGCCGAGATTTTGGGCTCAAGTTGGGCTGCGAAAGAAAAAAAGGAGAAAGAAAGAGAGCCCAATTGGGTCATGCTACATTCTTTGGTCCTATTTGGGTCGTGTTTCAAAATAGGAGGGAAAATTTACGTACAAAAAAATGTACGCAAACAAAATAATGCGGAAAAAAAGCTGTAAAAAAAATGAAATGAATGCTTTATTTAAAAAAAAGGATATGAATGAAATAGCCATAAAAAATCTGATTTGGAAAAAAATTGATTGAGAAATTTTGGAGTATTTGATTGTGCGCCACTTATATTGTAGATGGGTAAATAGATCACTCCAGGATCCATTTACCCCATCCAGTTGTTTAGTCCCACATCTACCAGTTGAGAGATGTGGAGACTCCGTGAGGGCTATATAAGAAGCCCCTCACCCCATGTATCCATTTAGAAAGTCAATAGACGCATGGCCCTTTAAGGCTTTCTCCCGTGGTTTCATCTCGCTCCTTAAGGAGTAGGGTTCCTTAAAATCCCTGTATTCCGAGTTTGTTTTTCTGTTCTTTATGCTTTATTTATCATTTCGCTTCCGCATTCCTATTTTCTAACATGATATCAGAGTGGGTTCGATTCTCGAAGGCTTATTTTTTCCGAGATTCAATTTTTTTGGGTGTTGTATTCTTGACATGGTTTTAAAAAACGTGAGGCGGATAGAAGCGGATTCCCGTAAACAATGCGAGGCGTAAGCCTCAGTGTTAGGTTAAAAACTATACAAATCTAGAACTTTGTAGAAAAATGCTAGAAATAAGAATGCATTATAGTCCCTGGCATGAAAGTTATAATACTGATTAACAAAATAAGAAAGTTTCTAGTGCTCCGTACAAACAATAGCATTAAAGTCCTCTAATAAGGCTCGTACAGTACAAACAGTAGCATATTTTGAGACTTTAAGGTACAAACAGCAGCAGATTTTGAAACTTTAAACAAGTACAAAAAGTAGAAACTTTAAGGTGGAAGAAGAATATAAAACAACAGATTTTGAGCAAATTTTGCTCCTTAAACCAATAGTAACAAGGAAAGAACTTAGTTTGTTTTTCTCTATAAATAAAATAAGAATACACAGCAGCATATTTTGAGTAAATTTTGATCATTTGGTGATCTAATTCCGTATTCTGAATAGGTCTTCAAATTGCAAACGGGAAAAGAAAGCTACTAAGTCCAGAAGAAAACCCGAGACCTTCAATGGCTGTAGCACCACTGCTCAGGGAGAAGAGCATTTGCTGAAGTATATAAGAGAGAGGCTAGAATATGCTACTCGGGGGAAGAAGAGGAAAGAATCTCGAGTTTCACAACCCCAGGACCTCTGTCGTTGACATTTAATGTTTTAGGTTCAAATTATTTTAGGGCTTTTTAAGGTTTAAATATATTCCAAATGAGGCGTACGCCTCATAAGCGCCTCAACGCCTCGATGAACGCCTCATAGCCTCGAGACATAAGTTACCGATTTCACATACGCCTCTTGCGCCTCGAGGTGGTTTTTGATGAAAAAAGCCTCAAGGCGTACGCCTCAGCGCCTCGAGGCGCATTTTTTAAAACCTTGATTCTTGAAAATTATTGTTCATGTTATGAGAGAAATGTTCTTGGATCTTCTGCATTGAAGATTGCTTTTGTTTTGAGATCGTGTAAACTAGGGCTCCCGAACAGGAACCCTAATCTATGCGGCAAAGTTGGTTTGCCAAGTTACAAGCAAGAGGGTTTTTTGAAACCCTAGCCAATCGAGGTGTTCGGTGCTCCCTCGCATCTCCTCCTGATGCGCAGTTCACTCCAGATTCAGAAAGTTGCGCAGATCCAGGTTCGAGGCGGCTCCTCGTCTCATTTCCTCTTCAAGCAGGCGATCCCAGCACGTTGGCAGCGTCGACCTTCTCCCTTTTCTACTTCGGGAAGCGCGACGTAGCATCCGAGTTCGAGCGACGAGGCCAGCTCTTCCAAGGCGCAAGCGGCGCCCCCGTGCTCCCTTCCAGGCAGCTTGATGATGCTCCTCTGTCGGTGGCGAGACCTCGCAGCGACGAGAAATGATCTTGCTGAGCTCCAAAACACAAGGGCTCCAGGCTTCCAGAGGCGACGGCTATTCCCAACGATCTCCAGTGCCACATCCCTCCTCCAAAGTCCTCTGCCCACAGCCCCTAGCGATGAAGAGGCCCCTCTTCTAGGCGATCTCGCCTCCTCGTGTGAGTGCAGAACCCATCTCCCTCCTGGCGACGTGTGATTGAGGCCGAAGGGGTTCCCATGATGGGAACCGTATGGCTCGATGGCCCCTTTAATAAAAAAAGAGGTAAAAAGAAGGCCATGGTCTGACAATAAAAAAAGGGAGATGGGGGAGCCTAAGTGAGCTATAAACAAAAAAGAGAGGGTTGCTTTATTAGAGCCAAAGTTGGGCCAATAAAAAAGAGGAGGTTGTTATTTTGGCCAATAGGGACGCATGTTTTTTGAAGAAAAAAATGTCCAAAAAAAAGGAAAGAAAGCCGTAAAAAAAAGGTGGACGGCTAAGTAAAAAAAGGACAGGAAGTGACGGCTATTAAAAAGGGGAATGAAATAGTAAAAAAAGGAAAAAGAAAATTGATTGAGAAAAGTCGGAAAAAAAGTGTGACGGATTATTTGGTTTTTGTTCTCCCCATTTCTCTTGTCTTCTCCCAACTTGATCGATGTTTGTCATTCCGATCAATATGGGAGAAAAGGGGAGTATTGTGTAGAGTCACAAGTCTTCCAGATTCAGATTCTCCAGGCCAGCCATATGCTCCACACTCTACGGTTGTTCAAACTCGACGATCAGATTCCGAGTCTTCAGCTCAGACATGCACATGTATGCGATCTTTTCAGATATACACATGTTTGCCATCATTGTTTGTGGTCCCCATCATTCTTGTTTTGTCGGCCAGGGTTTTCATGCGATCCATAGGGACTCCAGAGTAGAGATCACATTCCTATGCCATGTGGGCTAGGGTTTTCATGTGGTTTCATTAGGACTCCAGAGTAAAGTACCATTCTCTGTGCCAGATGGGAGAGACCCAATTCTCCGACAATGAGACTTCTTCATACTCAATTCTCCAGCGACCGTGGACTCCGATGAGGTTTGCACTCCACGGCTTTTCAGTTCGGCCCTTCCAAAGATGGAGCAGTTGTCCACAAGGTTCAGGAAAGCGGTATGCGAGATCCCTGAATAGCGATTAAGCGGTATGCGGGGTATAAGCGGTTATATGTGGTTTCCTATTTTTTATTTAAAAATAAATAAATATCTACAAAAGTGACTACAACTAAACTGAATTTATGAAAAAATATGATCCAACAGAAGATCTAAGAAAATAGTTTTCATGTAGAGCTCAAAATAGTACAACTAAATATCAGAATCATCAAAGATAGTATTACATAATCTGATTTAATATATAGAATCAAAATAATACTTTGATTTCCCAACAGGACCTTAAACGGGCGCATGGAGTGCATATGTGCCCGCACAACCTGCATATGCGGGCCATATATGCACAAATGGTGCATAAAGCGGAGCTTCAGATAACCAGTGCACTGAGGAGACTGCTTAGGCATACGCGGCCGCATATGCGACTGCACGGACTGCTTTCATGAACAGAGGTTGTCCACATGTTGTGGCAGGCCAAAGTACTCCAACGAGAAGACTTATTTTCAGTTGCAGTGACTCTGAGAGGCGCAGTACAAAGCACATGCTCTCCGACGAGGAGATTCAGTTGACTCACACTCCAGCACGTTCGTCCTTCTCACCTGCACGGCATGAGAAGCAATGTCCTCGACAGCAGACGACAGTTGTGCGCGTTAAGTTGATATTGTCTGTAGTGTCTTGTAGCGTGAGTTGAGTTTTCTTTTTCTTTGTCCACGCTGAGCATTGCATGCTCCGGCTTGAGGGGGGGTGTTGGAGTATTTGGTTGTGCACCACTAATATTGTAGATGGGTAAATGGATCACTCCAAGATCCATTTACCCCATCCAGTTGTTTAGTCCCACGCTACCAGTTGGGAGATGTAGAGACTCCGTGAGGGCTATATAAGAAGCCCCTCACCCATGTATCCATTGAGAAAGTCAATAATGACCCTTTGAGGCTTTCTCCCACGGTTTCATCCCGCTCCTTAGGGAGTAGGGTTCCACGTTAAAATCTATGTGCTTCAAGTTTATTTTTCTGTTCATTATGCTATGTTTAACATTTCACTTCTGCATTCCTATTTTCTAACAAGAAGAAAAGCCGAGAAATTGTGATGGCTTATGTGATGTTTTGTTTCTCCCTATCTTCATTTGTCTTCTCCCAACTTTGTCGATGTCATTATTTTCCGACAAGTATGGGAGAAACGGGGAGTATTGTGTAGAGTCACAGGTTTGTTCCAGATACAGATGTCAGATTCCATGCCAGATTTTCCAGACTCTACAGAAGTTCCAGACTCGATGATCAGATTTCGGGTCCTCAGTCAGATGTGCACATGATTGCCATCATTGTTTGTGATCCCCATCTTTGTTTATGGTCACAGTTTTCATGTGTTCCATAGGGAATCCAGAGTAGAGATCTCATTCCCTATGCCATGGGGCTAGGGTTTTCATGTGATTTCATAGAGACTCCGGAGTAGAGATCCCAGTCTCTGAGCTAGTATGGAAAAGACCCAGTTCTCCGACGAGGAGACTTCTTCAGACTCCATTCTCCAGCGATCGTGGACTCCGACAAGGATGCCTCCACGACTTTTCCAGTTCGGTACTTCAGAGATGGAGCAGTTGTCCACATGATCCAGTGTTCTACATGTGGCAGGCCAAAGTTCTCCAGGTGGAAACTCGTTCAGTTTCAGTGGCTTTGACAGACGCAGTTCGGAACACACTCAGTTTAACTCACACCCCAGTTTGTTTGGTCCTCCTTACCTGCACGACATGAGAAGCAATGTCCTCGATAGCAACCGACAATTGTGCATGTTGAGTTGGTATTGTCCGTAGTGTCCTATAGCGTGAGTTTGAGATTTCTTTTTGTTCGTCCAAGCTGAGCATTGCATGCTCCAGCTTGAGGGGGAGTGTTGGAGTATATGTGTTATGTGTTACTTATGGTGTTGATGGGTAAATGAATCACCCCAGAATCCATTTACCACATCCAGTTGTTTAGTCCCACATCGACCGTCTGTGAGAGGTGGAGACTCAATGAGCGTTGTATAAGAAGCCCCACACCCTCTGTATTCAGTGAGAAAGTGCAATGCAAACATTAGCCATTTGAGGTATTCTCCCATGGTTTCATCCCGTTCCTTAGGAGTAGGGTTCCACGTTAAATCTCGAGTTCTCAATGTTTTTATCTTTATTTCTCTTAAAAAGCTTCCGCATTATATATTCTAACATGGAACAATTCTTTTCTCGGACTTTAAAATATATCTTCAATATCAACGAACACCATAATAAAATTTTAAGAACAAATTCAGAGTCAATGCACGCTCTAATACCATGTAGAAAATGATAATGTGGAAGCGTATCAGAGAAAGAAATATAGAACGTGGAAGAACACTGGGATTTTACGTGGAATCCTTCTCCGTGAGGAGTGGGATGAAACGATGGGAGAAGGCTTCTCAAGGGCCGGATATGTATATTGCTTTATCTCTTTCTCAATTGTTACAATGGGTGTGGGGCTTCTTGTATAGCCCAACTAGTAAGACTGAGTCCCCCTCATAGTAGATGTGGGGCTAAACTAGTGGATGTGGTAATTAGACCGAAGAAGGATCCAATTATCCATCTATGAGATGATGTATACTTTAACAATTACTGTAGATTTTTCTAGATATTTCCAGACTTTTTTGGAATTTTCTTTTTAAAAAACAAGACTAAGGATGGTTCTGTTATTCAAACTTTTATTATTGAAATAACGAATGTTTTTTCAGCTATTATTAACTATGTCCGCCCTCACACAATCTAGGAGTTTTTTTATCATTCAGCTTTCATTCTTGTTATGAGGTGATGTGGTCACTATTACATGATACCTGGTCAACTGTACGACGTCGTCTGTGTTAGGAGAAAATGTTCCTTTTTAATTGTGCTTCTTGATAATGATCTTTTTTCTTTAATATCTCGTGTCTTTGGTTCTGTAGCTTTTATTCATCATCTGATTCCTGGTCGTAAAAAGTTCACTCAGAACTGTCAAGTGTGTTGTTGGCTAATCCCGGAGCTAAAAAGGGTATCGATGCTTTGATCATGTCAGACAAAAGTATATGTCAGTGTTGATGTCACATTTTTTGAATCCATATGTATATTTTTCCCACATGTGACAGGATGACTTCTTCTGAATCCGGTAAGGAGATTTATGTTCTACCTCCTTCATCTCCACCTCTCACCACACCTCCGCGTCCTCATGTGGATCAACAAACTTTGCATTGTTGCTACATTCATAGGCTGACTATTATAACCACTGCTCATGTGCCTTTCTCATCATCCACCATGCCCAGGTTAAATTATGTATACTTGGTTTCGAATGATGGCATTGTTGATTTGTCTGTACAGTAGGAGAATTTATAGGTTGAGCATGTAGCACCTCAGGAGAGTAATGTACAGAAGACAAATCATCCAAAGAATCTTGATCAACCCATTGCTTTTCGAAAGAGGAGGCGACTTGTGCTACGTGTCCTCCTACAACCCATGTTTCACTTAGACATCTTTAAGAAGATTTCAAGAAGTTTGTGGTGGGACTATTTATAGTTGTGATCCCATGCACATATTAGGAAGGTATGCAAGACAGTTAGTGGTGTCTTGCTATGGAGGAAATGGTTGTGCTTCGGTCACGTGGCACATGGAGCTTAGTTGTTGCCTCATAAGGGACGTCTGGGATTAGCTGCAAATGGGTCTTTACTAGAGATGCAAACTGTTGAAGTATATGTGTCACTCTTGTGTAGATCGGTGATTGGATCCCTCCAGGGTCCAGTTACCACATCCAATGGTTTAGTCCCACATCTACTATCTGTGGGACATTGAGGGTCAGTGGAAGCTATATAAGAAGCCCCAGACCGATTGTATCAGATGAGAGAAAGTGCAATGAACACATCAGCCTTTTGAGGCGTTCTCTCGTGGTTTCATCCCACTCCGCACGGAGTAGGATTCCACGTAAAAATCATGGTATTTCTTTAATGTTTATTATGTATCTCTAATATTACGCTCCCGCATTCTTCGTTGTCTAGCATGGTATCAGAGCAATTCGATTCTCGAGGATTTATTTTATGTTCGAGATTTGTTCTTAAAGATCTGTGTTTGAAGATTATTATTCATGTTCACGATCAAGTTTAAGATTTAGTTCTCAGGTTTCTTAAAACGCTAATGTTCACTATTAATGCCGATCGGATCATTTCCAGAATCTATTTGGGTTTCTGAAATCCTAATTATTCAGAAGTGTGTGATTCAGTCTGTGCACAGAGCGGGTTCGGTTCTGTTTTGAAGATTGCCATCAAGAAAGTTCTAGGGTTCCTTATGCAACCCTAAATCTCTAGAAAAATAACTTCCAAGCATCGATCTGCAATCTTGGTGGTAGCTTCCTCACGGTGCGCGTCTTCCAGACAACAAAGATGGGTTCCTGTCAGAGAACCCATCTCCAAAGATCCTAGCACAACCATGTTGTGCGATCTTCCAGCACCCTCTACAAGCAGCAGCATCAATGCATCCTCAAGCATCCAGCCGCAGCCGCATTGCTGTGATGCATTTCCTCAAAAGTTTCTCAAGTACTCCAATTAACATTATCTCCAGGTGTTACCCTCTCCCGACAAGTAGCGAAATCTCGATCCACCTATTGGGTTCTCAAAACCCAAAGATAGTGTAATCATGGTTTTAGATCTCGATTTCGATTCGTTTCGAGATGGAAAAAAACGAAACAATTTCGGATTTTCACCAATTTCAACCAAAATCGGCCTAGATTTGTTAAGGAAGGGTCCATATCGAGATTTCGATTTCGGTTTCGACGGAGTGTCGAAATCGAAATTTCAATGAAATTTTGTCAAAATTTCACGAAAGTTGAAACACTTAGCATAAGACGAAGAAGATGTAGCAAAGGTGACCTTCTCTTGCGTCGTCGTGCGCAAGCCCTTGTCGAGTGACGCAACCCCATCACATCTCTGCCACAACCCTAGGCGGCGGTGACTACCGCGCCTTCATACGATAGCGGCATGAAGATGTTGGCTGCGAAAAAGAAAAAATACGGTGACGAGACACTCGGATAGGATCCCACGAGCACCATCTCCAACCGAGCAGCCATCTACGCCAGCCGAGCATCCTCTCTTAGGTGATCGGTGGTGCCAGGCCGCATGCAAGCACACCTTCCTCTTCAAACTCCCAGACAACGACAACATCTCACATTGATGAATCCTATCGGGGCTGCAAGATGGGTTCCTCCCAATGAAAGGGAACCCTATTTCTAAGAAGAGAAGGAAGGGGCCACGTGCATTGCTCGGCATTTAAAAGAGATAGAAAGTAGGGTCATTTATTTTAGGCCAATGATGGGTCGTTATGCTCCGTTTGAAAAAATTGAGAGGGGGGAAAGAGCAGCCTAGTTGTTCTGCTGCAGATTAGTGCCCAAGTTGGGCCTCATTGCTTTAAAAAAAATAAGGGAAATTTTTCTTTTGAAAAAGAGGGTGCGTACAAAAAAACATACGAAAAAAATATGAATGAAACGGCTATAAAAAAAGAGGAGGAAATAAAAAAATCGTACAAAAAATCCGTACGAAACAAATGATTTTTAAAAATTTTGCCAGAAGAAAAGCCGAAAAAATGTGAAATCGACTTATATGATTCATTGTTCCTCCTCGTCTTCTTGTCTTCTCCCATCTTGGTTGACGTCATTGTTTTCCGGCAAGTATGGGAGAAAGGGGGGCTATTGTGTAGAATTCTGTAGACCAGTTTTTCAGATTCTATAGATTCCAGACCAGCTAGATTTCAGACTCTACAGTTCATATTCAGACTCGACAAATTGTTTCAGAGTCTTAAGTTCGATTGCAGATATGTAATCATCAGTTGTGTCGACCCCATCTTTATTTTGTCTCAGGGTCTTCATGTGATCCATAAGGACTCCAGAGCAAGGTTTTAAATTTTGATATCAAGTATCGCATCAATACCATGTCAAAACGAAATTTCGATGAATTCTGATGATATTTCTTCCAAATCGAGCAACTTTTGTGAAAGAATGACCGAAAAATACTCTCATATCGACATTTTGCTCGAAATTTCGGTTCCTTGTCGAAACAGAAATTTCGGTGAAATTTCGCTGAAATTTCACGAAATCTGAAACCATGCTCCGGAGTAGAGATCACATTTCCTATGCCATGTGGGCTAGGATTTTCATGGGGTTTCATAGGGACTCTAGTGGAGATATCACATTCTCTGAGTCGGTATGGGAGAGACCCAGTTCTTTGACGATGAGACTTTTCTTCTCCATTCTTCAGAGATCGTAAACTCCGACGAAGATGTTTCCACAACTTTTTTAATTCGACACATCAGAGATGGAGCAGTTATCCACATGATTCAGTCTTCTACATGTAGGGGGCTAGAATACTCCGACGAGGAGACTCATTTCAGTGTTGTTGACTCTGACAAACGCAATACAGAGCACATGTTCTCCGACGAGGAGACCCAGTTCGACCCGCACTCCAGCCCGTTTGTTCCTCTTCATTTGCACGGCATGAGAAGCAACGTTCTCGATAGCAACCGACAGTTGTATATGCGTTGAGTTGGTATTGTATGTAGTGTCTTGTAGTGTGAGCTTGAGATTTCTTTCTATTTGTCCAAGCTGAGCATTGCATGCTCCAGCTTGAGGAGTGTTGGAGTATATGCGTCACTCTTGTGTAGATGGGTAATTCGATCCCTCCATTGTCCAATTACCACATCCCGTGGTTTAGTCCCACTTCTACTATCTGTGGGACTTGGAGGGTCAATGGAGGTTATAAGAAGCCCTAAATCCATTGTATCAGATGAGAGAAATTGCAGCTAACACATCAACCCTTTGAGGCATTCTCTCGCGGTTTCATCATGCTCCTCACGAAGTAGGGTTCCACATAAAATACCGGTGTTCCTTTAATGTTATTATATATCTCTGATATTAGGTTTATGCATTCTTCATTTTCTAACACAAATGGATACAGGAATATACGTATCTGATCTGCTACTGTATCTGTTTTATATAGATTTTGACATTTGTCTTTGATATGAATAGCACTTTGATATCTACAAACATCTGTAACTATAACCATATATGTGTTTTCATATAGATATCAATGTAAATTTATTTTTAACCATATATAACATAATTTTATACTTTCTTCCACTATATTTGGTATAATTATTACAGCATAAGAATATTTAGTATATTTATATCATGTGTATTCCATCCAATACATGTCTATTTAAGCCTAACTATAAAGTATTTCTAATATAATTCATATGTGATCATGGTATGAAAAAACGTGCCTCGAGGCGTAGGCGATCCTTTTTAGCCTCGAGGCATGCGCCTCGGTCCAGTCCAGTGAGGCGTGCGCCTTAGGAGGCTGAGGCGTAGCCTCAAGACGTTCCGCCTCGAGCCGGTCGAGGCATTTTGCGAGGAGTTGTTGCTTTTTTGAGGTATTTTTATGATTTTAATGGTTTGCTTGGTAGTTTGAGAAGCTTATAAATATATGCTTCTTTAGGATAATGATTATGCGAGATAAAAGCCTAAATCTGGTGTTTTTTCATGCCCATAACTTCATTATTACTATTAATTGTATCCAACTATTTCACAAACTCTTACTAATTCTTTTTTAGTGAATGAAATCATAAATATCAAATCAAGCAATACTCATAAACTTAATGAGTTTTGCAATATATAATGCAAAATGAAATAGATAGGGTTCACGATTTATCATGTTGTCATATATTATATGTTTGACATATAACATAAATTTCTTCGATGTGTATTAATTACAACAATATTTCAAAGGCTTGCTCGAAATAGATAGGATTCACGGTTTCTCGTGTGGCCATATATTAGACACATAATATAAATTTCTTCGACGTATATTTAATCGTACTTTTAATTACAACAATATTTCAAAGATAGATATGTATTGTTTAATTATTTCACAACATTTATAGATAATGTATTCCTCTTTGATTGGATGAAAATGTGTAGCAAGGAATATGATGTTGTTCTATCTTCTATTCGGGTGTTCTTATCTCTAATATTTCATCATATTTTATAGTACTAAGTATTACATATTGGGCAAAGAATATATAATTACATTTCCATATAAATAATTATAGTTTTCTGCATATTTCTCTACATAAATTGAGGCTTACGCCTCGGCCACCTCGAGGCTACACCTCGCCTCAATTCCGAGGAAAATACCTCGTTCCATCTTTCGTTTTTTCAAACCTTATATGTGATCAATATCTGTTTTACATATGTATCCATTTATTAAGGATATGATACGTAGTTTTCATATACATCAATATCCACATCTGTATTTGTAATTAAAAACAAATAACGATATGGTATCACCTATATTAGAATATGTATCCATTTGTTTGCATCCCTAGTCTTTACATTGAAGCATTGAGTAGATGGCAGTATTTATCGCTACAAGGCTAGGTTTGTGGCATGTGGGTTCACGCAGACATATGAACTATCATGACAAATTTCCCGCATGGTTCGTCATTCTACCCTTCGAATCCTCCTCTCAATTTTTGCGATAAGTTACTGGTCACTTTCCCAATTTTATGTCGAAAATGCTTGCCAGTATAAGAGGAAATCTATATGCAGCAGCCAACTGGGTTTGTTATTAAGGAGAAGTATCAGAAGATACGTGTACTTCATACGGCTATTTATGCCCTTAAGCAGAGTCCCAAAGCTTGGTTTTAGAAGCTCTCGAACTTGATACAACAACAGGATTTCACGAAATCGGCTGCAGATCACTCCCTCTATGTACACAGGACACAGATGTATTATTGTCATTTTGATTTATGTTGACGATATCATTGTTACAGGAGATGAATTACAAGGCATCAATGAGTCTAAGGAGTTCTATGGACATCAGTTTGTCACCAAGGATATTGGTGAACTACGGTTGTTCATTGGGCTTGAGTTTGCCAGAAACCAAAGAGGTCTTGTGATGACACAGACGAAGTATGTTATACATCTCATTCTACAAACAGGGATGGCAAACTGCATACATGCCACTACTCCCATGGATCTCGGCAAGAAGGTCCATGACGATGATACAGATGAGATGGACAAGAGGAATTACACGGAACTTGTTGGGAAGCTCCTCTACGTGATATCTATATTCCAAGCTGAGCATGATTGATATCTATGTTACATCTTGAAGGGGAGTGTTAAGAGATACTTTTTATTTGGCTATCTCTTGTGTCTTTCTAATGTAATTTGTCATCTAGGGTTTCTCCTTTGTATATAAGAGAGCTCTATGGCCCCATGAATTCATTCATTTCTTTCCACAAAAGCAAATCTCGAAGTTTCTTATTATGGGATTTTGATTATTAAAATTCTTCTTAGGGTATGTTGATGAGAATGATCAATTCTTACTTCCTAAAGCATTTTTTTCTAAAAAGACGTAGAATGCTTCATCAGTAACCATATTTTACAAGAAAGTTACAAACCTCCCTCACACCTAATGCAGCTTGCAGTGGTGTCATGCCTTCATAAGGAAGCTGCAACAAGAAAAAGTGTAAAATTCACCCATCTATTGGTGACATAAAACCAGAACAAATGATATCATGTAGCATGCTTGGATAACCGAATGTGTAAAATGTACCCTGGATGTCACAAGCTCCCATAGCACTATAGCGAAGCTGAAAACATCTGCCTTCTCATTGTATGGCTGATGGTTAATAATCTTAACAGGCACCAGAAACAGAATTTAGAAAGGGAAAAAAGTTTTCTTGACGAAGATAAAAAACACGATATAGTGAAATAATATATTATAAAAAAATGATGGAATGCCAAGTAGCTATGCTTTAACAAATGCACTTAAATCAAAGCATCAAGGAATTTATTATATGATTCTAGAAATAGCAAATATAGGATGGACATTACTTTTTGTATAAGAAGCACTGGCTCAGATATCAGAACAATGATTGAAAACCATGATAGAGCAAGCACAAAAAGGATGATGAACTAATGCTGTTACATTGCTGATTTCCCCAGCTTAAAGTAATTAATTTATTACTAAATGTAAGGATCATTTGGGTGCTTCCATTTTTGTCCACTCTTATTATGTGATGTGAATGCAGGTACTAACCTCTGGAGCCATCCATCTGTAAGTTCCCGTTTCTGCAGTCATTACTCCCTCTGAATTTTGTAAACGGGCAACACCAAAATCAGATACTTTAACAACCTATAGAAAAATAATCATAGACGGTCAGCCTGTTGATCACATACATGGTCATTTCCTGAATCATTGGAGTAGAATGATGCTTGCTTGTGAAAAAACAATAATGTAATTTATGTTATTTTAGGGTTTCAGCGTTGTGGTTTGAGACCCTCTCCTTCAGAGGCACTTAATATTTTCTTTCTTGTTAGTTCACCCTAACTTGAACATCTCTCTCTATATAGAGAGAGAAAGGCATTGGCTTACATTTTTTAGCAAAAAAGGGGAACACGTGAAGGCATCTTCCCAAGAGATATGTATTAGTGATGAGAAAATCATATTACAAGAGCCCAGACTCAAGGTAAGTCCAGCTGAATTGATCACATTCTTCACATAGAAACGCTCCAAATGGAAGAAAACCCCATTATATGTCAACCACAGAGCCCACACCGCCACAACAAAAGAAAGAGTGCCATGTTTGAGAGAAAACATGCGCTAAAGAGGAAGTTCAACAAACAGCTTAAAGTATAGCTGATCAATAGACAACTCCTTCCAGATTTCTTTAGCTCTGCTGCAAAGAAAGAAGAGGTGGCCAATCGTCTCCATCTTCCTCCCATGGAGAGAGCATGATCAGTGCCCTCAAATAGGTAATCTCACGTCTCAACAACCAAAAAAGTTCCTGAAACATGTTGGAATTTTCAGATCCCAAACAAATCTGCAGTTTTAAATCAAATCTGCAAGGCTATAGTGCGGTTGGATATCTCTAGCTTTGTATACCCACACCCAATGGTTTATGCCACCTGTGGACCCTATTGGACCACTAATCGCCTCCAAGAGCTGTATGAATTCCTGTAGGCGCTGATCAGAGAAGTCTGATTGAAAGGTTGGTGGCAGCCAGCAAATCTTCGTAATGAACGCATCACATTTTGTCGCAAGAGCAAAGAGGCAGGGAAAATGAGCCGTCAAAGTTCCCTCATCAGTCCAAAAGGCAAAGGTGCAACCGTCATCTAGGACCATGCGGAAAAGCCAACGTAATTGCGGAAGGACGATGTAGATTCCCTTTCGGAAGGAGGAAAGGAAGAAAATACAAGCGGTAATTGATGGATTATTGAGCTTGAACACCATAAATTGCCACAGATCAGCCGGTAACATAGGTCCACGCTGCTACCCAGATCCTAGCAATCTACTTCAAAAGCTAAGCTTTATTCCGAGTCTAAACAAGGAACACCCAAACCACCCTCTTCCTTCGGTAGTGTGACAATATCCTGTAGAAAAAGAGAATGTGGAAATGTATCAGAAATAAAGAAATATAAACATGTAAGAACACCGGAGTTTTACGTAAAACCTTACTCCATGAGCGGATTAAACCACAGGAGAAGGCCTTCCAAAGGTCAGATCTTATGGTATTGCTTTCTCTCAATTGTTACAATGGGTGTGGGACTTCTTATATAGCCCCACCAAAATGACCGAGTCCTACTGATAGATGATGTGGGACTAAATTAGTGGATGTGGTAATTGGATCTTGGAGGAATCCAAGTACTCATCTATGACACATACTCTAGAAGCTCCCCCCCCCAAGTCGGAGCATGCAATGCCCGACTTGGATAAATAGAAAGAAATCACTCACTCAGATAATATCAACTCAATGCATGCTCTACAAGATGCATGTTGAGGACGTTGCTTCTCATGTCATGCTCATGAGAAAGAACAGAGGGGCTGGAGTGTGAACTGAACTAGATTCCCTTGTCAGAGAATGTGTGCTCTATATTGCATGTGTCAAAGTCATTGAAACTAGAATGCATCTCCACCTGGAGGACTCTGGACCACAACTGTCTCCTTTACCAAAGACCGCTCTCTATGAAGGTCCAAATAAAAAATCTCGTTAATTATCCGTACATAGATCTCCGAAGACGAGTCTCACTCACAGGGACCTTTAAGTAGGTTCTCTCTCATAGGAACCTTGGAAGGATCTTGTATTGGAGTTCACAATCACTGAATAATGAAGTCTACAATCGAATCTCTCTGGAGAACTCAAAGAAATTGAGTCTCCTAAACATCGAGTGCCATGGTCACTTGAAAATGAAGTTACTCAAACAAGTAAAGTATGAAATCTGAACTGAAGAATCTGAAGAACTGACAAACTCTACATAATACAATCCCTTTCTCCCATACTTGTCGGAAAAGGATGATGTCGACCAAGTTGGGAGAAGAAAATGAATGCAGGGACCAAAACCCAATTTTTTTAAAAAAATTTAAGTCGTCATCTCCTTTTTCGGCTTTTTCCCTTTTTCTTTTAATACAACTTTTTGAACGGTTGCCTTTTCTTCAAAAAAAAATTCCTCATTTTTTTGAGTTAGCCCTCTACCTTTTTTGGGAGCCTTCCTTTTAAAAAAATCATGGCCCAAATTGACCCAAAGATTACATGCCTTTTTCTCTTTTTTCTCTCTATCTCTGAGAGAAAGCCCAATTTGGCCCTTTCAATTTCAACCCAACTTTGAGACTAAATTCTTAGCCCCTCTCTCTTTGGGGGGAGGGGGGTAATAGCAGTAAACCCTACCCCCACCTTCTTTTTAAGTGAAAGGGATAACATGCCCTGTTACCCCGGGGTAATCTAGTTTACCCCTATGCATTCATGGGTTAGAATTCCATCACAAAATCAATGTGACAGCACATCACATTTCTTATTACAACCCTCCTAACCATCCAAACAGCTACTATTCACAGGAGGTTACTCCAACCGAATCCAACCCCGTTACCAAAAAACCCCCTAGGATTTCTTGATGAAACCCTTCTCGTATCCTACCCTGATGGTGTACAGCCTGAAGCTCGTCGTCACCTGAGTTGCTAGACTATATGGCTTGGGTTCTGTTGTGCCTGAAGGATCGTCGCATGCGCTTGATCATCCCGTGCTTTCCACCTGAATTGCCATTATAATTTGCGCATATGCGTAAAACATATGTTGAACAAGCCTTGAGAATGCCTTATAACAGAACTAAATGGAGTTTTCAATGCCTACGAAAAACAGATCCGAAGAACAATCTGAAAAACAGAACTTGCTAGAATCACAATTATCTAGGGTTACACAAACCTTATATTTTTTTGGAAATTGTTGGAATCGCGTGGAGGCGGCTCATCATCACTGGTTGCTGCTTGAATTAGGTTTCATCAAAAACCTTAAAATTTTCTTGAACATGGTGTGATCTTCATACTAAACATAAGAATGGTATTTCCATAATCTTAAATAAATCAACCAAACAAATCTTCAACATGAATATAACCATCAATAAATCTTCACGAACAAATCACCGAAATCGAACCCACTCTGATACCATGCAGAAAACAAGAATGCAGAAGCGTATCAAAGATAAAGAAATATAAACATGGAAGAAAACCGAAATTTTACTAGAGAAGGCCTCTCAAGGGCTAGATCTTCGGTAATTGCTATTTCTCAACTGTTACGATTGGTGTGGGGCTTCATGTATAACCTCACCAGAATGATCAATTCCCACTGATAGATGATGTGGGGCTAAACCACTGGATGTGATAATTGGACCTGAGAGGGATCGAAATACCCATCTATGATGCATACTCCATCATTTCCCAAATAACCCGATGAATCATTGAATTGTTCTTCCCATTTCTACCCTAGAAAAACCTATGCATAATTGCCTCCCTAACGGTGCACCCCAAATGGTAATAATCTAGATGACATGAAGAAAACATGAATCGTGGCTAGCACCACATTAACTAGTGCCAAACATCCACCTTGCCAAAACATAGACGTTTCCCACCTGCTAATTTGTGTTCAAGCTTCTCGATAACTAGTAGCCAAGCTGACAATCTCAAATGACCTCAAGTCAAGGTGAGGCCCAAATACTAGATCAGCAAAGAATCACAATTGTAGCGACTGAATCCATGTGATAAAACGGAACCATGGTTGCCTTGCTTTATTGAGCCCTAGTCTGGAAAGATCATCAAAAATGTCAATGACTGTAGGCATACCTCTCGACTACTTTCTTTCCCCCCTCAATGGAAAAAATAGGGCATCTATGTACTGCAAAATGGGATCGAGATGTCACCCATCGAATACCTTGCAAAGACCTTCACCAACCACTCTACCAACTGTATGTGCAAGAACATCGGCCACCAACACAAATAGCATGTGTGCTAATATGCATCCCCGACAAACACCGCATTACAGCTAAGAAAAACCCCCACAGATCGTCCATTCACAAGCATTGAATAAAAAACAATAGACACACATCTTTTCATCCAAGAGATCTAGATGTCTGGGAAGCCCTACCTATTCAAGGAAGACCACAAGAAACGTCCATCCACATTGTTGTACGCTTTAGAAAATTCTACTTTCCAAGGCATTGGCTCCCATTTCAACAAATCAAGTATTACATTCCACTTAGTATTAAAGCAGCAGTGCTAACGGGTGTTTTATCCCAAATCCATCCATTCCGACCAACCAGTAGCCACCATCGCCCTCTAGTGATTGTGCTGCTAGCCGCCAACACCTGCCACTACAACTAGCAGCAACACTACACATTTTGCCATCCCTTGCAACCTCTGTCACCTCCAATGTTCTATAATGTTACCTCTTGTGGCTAACACAATGACAGAAGTCGGGAATTTGAAGTGACATCACCAATGACTTGACAAGAGTAGCATGAGCAACACATTCTATTATCACCTTATCAAATTATATGAGACCAACTAAACCATGTGATCACGAATCTTCTTAATGTCAAATTGAGGAGAGGAAATTTCGTATTTTCCTTGAGAAACAACCAAAGCTACATGGGATGAAGACAACAACGCGGCGTATGCTTGAATGGTGGATGGTGTAAATCCTTGATTGCAGATGAGGTGATTCACTATTGTTGGGAAAAGATCAAAATCTATATTCAAACGAACCTTAAGACTCTCTTATATAGAGGAGAAGTCGATGGGTAAATTACATAAGATGGAAGAAAAGAATATAAACTGTGAAAATAGTAGATAGACATAATAATGTCTATATACTCCCTCTCAAATGGAGCGTAAAATATCAATCATGCTCAGCTTGTATGTATACTTCTGAAAGGATCCTCTGAGTAAGGCCTTGGAGAAAAATGCATGCAGTTTGTTTCCATGAGCTTACATGGGAAGTAGAAATAAAGTCTTTCTTAATCATATCCCGTGTATAGTGGCAATTACTTCAATATATTTAGTTCTCTCATGAAAAGCATTATTATTTGGGATGAATAAGGGTGTCTGATTATTACACTGTAATTGCATAGGAACTGGCACATCAATATATAAGTCAGCTAAAACAACTCGGACCCACATCATCTATGTGTTCCCTTATGTCATAGCTCAATATTCTGATCAACACTAGACCTGGCAATCACGATATGTTTCTTGCTCTTCCAAGACACTAAAGAGTTGCCAACAACTACAACAAAGCCTGAGGTCGACTTCCTATACTTATAACATCCTGCATAGTCTGCAGTTGTGTAAGCTATGATATTGAGAGATATCCCTTTTTTGAACAGCAATCCTGTACCTGGGGATGACTTCAAGTACCTCAAGATCATATGGATTGCATCCATATGTACCTGTCAGTGATGCTCTATAAACTAACCAACCCGGCTAATAGCAAATGAAATGTCCGGCCTAGTGATGGTAACATAAAGTAGATTTTCCACCGATTCTATGTATCTTCTACGGTCCACCTCCTTTGTATCATCATCGTATAGCCTCATGCTCGGATCCATAGGAGCAGTGGCAGGTCGGCACCCAGTCATGTCTGTCTCAACTAGCATATATGTAAAATATTTTCTGTGAGTCACAAGATCCTGCTTATTTTTGACAAACTCTAACCCCAGAAAGTACCGTAGGGTGCCAAGATCCTTGGTGACAAACTGTTGACCAAGAAATTATTTTACCTTTTTGATCCCATACACATCTCCTGTAAAAAGGATATCATCAACACATACCATAATAGTGATTGTACCTTTGTGGGTCCTCTGAACAAATAATGAATGGTCTACATTTGATCTCTTAAATTCCTACATTTCAATGATGTCCGAGAGCTTCGGTAACTAGGCCTTTGGACTTTGATTAAGGCCATAGATGGTTTTGTGAAGTCTACAAACCTGCTGACACTCCCCCTTAGCAGCAAACCCCGGAGACTATTGCACGTAGACTTCTTCCTGGAGATCATCATACAGAAATGCATTTTTGACAGCAAGCTGAAATAAAGGCCAATCACATACCGCTACTATAGCAAGGAGAACTCGAAGTGTGGAGTGGCGAGCAACCAGAGATAATGTATCCAGATAGTCCACCCCATAGGTTTGAGTCAACTCACATGCAACTAATCTGGCCTTATAATGATCAATACTTCCATCGCAGTGGTGCTTGACGGTAAACACCCACTTGCAATCGATAATAGACGCTCCAGCAAGAGCAGGGACCAAGCTCTGCTCAAGGTGTCATGCGACAGTAGCGATGTCATCTCCTCTTCCATGGCAAGAGTCAAGATGCTACCTACTATCTCTCAAGGCCTCCTGGTAAGTCTGGTGGTTCTCCAAACAGATAGATCAGATGCAAACTTCCCGAAATCCCCTAACATGTGATCAAAAGAAACATGGGAAGCGAGAGGATACGATGCACATGTACGCCTCTACTTTCAAAGTGCAATAGGTACATCCTTGGGGATCTCCTCAATTTATATGTCATCCTCCTACAAAGGTTCCTACTCAGACACATCTACAGATCCATGAGTAGAACAATGGATTCAGAACAAACCTGAGGCGTGCTGGATGACCAGCGAAGACCATGAGCAGAAGTCGGTCGACGAGTATAAAAACGTGGCAAGGGTGGAACGATGGAAGTGGGTGGTGGTAGTACAGGAGGAGGTACTTGAGGTGGAGCAACATGTGCAGCAAGAGGTAATGATGGGCTTGTAGGAGGAGGTGGCATGTAGACCTCATCATCTGAATCAGATGAAGTCAACCTATCTCAAGTAGGAGAAAAATACATCATTGACTCAAAAAATGAGACATCAGCACTAACATAATATTTCATGCACAATGGATCATAGCATCTATATCTCTTCTATGTCCTAGAGTACCCAACAAAAACACATTTGTCAGCTCTAAGAGAGAGCTTGTCAAGACTAGGAGGCAACTGATGTACAAAGGAAACTGAGCCAAAAACACAAGGTGTAAGTGAGAACAAATCCTTCTCGGGAAAAGCAAGTGAGAAAGGAATTTTCTCAACCAATACAGATGAGGGCATGTGATTCACAAGATAACAAGCAGTAAGAACCGCATCACCTCAAAACGAATGTGGAATACGACTTTAAATGAGAAGGGTTCAAGTAACAACAAGTAAGTGACGAAGCTTACGTTATGCAACACCATTTTGTTGAGACGTGTAGGCACATGAAGTTTGATGAACAATACCACGATATGAGAAGGATTGTGAAAGTGCAAGAGTACAAAATTACAATGCATTATTAGTTCGCACAAATTTGACTGTAGAGGAAAATATATTCTTTATTTCATTGATAAAAGATTTTATCACATTTCTAACCCTAAATTTATTTTTTAATGAGAAAACCAGGACAAACGAGAGAAATCATCTACAGCCACTAGATAAAATGTCTCTGGTGATCGAGTGCACGACTCAGACTCCAAATGTCTACATGAATCAACTTAAAAAGAAAGCTACTACTCCAACGCTAACGACTAGGAAAAGCAGACAGGTGATGTTTTCCTAACTGACATGCTTCTCACTGGAAGGATGAGCGAGGTGAGACCTGAGGAAGAACGCGACACATCTTCTGAAGAGGAATGTGACCAAAGCACAAGTGTCATATAAATAGAGAGACTGGTCTTGTAGCATGAGAAGATAGACCACCATATTGAGTATGGACCAGTTGATAGAGGCAGCCATGCTCACGGCAACAACCAATCACCCTGTCCATAAGAATGTCCTGAAATGCATGGAAAGATGGATCAAAAATAGCACGGCAACATAAATCCTTTGTAATCTGACTAAAAAATAATAAATTCATAGAAAATCAGGAGCATGCAACACATTATATAGACGCATTGAATGCGTTAAATTGATCTCTCCATGTCCTGCAACTGGAGAATGAATCCCATCAGCTATAATAACTGATCTACCTGGGGGAATATGTATGTATTCAGCAAACTAACTCTGTCTCCGCACATGTGATGGGACAACCCAGAATCCATTCCACTCTTTAATATCGGTTCTATGATAACTGGTAAGAGCATAGATGCTACTTATAGTACTGGCAGAAGAAGAGGCTACAAAGCAACATCTAAATGACCTCCCAATGTAGGCAGGGAAGCATGAGAACCAACAGGGGGCATAATCTCCCACAATCGAGCTACAAAGTCATCAAACCTCTGGTCAGATGTAGGAGTAGCGAGGAGCTCATCCTGCTCAGCTACACGGGCAGATGCAGGAAAGCTATGCTTGAAGTAGCATGTATCCTCAGAGTGACCTGAACGGTGGCAATATGTGCATGGATGACGAATATGACCTCCTCTACCACAAGGTCCACGACTAAGAAACTAAGAAGAGCCTCCCCTACCATGGGAGCCGGCCATAGCAGAAGAGTTCTGGCTAGAGGAAGACAATGAGACAGTGATCATGCTGAGTTTGTGGTAAGCCTCCTCTATAGGGGGAATAGTAGCATCCGCAAGTATATGTGATCAAGCATCATACTTGGGATCATGTGCTGCTAGAAATACGCCAACCATGGTGGCGTTCCTGTATGACTTCTGCTGCTCAGGGGTAGCAGCAAGGGGTATGGAACTGTGGAGCTTCTCGAACATCTTGTGAAGAGACGTATATAGAGAATAAAGAGGGTGTCCATTCTGCTTGATTGTGAAAATGTCATGCTGTAGTAGTAGGATTTTCGTCTCATTCTTAGCTTGGGATTCGAGAATAGGTGTCTGTGAGAATGTCCCACATCACCTTGGCGGTGGACCGATGTAACATCATTGGTGATCTCTATCATCAATGTAACAAATAACCAAATACGTGCATAGGCATCATCCGCCTCCCATGAGGTGTTCACCTCAAGTTTCTCAGTTGGCTCCTCAGTAAGAATATGTTTCTTACCAATAGACTGCACGAGGCTCATGAATTGTATGGTCCATAATTCATAATTTGTCTCATCCATCTTGGCTATCGGCACTGGACCTCTAAAAGCGCCTGTGGCAGGGATGTCAACCTTGATTTCCGACATACTACCAGATTGAGAAAAACTAGGGTTTGTAGACCAAAGGAAGATTCATCTATACGGACATACGGGGAAGTGGTTGCATGCTTAGACTTTGGATGCAACCAATTCCATCAACAACCTCTGTTGCAAAACACATCCACTACGGAAAGAAGATGTGGCAATAGGCAGCAGCCGCGGAGAGTGGTGGAGGTGACGGATGCTGCAGGCGGTAGTAGCGGAAGCCGCAAGGTTTGTGGCGAGGGTTGCAAGAGTCTGAGGCGACAGTAGTGCGAGGGTGCGGCAGGTAGGGGCTAGGGGTTTTCCTTGGATATGAGAGCTCCTGTCTAGGACCGTCGCTCTGATACCATGTTAGGAAAAGATTAAAATCCATATTCCAAAGAACCCTAGAACTCTCTAATATAGAGGAGAATCCCATGGGTAAATTACATAAGATGGAAGAAAAGAATATAAAGTGTGAAAACAGTACATAGACATAATAATATCTCTACAACATTACATTACATAAAAAAATTTGGATCAATCTGAAGGGATCATATTCTCAATTGAAGAAAGTGAGCCATGTATTTTTGCCCTATCATGAGTTAATATATCTTAGACATGAACGGAAACCTCTTTCACGGTATTACTCGCAACTGAAGGTGCTAAGCGATAAGTAACATTCTTTAAGGTCAAATTGCACGTGTGAGCAGCAGAAGGAATCTCTGAAAGAGCTAGTGGTTATGACATTTATAGGAGTGAATTACGCTTACTACTACACATCGAGTAAGACAATGATGGGTACCATGCTACTCACTCTTGAGGAAGCATACCCTAAGCTTATCGCCTAAGTATCACATGACAACATGAGGTACAAAAGTCCCGAAGGATTGCTCTTACTACTACTTTTCAATGAGGATGTGTAACCACATAATGTCGTGATAGAGACTGCAGCAGAGATACTGGATCGATTATTAACATCATCGGGAAAAATAATCCTAATGGCTCTACCAAAAGAGGTAGAACCCAGTGCAGTTTTTGTGGTAGAATGGAGTATACCAAGACGTGCTAAACAAAGCAAGACAAGCTCTATAGAGCTTGTATTGATATCAATAACAGAGATGGACTTGATACAATGACTTCCTCACACCAATCATGTCACCTAATCTAGATAACATGATTAGGCATGCTGCTCAACCATTTACTACATATCCCAATATACCACCTAGGAATACAACAACCATTACTTTTTTCTCTACCTTCACATCCATGTCTAACTATATTGGCTTTTTCTATTTATTATAATGAGTATAATTGGTTAATACATTCTAGCACATATTGTCATCTCTTTAGAGACAGGAGAAAGCTTGACAGTGTTTGGAAGATTCCTCCCGAATAGGCAGCCCATTCGGTAGATGATCGTATATCCCATAAAATAAGACAGAAGAGGGCATGGCTATCCCCACTCTCGATTTATCTAGTGTGCTTCGTCTACAATATTTTCCTACCAACTTGCTCTTTTTTAGTCATATACACAAGGTTATGCACTATAAGGTGATTTTTGACGTTATTTCTTGTAATTTCATGAAACTATATTGGAGAATGCGATTGGCCAGGCCTATAAAAAAGGAAGGTTTTACCATCTCTAATCCATCAATTGTTGCTTTTTCCACTGTCCACAGATCTACTACTACTGTTTCCCAAGAATACCAGCATATTTGTCATTCTACTATCAACAATTTTTGATATCTTATACCTCATTTGTATCCCACTACCCCTTGAAGTGAAGCATATTTGCCGGAAAGGCATCATTACAGTTCTTTTTCAGCATATGATCATCTACATTCGTCAGTTGTTTTTTTATCTTATTCACATAGATATCTGAAGTCTGAATCGAGCTCCATGCAGTCTGGATCATAAGTATTATTTAGTAATAGTGGGTAATTTTTCCCACCTATGAGAGCTTTCCTTTAAAATTTAAGTTGGATGGGTTGCTCAAATTAACTTTACTCATGAAATAAAGAAGTAGATTGGTACTGCTGTTAAATTTATCAAATAAGATAATGATAGATATTTTTTCTTACATGATTTTTCCAATTCTTAATATTGTTCGTCAGATATCTTGTGCTTATACCTTCCAACAGAAGGATATTACAAAATACAAGTACCATCATTTTTTTAGATTGGCAAAATTTTGCTTATTCACGAAGGTGTACTACTATTATATTAGGGCAATGTCATTCTTACAGTTGTTTATCTCATCAATTGTTTGCCATGAACACCTTCCTATTGAGGTTTTGTACCATGATCTTCTTGATTTTGTAGTATTATTTCGTGTTTTTGGTTGTGTTGCCTTTATTCATCATTTGGAGTTCGAAAGGGATAATTTGGCGCCAAGGTTTGCAAGCCTCTTTGTTGAATAATCTCAAAATCAGATGGGGATCAATGTTTTAATCCTAATTCATGTCAACATTATTTCAGTGTGAATATGACTTCTTTCCATTCCAAACATTTTTGTTCTATTGCAAAGAGTTGGGCATCAATTGGTCCTTTGGAAAGATATTACTACATATTTTGAGATTGCCAGGATATTTATTATTCAGGGGCAAGTGTTCTGTCATAATAATAGCGCGACGCCGTAACGCCATTCTTATAGTTGTTTATCTCATCAAATGTCTTCCATGGGAAACTTTCTACTAAGGTCTTACACCATGATCACCTTGCTTTTGCCTTATTATATCGTAATTTTTGTAATGTTGCCTGTGTACATCATTTGGTGCCTGAAAGGGATAACGTGGCACCAAGCATTACTAAATGTGTCTTCGTTGGATATGTTCCCAATAAAATGCAGCATCAGTGTGTCGATCATAGTTCATGTCGTCGCTTCTGTAGTGCCAATGTAACTAATTTCAAGTCCATTCATTTTTGTTCTACCGTGCCGAGTCGAGCATCAGTTAATTTTTTGGAGGGCACCTTAGAGTTTGTTCCTTTTGTGTCTTTTGTAACTCTATTATGTGATATTACATATTTTACTATGCAAGATGATCGCAGATTCAAAGTTCAATACATATGTTGCAAACCCCCTTATAGCCGCAACGATCGTCTTCACTTGAGATAATAAATGAGTTTTAGATTTTTTCAAAATGATATTATGTCTTGTGACACAAATGCTTGTGAGAAGACAAATAATGCATACGATCTCACTCTTCTGATTGCTTCTAGGAAGAAACATGGCAGTTGCACATCGCACCCAATTTCAAAGGCAATGTCCTTCCTTTACCACAATAGCAGCTCTAGGGAGTTTGCAAAGGGATTATCATCAATATAAATACATGTTTCTTACGCTCAGTCTTATCTCAAATCTAGTGGAAGGGGGCTATGGAGGAAGAGATGGTGGCTCTCATATCTACAAGAATATGGGCGTTGATGCACCCACAGGCTGGGTGCAGAAATGGTTGGATCTAAATAGGTCTTCTCAGGAAGCACAGCTGTTATGTTGCTAGGAACAATGCCAAAGTGGTCGTCTGAGGGCATAGCCTTAAATATTGTGATATATCATTGACATATTACCGATATGTCAGTATCACTGAGAAGGTGAATTCTAACTATCTCATTAACATTTTCTAGGATTTCTCAACCATAAATCTATGAAATATCATCAAATGTTGGCACAGATTACCGAAATGTGAAAATTCCTTCGTAATTATCAAATTTTGCCCAATTTCACCAATATGTCATCCTAATTTCACCATTTTGTTTGGAAATATTATAAAGGCTCAAGTATATATTTTATGAAAAGCTGGTCCAATAGCATACCGAAACAACACCAATATTTCTCTTTTCAAGCTTAGCGGAAATACATTGATATCGATGTTTAAGGCCATGTCTAAATGTTTATCTAGATATATGGGATGAACTCTTTTATACTCCTTCCCGTGGTTGGCCTATTATCTCATTAGATTCTACTCTATATGGATAAACACAATGACTACTTTTTACATCAGTCAGATCTAAAAATGCATTTCTATACGAAGATCTACATGAGGCAATATATATGCACCAACCACTACATTACGAGCATAGAGAGAAGTGCCGGAAGGTCTGTTTGTTGAAGAAAACCATCTATGACCTTAAGTGGAGTCCTACAACATGGTTTCAAAAGCTCTTAGAGGTGTATGAGAGCAAGGGCGTTGCCAGGTCATGATCAGATTGCTCTTTTTTCACTAGAAGGTCTAATAATGAAATGGTTGCATGCTCGTCTATGTCGATGGCATTATTCCGACAGGTGATGAGAATAAGAGATCAAAGAGATGAATTTAGTTGACCACTTCGTGATTAAGGATCCAAGGTTGTTAGGTACTTGTTCAGGTGGAAGTAGCCTGCAACACTAGAGGATTCGTTCTATCTCAGAGAAATCATGCGGTTGATCTGCTATTAAAAGATGGCACGTTAGGTGTCAAGGTGACTCATATTCTTATGGATCCATAGGCTCAGCTATGAGGACAAATTAGCAGAAGGGTAGATCACAAACTAGTAGGAAAGCTT
This sequence comes from Ottelia alismoides, assembly GCA_037367405.1. Lineage (NCBI taxonomy): Eukaryota > Viridiplantae > Streptophyta > Magnoliopsida > Alismatales > Hydrocharitaceae > Ottelia > Ottelia alismoides. The sequence goes on along the minus strand of JAZKJV010001475.1, from coordinate 712,705 downwards.
CTCCCCTCTCACTATCTCTATACATGATAGTTTCCTACAATAGGCCAACTTATTAGTTCATGAGTATGCCACAGGGATGCCCAAGCTGTCGCAGAGATCAATGAATCCATGCAATTCTTACAAATCATTACGTATCTTCTGAGGTGCAACAACATGGTTGATATGCATAACAAGCAATCCTATGTTTCATGAACTCGCTGAGAATGTAAGAAGCAAACTGCCACTTGGCTAGAGACTTCATCCAGAGAGGCCGTCTCCAGAGGACCTACTATTTCTTCTGTAGACAAAATGACAAACATGTTAACCAAGATTCCCAAGAGTTATATTCAAGCTTTCATGTGACAAGTTGAACACAAAAGACATCTATGTTCCAACTTGAGGGGTGGTGTTAGGGTTTGAACATTAGGATTTGAGTCCCGCCCCTTCAGGGGCACTAATATATTTTGCTTTCGTTTATGTTCATCCTAATGTATAAAGAGGGCTCCAGCTTACATTTCAATATATCATATATTCAATTCCATTGTTCATGTGGTGTTTTAACTCGGTAAAAAGAGCATAATAACAAGAATGGATGAGTTGTGAATTGCATAATAAGTAAAGGGCACAACTATCAAATTCCATGGTATATCCAATAACCATAAAGCAAATACGTACTCCACTACTATTCATTAGTAAATTTGCAGTCTTCAAATCTCTATGAATTATGTTGTTTTGATGCAAGTAGTCCATCCCCTTACAAACATCTATTGCAAACCTCAACAACACAGGAAGCTCCAAGACAGTAGATCGACTGTGCAAGAAGTCATACAAATTTCCACCAGGCATGTACTCTGCAGAATGCAGAAAAGTAATCATACATTGGCATACAAGCAAAAATAAAGATTTTTTTATGTAAAAAAAGAAAATAAAATTCAACCAAACAACTGATTAGGAGATATTGCATCAGCATCTAACAAGCATCCGTAAATATAGCACAACTTCCACTATGGTACATTTTCCATGTGTATGAAAATCTTGGTCTGTGGAGAGTTAAATTCCAATGCATCGCCAGAGAAATCGACTAAGCGGGGCAACAAACTAGTCATTTACAAAATTTGAATAGTCAAATCATAAATGGCTTGATATTTCCTAAAGTTATGAGTTTTTATGTAATGATACTTTAGTCTAAATTTGGCAAGAAGACAGTCCAGATACTTTCTTCCTTAGGTTTAGCGTATCTAAAATGGTTTTTTATCTCATAAGATTAGTCTTTAAATAAATCTTTTTCAACTCCTTTCTGCATAAAAGGATTATGTTTTTAGGGCTTGGATTGATATATAACGTTGGATAATTTATACGTAATAGTTGATCAAATAATTGCATCTTGCTTCTCAGTTTTAGAAGAGAAGCTAATATGGTGCATTATAAATTTTCATTTGTTACGAACCTCTGTCCTTTAACTAATAAAAAATGAAACCACTGGATTTTATGAAGTCATATTTTAACATAGGACCATAACGAATGAAAAGATTACAAATAGAACGGATAAAGGAGAGAGAGAGAGAGAATAAGAGAGAATGCCACATGGGCTCCTTGAGTAATGAACGATCTAGTATTTTTGGAAGAGCTTGAAAGGATATATCTCAATTTCGCCCTCTCTCATGTCATCCCTCACAATTCTTCTTTGTCCTTACCCTTTTTCCTCCTTATTTCTTCGTCGCTTATCCCTTTCTACCCTATATGCATCTTTGTGTTTCATCTCCGAAGTTCCACGCTACATGTTTTAACGCTTCATCCCTAACCTTATATTACTATTTCAACTAATGTTATCTATTTGAATCAATAGCAGTGTGCCTGCACAATCAACGGCAAAATATGCGAAGCGAATGCTAAATAACATTGGTTTTTTTATTATTTGCGGACAAATAACAATGCTAGAATTTGGCTAGACTTTGACCAAAGGAATGTTTTCATTTATTTTTTTTGTCTTTTGTTATTGTGTGTTTGTTATTGCGTGTGTGCATATGTGTGTGGTTTGTTTACCTTTATTGCAGTCTTTACTGGGATCAAATGGTCATTCATGTCTCTTTATCATTGGAAGATTAAGATGAGACCCATTTACTTGTGATTTCTTATATGAATCTTTTTTTTTTTGAAACTCAAAAGAATTCTTATATGAATCTTGACTTCAACTATTCAAAACAAGCTTCCAAAAGTCGGTAATCAGTACTCGCTCGGCGGTAATGAGTACTCGGTCGGCTGGATCACTGACTGAGGATTAATAGGTAGTCGGTCGACTAATCAAATTTAGTTAGGTTTTAGTCGGTTTTGAATTTTTCATTTTTTGAATCAAAAAAGGATAAAACACTTTGAAGGTGTACGTCCCAAGCTTTTATTAAGAGGTGTTGAAATCAGAGAAGCAGAAGCGGAAACGATAAGTCAAGATGATAAACATAAGAACACAAAGGATTTACGTGGAACCCTACTCCCTAAGGAGCGGGATGAAACCACGGGAGAAGCCCTCAAAGGGGCGGATATTCTATTGGAATTTCTCAATGAGTACAGGGGGTATTGGGATCCTTATATAGGTGCTCAAGGGAGAATATTCTATAGGATATTCTCTATAGAATATTCTCTTAACAAATAGGCATACAGAATATTCTCTAACACTCCCCCTCAAGCTGGAGCTGAGAAAGCTGCAGCTTTTAATAAAAAGAAAGTACACAACACATCTTCACACGATACATCACAAGAAGAATACAAGTCCGCTGCTGGTAGAAGACCTCGCACGAGGACGGGTATGCGGCTTTCAGGTCATCGGAACGTATCTCTGTCATGCCTGTAGAACCGCTGCGATATCAGGTCACCGAAACATATCTCTGTCGTGCCCAAGGTTCGAAATCTCGATTTCGATCTCGTTTCGGTCACTTGTAATACCGAAATTTCGGGGAATTTCGACGATTTCGGTGGAAAAGTGGAAAAAGGCTCAAAAATCCGATTTTCGACCATTTTTTGCAAATTAAGATCTTTCAAGTTATTTACAACAATAAATAGCTCACAAATACACAATTTTATCATACATATTGCTCATATATGCCCCTTATATCGCACATATCGGTCATATCGATCATTTCGTTGTTAAGGCTGATTATTGATGGATACATATTGGAAATGGATATCATTAAATCCAAGTTCTTAAAACAACAATAGGTAACAAATGCGTACTTATATCACAAATATCTCTCATCCATATGCCTTATATCGCACATATCGGTCATATCGGTCATTTCGTTGTTAAGGCTGATTATTGATTGATACATATTGGAAATGAATATCATTCAATCCAAGTTCTTAAAACAATAATAGCTAACAAATGCACACTTATATCACACATATCTCTCATCCATATGCCTTATATCGCACATATCGGGGCATATCGTTGAGCTGACTGATAGATATTGGAATCGAAATTAAAATAACTAAGTTAAAAATACTTATAAGATGTCTTTTTGTTCAGAAAAATAGATGAGTATTTTTTATTCTAAAATGTAGATAATGCTTAATAAGACAATGTTTAGTTCATATAAATAACGGTCGTAGGCGCAGTTCTAGTGAATTACATAATTAATTATAGACTTACAGCAAGATGATATATTTTTACAAAGACAAATGACAAAGGAATGAAGTAAAAAAGCTATAGCAGATCTCTAGAATCTATAGAGTTGTTTCATCTCCATTCGGAAAGGGAGGTGGAGCTCCCTACGTTGAAGAAACATTGTATGCATCCCCCCTGTTGCACCATACCCTACCAGAACGGGGGTCTCGCCCCCGACCCGAAACAAAATATATAAATGATGATGTGTTTTGATATAGAGAATTGACAAATAGTTATTAAAATGAATAAAATTAAGATCACAAGGTTAATATCGTTGATTTACATAGGTATCGGCGAAATTTCGCCCATATCGGTCGAAATCCGAGAAATTTTGAACTGAAAACATGAATTTTGACCGATATGGGTCGAAATGTCGAAATATCACCGATTTTTCGACCCATTTCGGTCGAAATCCGGGCATATCGATATATATAGGTGTTTCGAAAGACCCTCCCTGTCGAAACCGAAATTTCGGTGAAATTTCGCGAAATTTAATACCATGGTCGTGCCTGGAAAAGAATCGCTGCAGAAGAAGTCTAGCGCGGTAAACTGATCGGGTCGTAAAAGAAGAAGTATACGCCTCGACGAAGAAGTTGATGCTTGGTGAAGACGGATGATCTGTAGAAATCTGGAGCGTTGGTCTGTTAGTCGTGGATGCGCAGAAGTCCAGAAGAATATTCCATTTCTGACTCCCCGTTTCTCCCATACTTGATAGAATAAGAGCATTGATCAAGTTGGGAGAAACCAAAGGTCGTAATTTTTTTAACATAAGCCGTTCATTTTTTTTAATCGGCTTTTCATTGCATTTTTTTGAAAATCCTTGCATACGGCCTTTTTTTTTAATTTGTGCGTGCTTCCTTTTTTTTGAAGCTTTGCGTACGGCTTTTTTTCTTGTACGCGCCTTTTTTTCCCTTTTTTGTTTCTTTTTTTTTGAAATAAATGCCTTTCTTTTTTTAACAAACTCCTTCTCCCTCTTTTTTTTTCATTGCAGCACTCTCCATTTTAAAAAAAGAATTTTTTTTACAGCTGGCCCATTTTTTTTAATTGAAAACCACGACCCAGTAGGACCCTCTACCCGTTTAGGGTTCCCTGATAGGGAACCCTTTCGTCAAGAGAGAGAGAAGCCCGTCGTCTCTGGGATATCTGATGGGAGCCGCTGCTGGTCGCGCGTGCTGCGCGAGAGAAGTGTTCTTTGCACCGCTGGGAGGAGAGAGGATGCGGGGGCAAGGCGCCAGGAGGAGACCTACAGGGGGCGGAGGGGGTGGGTCGCCACCTAGAACTTGTAGCGGCAAGGGCTCGCCCTCGCGCTGACGAGGCGTGCGCGAGAGGGAGAATGGAGGCACAGCAAGGGCGCCGCCTCATGGAGGAACGCGCGCCGCGAGAGGAGTGCCACCTAGCGCTACTACCGAGATGGGGCACGAGATGCTGGCGGCACCTGGAGGTGCTGGGGTCGCCGAGATGGGGCACGATGCAGGGTGCTCCTGCGAGATGCGCATCGTCTTGCTGTTGGGTTGCTGCTGCCCGGGAGGTCTGCGGCAGGAGGAAGGGCGACACGCGGCTGGAGCATGTCCCTGGAGTGGAAGGGCAGGAGCATGATGAAGGGCCTCGCCGCATGCATGCCAGAGACTTGGAGGAGGTGCCGTGAGGGCATCGCGTGGGGCTGGATGTCGCCTGGCCATGTAGGGAGATGCGCGCGATTCTTGCGCGGCCTGGGGTTCACGATGGGTCTTCTTCTCTCTTGCCGATTGAATCTGATGACCCTCTAGAGTTTGGGAGAGCCTGGAGCTCTTGCACGAAGATGGGTGCGTCGCCCCTGGAACATGGGTCACCGCCTTTGCGGATGCGTGGTTGGGAACCCAGAAGTTTTGCACGGCAAGTTTGGAGATGCGGTTGTGCCGTTGTAGCACCGCGACCGCAAGAGGAGCGTGGAGGCCAGGAAGATGCACTAGAATCAAAGAGGGCCCGGCTCCAGCCACTGGAGACGATGATGGCAAAAAAATCTATCAAGCAGGGTTTCATCTAAACCCTAGAACAAGACCATGATCCAACAATAGACGAATAGAAATAATCTTCACAATAAAACACAAATCGAATCTCGAATACAATATGAACACCATGAAACCCCGAGAATCGGACCCGCTTTGATACTATGTTGAAATCGGAGAAGCAGAAGCGGAAACGATAAATCAAGATGATAAACATAAGAACACAAAGGATTTACGTGGAACCCTACTCCCTAAGGAGCGGGATGAAACCACGAGAGAAGCCCTCAAAGGGACGAATATTCTATTGGAATTTCTCAATGAGTACAGGGGGTATTGGGATCCTTATATAGGAGCTCAAGGGAGAATATTCTATAGAATATTCTCTATAGAATATTCTCTTAACAAATAGGCACACAGAATATTCTCTAACAAGAGGAAAGTGTTATAGAGAATTCACAGCAACCAAGTCTCGAGGAAAGATCCAGTTAAACATACAACGTTCTCAACATAAAATCTGTGTGAACTAAAAATCATTGTGAGAGAGTCCCAAAAGACTAAAACAATCCCATTGTGAGAGAGCCAAATTGCCCAAATGATTGAGATTGGGCGCAACAGTTCCGCCATTGCTTTGAATTGGCTGGCTACCAGGGAGTCCCAAAATATTTCACGAGAAGAAAGGTCTACCAAAAAATGCTCATCAATGCCCAGATCTCCCAGACCCGCGCACAAAAGTAGAAGAGATGGTCCAGGTCTTCGACCTCTGCAAAAGCATAGAGCACAAGGTTTCACTCCCCTAATGAAGGAGGATCTCTTTGCCTTCGATAGTAATCAACCCAGTTTGCGGAGCCAAAGGAAGACCTTTATCTTTAATGGTGCCCTCGGCATCCAAATCAACATGCAATCTCTTTCCCGATCTCCCATGATTCCATCATGAACATCCCTGAACGTCATGTAGGCCTTTTCATAGAAAAGAATCCATCCCGCCAGATCCAGTGGTCCCGCCCCTCAGAAGGCCTGATGTGGACACCAACTGCTCCGAAATATGTAACAAGTCATTGAACCGTTGCTCCGAGAGTGGAGAGGAGAAGCTTGACATTCATTGCCCATCTACCCATGCGTCTCTCACACATATCTCATGATCTGTGAATGCCTCGGGGATCCGGGTTATCCGTTTACACAGCACTCGTAATATTATATTCGTAATTGGTCACGTTAGGTTACGGAAATTTAAGGAAAATTTTTCATGTTTCGAATGATATTCACATTTTTAATAACAAGCCACAGAATAACAAGTGTCACAAAATTCACCTTTGCATTAATTTCCATATATATTGACATGTAACACCAGAAACTGACAATTTGTACATGTATCCCAAAATATACAAGAGAATGAAAAGCAATTGCATTATCCTGTACAAAAACTATAACATATGTACCATCGAAAGTAAATGCGGAAGCTCAGCGCCCAGTTGTCGGACTACTGTAATGTAGGTGCTTTACCTGCCATTCATGTTGGGAACAAGAGAAATGTCAATAAAAGTTGAGCACAATCTAATTTATTAAAAATTAAATAGGCATTTCAGTAGTTTCAAAAGAAGCAAATAGATAGGGTTTGACATTTAAATTTAACAAGCTACTTGCGTGGAAATTGATTTTCAAGTTGTTTTATATATACCTCGTGTTCACTCATCACACCTTAACTTACTCATACTTAATATTTTTATTGATTATATGATCCATATTTAGGCTACCATCATTTTATTACTTATAAGACATGTTGATGGGTCTTAGCAATGTTAGATCATGAATCTTCTAATTATGATCTTTGTCTTATCTAAATTTTCAAGCTTAGTGGATAGTCTATGGTCTTTTTAGAGTATATGCATTATGTGTCCATTATGGTGTAGATGGGTAAATGGATCGCTCCATGATCCATTTACCACATCTAATTGTTTAGTCCCACGTCTACCAGTTGTGAGATGTAGAGACTCAGTGATGGCTATATAAGAAGCCTCCCACCGTATGTATCCAATGAGAAAGTGTAATGCATACATCAGCCCTTTGAGGCGTTCTCCTGTAGTTTCATCCCACTACTTAGGGAGTAGGGTTCTACGTTAAAATCTCACGTTCTTAATGTTTTATTCCTTTCTATCTCTAACATTTGCTTCCGCATTTCTATTCTCTAATATGGTATCAAACGGGTCGTTCTTGGTTGATTTGAAGTTTATTCTTGAAGAGTATTTTCCATTGTTCAAGATCGTTCAAGTTTGAGTTTCAGTTTTTAGGGTTTTCTTGAAACCCTAATTTTCAAAGTTCAAGACTCATTTCTAGGGTTGATTCTCGAGGAGATATTCTTGTTCATTATTGAAGATTTGCTTCATGTTGGAGTTCGGAAGAACATCATTGATTTCCATATATCCAGGGTTTTCTGAAAGCCGAGATTCACAATCATCAACACATGTGAAGATCCAGCAGCAAGCAGTGGTTACTGATTAAAACCCTATTTTTTTAAGCATGCAACATCTCGTGCATATCTGAAGACCTACGCACCTTCCAGACATCAAGCATATGTGAGCGAGTTCCAGGCAGAGCCAGAGCATCTCCAAACCCTCTCGTTCACCCTCACGTTAACGCGGCAAATTCCAGAGAACCGCTGTTTCGTGTTCTGCTAAATCGCGGAGATGGTTAATCACTAATGACGTCAGCGGTCTCTGCCACCTCGCGATGCCTCTCCTCCTCGCTGCCTCCTCCGAGGATGACCTCCTCCTCCTCTACGCCGAGGACGCAGCCGCCTTCGTCAACGATCCCCCGCCTATCACCCTCCCCGATCTGACCAGTTCGAATAGGAAGAAGACGAGCAGGCGATATCGGCGACGGTCGTAGACGACCTCACAGCTGGATACGATATCTCGCCTTTGTCCGCCTACTGCTCCCCTCGGCGTCGCTCCGCCGATTGGGTACTGAAGCCGTAAGTAACCCTCGAGCACCACGGGCCACATCACACCTTCACGCGGCACCCTCAGCAGCGCCGCCCTTCTCTCCAACCTACAGCCTCCAGCATCTCCCCACGGTGGCGCTAGCCTGCACCCATCTCTAGGCTCCTCCTCAAGCTCCACAGGTGGCGGCAGCAAGAGAGGCCCCATTAGGGGTGGCGAGTCTTCCGAAGGAGGATTCCCAAGTAGGAAGCCTAAATAGCAGCCCAAGTGGGATGAGGTTTGGGCAATTTGGTCGCTTGTAATTTTAAAAAAAAGGAAGAGAAAGAGGAGGAAAGAGAAAGCCCTAAATGGGTAGCTGCATATTCCTGGGCCCACGTGCGTGGGTCGAGTTTCATTGTTTCAAAAAAAAGGAGATGAAGACGGCTATTAAAAAAAGAAATATCTGAAGAAAAAATGGTGCGTATAAAAGAAAAAAATTGTACGCGAAAAAAAAACTTTTACAAAAAAAGGAGAGAGAAATTGTAAAAAAAAGGGAAACGACTTATTTACAAAAGAGAGAGAGATAGAAAGAGACGTCTATTTAAAAAAAAAGGAAAGAAAATAGCCAGAAAAAAGGGGAAAAATCATTTGAGATTGTTTTATTCTCCCTGCATCTCTTGTCTTCTCCCAACTTTGTCGATATCATTGTTTTCAGACAAGTATGGGAGAAAGGGGGAGTATTGTGTAGAGTCACAAGTCTGACTGTCAGATTCTCCAGATTCAGATTCTTCATATTCTAGAGGATGCAGATTCTCAGACTCTACAGTTGTTCAGGTTTCAGATTTGACGATCAGATGTTTTACCGACTCTGCAGTTTGTTGTGCACGTGGATGCCATCACTTTTTCAATGGTTCCCATCTTTTCTAGTCGGCTCAGAGTTTTTATGTGTTCCACAGGGGCTCCAGAGTAGAGATCACATTCTCTATGCCATGTAGGTTAGGGTTTTCATGTGGTTTCATAGGGACTCCATAGTAGAGATCCCATTCTCTGAGCCAGTATGGGAGGGACTGAGTTCTCCGACGAGGAGACGTTTCATACCCCATTCTCAAGCGACAGTGGACTCCGACGAAGATGTCTCCACGGCTTTTCAATTCGACCCTTTCAGAGATGGAGCAGTTGTCAACATGTTTAAGACTTTCTCTTTCCTCCTCTTTCTCTTCCTTTTTAAAAAAATTACAATCGGCCAAATGCGCCCAAACCACAATCCACTTGGGTTGTTATTTAGGGTTCCCACTTGATCTAAGTGTGACCTCACACTATGACTCTAAGGCGTGAAGCATGCCTTAGGGTCGGGGTGCCTCCGTAGTTATGCGGTAGAGTATAATGCATCCTAACTAAATTCCCAACACGTCCACTAGCTTCTCCTAACATTTGTGCTACTAGTTCTAAATTCTAATTAAATGTCGATGATTGATGATTGATGATTTCTGTTTCATGATCTTTTCCTCACCAGACCTACTGTCGAGACATTAACGAAAATTCAAGAACAATACCAAACTCAACGGTAACAAAACTCAACTGTAGCCAAACTCAACTATAACCAAACTCAACTGTAACCAAGCTCAACTGCAGTAAAACTCAACTGCACCTTACAATTATCTTTTCTCGCCAAAACTTACTAGCGGAACAGTAATCAAAACTCAAATGGTGAGAAAACCTCCTAAGAGACACTTCTGTCTCACCCTCCTAGTAGAAATGTGGTCCAGGAGCGGGCTAGGCACACTCCAGAACTACGCCCCAGAAACAGGTGGGAGAGACTTTCCGGACTAAGTCACTTCAAAAATCGGCCCAACCGGTTACGAGCAAAAAGGGCTCGAAAAACAAAGCCAAGGGTCCTCCTGCCTAGGTACCCTACTGAAACAGGGTCAGCAGAACTGGTCAAAAATCTGGATCCCAACGAAGCATATAAACACTGCGAGCTCGTGTAAAAGTCGTACAGAGGACTGGATCCTAGACCTGCGCACTAAGTGGTCGCTGTCCTAATTGGCTTCCTATCTTCCGTCCAACTAAGGGTCACCGCACCCTCGCACAGTCAGGTGTAAGGGTCATCCTGACCAGCATTCTTAATTATCAGTCATCACTGATTCACCATCATATTCTCTTTCTTGATTACTCATTTTTTTCTCAATCTATTATGTGGTCAACTTTACAGATCTAGGTATTTTATCGTATTAATGACATATAGTTGGTAGATTATATTAATGAACTAATTGATGAGGATTTTTAGTCATAATTATCTTAAAAAATCATTTATTAACTTAATAAGGGAAGAGTATTAATATTCTAATATTTGTATTTCAAATCTTTTCTATGAGGTCATGAGACTTAGACCAAATATTGAACAAATTTTAGGCATATTACATTCTAATTCCCTAATGTTTCAACTTTATAAATCATGGATTTCAAAACTAATTGGTGATCTGAAAATTGAGTTGATTTTACACTAAGACACCTATCTTCTTCTCCTTTTAAAACATAATTTCTTAAGCCCACTAATAGATCTTGAATTTAAACTTAATTGCATACTGGTCTACGTCCAAATTTCTCATCTTTAATCATGAAATCAATGGCTAATTAGTAAATCCATAATTTGGTCTTAATTGTATGTTAGGTGGTCTAAAATGTGAACTGAATGTATGCAATTCACCCCTAAATCTTTCACATTTCATGTATGAAATCTATAGCTATTTGTAGTCTGAATTTGGACTCTTATCACGTGCAAATCATCCTCAAAGCCTCATCATTGAAGCATGCAAATCACCATCAAATCCTCACATCTTTATCATGAAATCTGAGGTCTGATTTCATATCTTAATACATGCAATTCACCCCCAGTTCTTCACATTTGTGGACATGAAATTAGTGTACAACCAGTGGTCTGATTTCATATCATAATACATGCGCCCCCAATTATTCATATTTTTTGACGTGAGATTAGTAATGGATTGTACAGTTAAGCTGTATAAAAGTAAGATATACTCGCAAAAACAACTCTGCCTCACTCAAAAATTACAAACTACTCACAAAACTGTATTAATTTACAGTGTATCTTTAATTACACGGTATCTTTAATTACATAAGATGTGAATCCTGGCGAATGACAGGTTCATTATTCAGCAATCAGATTGTTTGTCCATGGGGTGCATTTGGAAAGAGGTTACAACATACACAGTAATACAAAAACTAGGACCTACATCAGGTGTTCATTATGCGTTTTGCTTGTTCGAACTCATGTATCATTCTTAATAAAGGATAACTTAGATTGGATGGGTTAGGTTTGGTAAGCATCTGCTATCACTCAACAACTTAATCCAACCAAAAATCGGACGTTCAATTATTGCATGAGGTCACATGTACGTATTCACATGGAAGAGCTCCTCAATGTAAACTTATTATTCTGGACTTTTAACTGTATATCAAATAGGATCGCAGATAAAAGGCAGATTTCGTTTGAACAGTTCCTAAACCCGAACATGAGCATGAGAGAAAAGTGTTATTGGACAGATGCAACTTTTGAGTTGGTGCTCACGAAAAGCCTGTGGGGTTGCAGGCAAAAGAAGGGACATTGTATTTGCATCTTAGATACATGAAAGGCAGCAAGAGGAGGGGATTGTAACTTTGATCTTCTAGTTTGGAGATCAAATTTGGGTTTTATCTCCGCATGCAGCAAGGCATGCAACAGTAGCTTGAAAGCAGCCCCTTTTAGTTGGAGGCTTCAATGGAGCAGCAGCAACTGTTGTCTGGAGCAACAACAGCAGGGGAATGCTTTGGAGCACAGCAACAACTGATTGGAGATCCAACAGCAAGGGGCTTCTGCTGTAGATTTGCAGCAAAAAGGGGAAAGGCTAGAAGGGATCCAGCAGCAGCTTGATCGGAGTTCCAGCAGGAAGTTTCGGGGGCTGCAGCAGCAAGGAGATGGAGGGAAGCAGCAGGAAGGTTGTTGCTTTGGAGCAGCATCAGCCGAATGAGAAGAGAGCTGGAGCTCTCTTCTGTTGGAGAGATTTGATAGAAAAAGGGAGAAAACAAGATGGAAATAAGAAAAGGGTTGGGAGTTATAAATAAGGAGAGGACGTTGGTCTTTGGTTGCCAAGTGGAAAAGAAGACAAGCCAAATGTTAGATTGTTGTGCTTCGCAAATTATTTTTTAAATTTTAATCCTTTATGTACCATTTAGATGAAATATCAAAGTCACTCGTATTTGCACCTTGATGCAGCACTAAGCAAATAAAAAGGTTCCTACTCGATTGTCTCCCGTTAATTAGAGTCCAATTTTAATTTACGATTAATTGAGTCGTATTTTTTGTTTAAAATAAAGAGATAGTGTGTGATCTCGATTTAAGTAATTAGTCGATTAAATTAGGTAGTTAGTCGGCAAGAGTCAATTAAGATAAGTTAGATTTGAATTTTGATTCTCATTCTATTTATGTAATCCCACACCTCCTATATAAAGAGGTGGTAGTCCCTTGTTTTAAGATAGTTCAGGTTGAAATTAATTTGAGATTTATCTCATCTTTCTCCCTATCTCTTCTCCCTCCACGCGATCTCCGCGCTTCTTTCATAAATCCTCGCATCCGGTAAGCATTCTCTCCTCTCCCCTCCAATTTCTTCTCTACCAAATATTTTACACCATTCAAAGTTATATTTTTTATCGTCGCAAATCCTATTTGCATCAATTGGTATCAGAACATGGCATTCCGATCGTCCCCACGATCTGACGATCCCTCCCATCATTTACGCTAACATAAATCCAAAGAATCTCGCTCCAACGATTGTGCAAGACGTGTTGAGGTTAGACAAGAACTATCTAATAAGCTCCAAGTTTGTGTCAATATGCAGGCTTTGGCATCACAGATACAAGAGCGTCGATATGTTGAAGCATTGACGCGCAAACTAGAAGAGAATGTCGCCAAAATCGCTGCCAAAAGGGCCGGTGAAACACCACCTCGTGCCCACGAAGCCGTTGTCCAGGTTTTCCAAGAAGAAAAGCAAGAAGAAATCATCATCGTCAACGATCTGCTTGATGTCCAGACAATTTTAGACCTGCAGTCAGGGGAGAAATTGACCACAACGCCATCCACAACCCTGCCACGGGTACCCGGCACCCTCACCGTGCCTCTAGACCCTCCTGTCACACCCGCACCTCCAGCAACCAGCCCAGCACCACCACGGCCCCTTTCTACCATCAAAAACCTCTTACGGGTCCCTGCCGCCACTCCTGCACCTCAAGCGCAACTCCATGCACGACCACCTACCTTTTCCTCCCCTTCCTCCTGCACTACCAGCCCTCCTCTCCCCTTTCTCTGGCACCTTCTTCGACCCCCTCCACCTGCTCCCTATGTCGCCGCCCACCCCCTTCACGAGTCGTCATCACTGTTGCCCTCCCCACTCCACCGCCGCATGTCCCCCCCCCCCCGGGCCCCGCACCGCCGCCGACTCCTCTTTCCCCTTTCCCGCTCAATGCTGCCGCCACCGCCATCCCTGCTCGCCCGGTACCCCGACACACTCCCCTGCAGCCCCTCTCCGCCACCCTACCTTCTCACCTCCCGACCCGAGGCCACCGCACCCTTTACCCCAACATAACCCCGCAACCCTATCAACGTCTTGCATCGGATGAGTCGCCATCGGCACCTGCGTCCTCGAGGCTACCTTCTCCACCCGTCTAGCCGCCGCTACCATTTGAGGAAGGAGAAACCCCATCATTGTCGAATCGCTGAGGAAGGAGAAACCCTAACGCAGGGCTCCTCTCCAAAGGGATTCGAATCCCACAAAACTAGGAATTGGGAGTTGATTTGGAAATTTTGCAGTAAAACCCCTCCTCCCAAGAATTTTTATCTAAAGAGTCAATTGGAGAACTTATCTTATGATATTTATTTAAGTGAAGGGGTAGAGAAATTGCAGGAGCATCCCCCCAATCAAAAAGAATTATAAACGTAATTCGGAATTGAACAAGAAAGAAACAAAATTACAGCAAATTATTCAACAAATTCAACACGGGTTCTCAAATACCGCAAACGAAGACAAAGCCACTCATCAGGAGATGCGTTTTTCAAAGTGGCAGAGAGTTGATGCAGCACGGAGCAAAGAAATAGGGTCCTACTTAATTATCATCTGTTAATTAGAGTCAAAATTTAATTTATGATTAATTAAGTCATTGCATTTTTTATTTAAAATAAGAGATCGTGTGTGATTTCGATTTATGTAATTAGTCGATTAAATTAGATGGTTAATCTGTTAGAGTCAATTAGGACAAGTTAGATTTGAATTTTGATTCTCTTTCTATTTATGTAATCCCACCCCACCTATATAAAGAGGCGATAGTCCCCTGTTTGAAAATAGTTCAAGTTGCAATTAAATTTGAGATTTATCTATCTCTTCTCTCTCCTTTTCCCTTCTCCCTCGACGCAATCTTCGTGCTTCTCTTCTCCAAAAATCCCTCGCATCCGGCGAGCCGTCTCTTCCCTCCTTCCAATTTCTTCTACCGTCAAAATTATTTATTTTTCACTGTTTCATATCCTCATTTGCATCACACATCGAATCTCCAACTCCGATGTACAATATATCATTTCGATCGTCTATGCATGATGATCAAACGGTATAAATTTCATACTTTTCTGATCCAAGATGGATACATAAATTGACGAAATATGGTCTTGAATTTTGATCAAATTTTTATAATTTAAATGATCAAACGACCCCAATCGACGAACGGTTGATTTCGTTGACCTTATTTCATTGAGACGAATTTTATGATGATCTCATATTATTTTTACGGTTTCCAATTGTGTCGCGGTTTTTATGTTGGTACCCTTTACAATGCAATCGATTTTTTATCGATTGATCCCAAACGAATTTTGATTTACGATCTATGAATCGATTCAAATCATTTAATATCGATCGATCGTTTTATTGAATTAAATGGTCCATAATCGGGTCGGGTTCAGATTCTTCGGATTCAGGTGTCACACGATCCCTCGCCAAAGCAAAAAGGAGTGGGAAATGTCACAGAAGTGGTCCCTCCACACACAGTCATCTTTTAAGAACAGAAAGGATTTTTCGTCACCCACAACCAGACGCATCTGCACCAGTAGCTCCTGCAAAACCGAGCAGACCCCCTTCCAAAATGCCAAGTGGTGGCACTGAGATGAGGCCTCCAACCGAGGTTGTGACCTAATGTCGTCAATGTCCCAAAGAAGTCTACAAATGAGGTCTCCATCACTGCCCCAAAATCTCACTACCCAATTTAGCAGTAGTGCTTTATTCAATTCCTCCAACCTGAGGACGTCCAGCCCGCACTGCTCCTTCGGTGTGGCAATTGCCTCCCAATTCACTAGGTGTAGCCCTTCTGACTGTCCATTGGAAAGACTCCAAAAGAAGCGTTACATACACAATTCTAAATAGTTATGGATCCTAACTGATAGAATGCTCGAAGAAATGAAGAAGATCGGGATTGTTGCCATAACATACTTACAGAGTACAAATCTCCCCCCACGCAAAAAGACAAGAAGCCTTTCACCCTACCAACTTCCACCTTTCTCCAGCATCGGTACCCAGTCGGATTGCTTCAAGCGCCAACAAGTCAACGGTAGACAAGATAACATATAGGTAAGGACCCACGTGGAAATCCGTAAGACCCTCGAGCACTCTTCAATCTCTGAATCGAGCACATATCAAATGGCACGAAATCAGACTTCGCTATGTTCATCTTCAACCATGATAGCTCACTGAAGACGTCAAGCATTGTACTCATGGCCCTGGCCTCGTCACCATAATGGCAAGGGGATGGAGAAATCCCTTTTCGAGTAGTTGTTCATCCTCCCATGAAGAAACGCATAACCAGCCATAATGGCAAGAATATCTGTTGCAATAACAAAAACCAACAATGCTAACGGGCATCCCTGTTGAACTCCCCTCTGAGGCTGGAAGAAAACCCCCTCCAGGTGCCCATTGACCATGACCGTCAGAGAGGACAGTGCCACATCTCTTCATCCATAAAATCCACCTTTTCGAAAAGTCGTGTTTCACCAACACAAACAAACCAAATAAAAGCCCCATTAACTCAGTCGTATGTCTTAGAGAAGTCCGCCTTCCACAGGATACCCTTCACACCCAAGTCCTTCTAATCCCTAACCATCTCTGATGCCAAAACCACACTGTCTATCATCAGTCGGTTAGGAATGAAGGTTGTCTGAGTAGGAGCAATCAGATCCTCAAGGGCGTGGCCCAGACGATTCGCCAAAACCTTAGCCACTATTAGATATACTGCATTTGAAATCACAATAGGAAGGAATTCCTCTATTTTGTTGCCCCCTCCTTAAGTAGAATAAAGAGAAGAGCTTTGTTCAACATGAGAAATCCGTGGTTCCCCATAGCAAACTCATGTAGCACCAAGAGGTCCAACTGCACAACATTCCAAAATTCCTTAAAAAACAATATCGGAAAGCCAACTGGTCCCGGAGCTCCATCCACGTTAAGTTCTTAGATTGTTGCTTTCAGCTCGTCCAAGTGAAATTCCCTAATAAGGGAACCATGCAGGACAGGAGAGAGAATCGAGGCGCCCCTGCCCAGCCAACGCTAGCCCCCATTCAGGGACTTGTGCGCCATATGCCGAAAGTAACCCACATCCACCTTACCCACCTCACGATCACCCTCTGCTTGAACCCCCCCCCCAACATATAGGCTCTGAATTAAATTCTAGCAACGCCTGTCAATAGCCACCGCATAGAAGAACCTCGTGTTCGCATCCCCCTCCTTGACCATCTTCTATCTAGATCTCTGCCTCCATTCCACCACCTTATTTTTGTCATCTTCAAGAAGAACCCGCTACCCAGCCTCCCTCTCTGACAACTCCAGCGTAGAGGTCCCTATCATCCTCTATACGATCCAGCTCTGAAACCATCCGTTGGGCATTTGACGGTCGGGCCATATGGCTCGCCCGCACATCCTTGTAACTACACGGTCTCATTCTCAGCTCCACAAGTTTGTTGAATAACGAACGGTAGTTGATCCATCCACCACTAGCAAACTCCAAAAGTTCACCACCAAGTCCCTGAAACAATCCTCAAGAAGCCATGCCTTCTCAAACCTGAAGAAAGCACGGGGCACAGAAGTCTCCCTCGGGGTCGACACAATTGGGGTATGTTCCGATCTCAAGCGAGGTAAAGCGGAGACACCAGCGAAAGGGAAAGCAGACATGAGCCCCACCGAGCCGAGGAATCGGTCAATTCTAGATCTAGACTAGTAGCCATGGAAGGAAATATCGCTATATATCAGCGATATATCGTTGATATATCGATATCGACATGGGACCGATATGGGCACCGATATGGTGATATATCCCCATTTCCAAGCATTTTCTTCACAAAGGCTCGTCGATATGGGCGATATATCGTCGATATATCGTCGAAATATCGTATCGATACGATATCGAAATGATATCGATATCGATACGGCCTTCCATCCTAGGAGCTACACCATGTGTAGCGGTAGTCGACAGCATCCAAAACATCCAACTAGAGGTCATCGACCGCTTTTGCAAACTCATGAGATCCAACATCCTGGCCACCCTGCAAGAAAGGGTGATCTGCAGTAAAAAATGAGACGTTGAAGTCACCCCCAACAAGTCACGGCTCGGTAGGGTAGGAGAGCCTAACGGCCCGCAGATATGCGCAAAGCTGATTGTGATCCCTCAAGTCACTAGGCCCATACACACAGGAGAAAATCGTACAAAACCCCGGGCTTTTGTTCCTAAGATGGACACATACGACATGGCTCCCCGGGAGCTCGAACTCCAAATCAAAGAGACCGGCACTCCAAGCCACCAGAAACCACCCGCACTGCCCCCAGATGGCAAGGCCTTAAACTCTGAAAGATGGGCTCCCCTAATGGAAGACCAACTCTGCCTAGACCACGATTGCATCTTCATCTCATGTATGAAGAAAACATCCGCTCGTCAATCCAATATCTATCAATCGCATACCGCTTATGAGAGTCACCCAAACCACTCACATTCTAGGATACAATCTTCATTACACAAGCATTTTCTTCCCCTCCTTGCAGACAACACCTGCATCTCTCACAATATCATCCACCAACAGCACAATGCAAGGCGAATGTACAGCATCTAGCTCTGTAGACAAGGTACACACCCCTAGAGGCTCCAACATCAGCCTCTTGCGGACGTAAAACTTTAGTCCATCATCTCTTCAATGCACAACAACGGTCTCGAGCGAGGGTGCAGGCCTGCCCCAATGCGCAGATGCCTCGTCATTCGAAAAGCCGCCCCAACAGCTTACGTAATCCTGGTGATTCCACAGGTCGGCCCAATTAGCTCTAGCCAGGAGATATGGCTGCAAACTACCCTTCCAAAGGACACTGGTATGAGGCTCTCAAGATCCAAGGAGCATGTCTCAGAAAGGGGAGTAATAACCTAGCCCAGTCCAACCACATGTTGGTAAAAGTAATCAAAATCTGGCAGGTTTGTAGCTCTGTTTACACCTCCAGCTAGGGTTGATTATCAGGTCGGGCTGGTCCTCAGCCCGAACCCGGGCTCGCTTATTTTTTCGGGTTTCGAGCCAGGTCGTGGCTGAAAAAGCCTGGATGGGCCAACCCAAACCCGAACCCGACCCGAAGTAACTTTTTTCCCTTTAAAAAACTTTTGATTTTTTTAAATGTTTAATCCAATGGGTGATATGTAAATGTCTTTTTAGAAAACTTTTTATTTTTTTTAAAAAAAGCATGTGATAAATCTAAAATTCTTGATATCTCTATGGCATTTTGATTAAAAAAACTTTGAAATGTTGGATTTTTCTCTTTAAAAACTTTTTGATTTTTTCATATACAAGCCGTGAGACCTGCTATGCTTTATGGATTTTAATGTTGGCCTGTGAATCATAGACATGTACAGAGAATGATTATAGCAGAAATGAAAATGCTAAGGTGGATGTGTGGACACACACGTAAAGTTCGGATTCGGAATGATGCAATCAGAAAGAAAGTTGGTGTAGCTCCGATTGAGGATAAGATGCGAGAAAACCGCTTAGGATGGTTTGGTCATTTGCAAAGAAGATCAGCGGATGCACCAGTTAGGAGATACGAGTGTTAGGATGTTGAGCCGGCTAAGAGAGGGCGAGGACGACCCAAGAAGTGTTGGAGAGAGACTATACGAAGGGATCTTAGTTTTTTGGATATAAGTCTGGGACTGACCCAAGATAGATCTGAATGGAGGTGAAGAATCCATGTAGCTGACCCTACTTAATTGTGGGAAACGGCTTTGTTGTTGTTGTATTTTATTTTTTCAAAAACTTTGAAATGCTAGTGCATGGTAATATCGTTGGAGAGTGGAGATAGGGTTTGAGGAGAGTTGGGTTGGGGTGTGTCGTGAGGGATTAGGGATAAAGTAGTATATATTATATTATATAGGTTTAGGATCGGGCTTTCGGGCCGGGGTATTGGGTCAAGTTTTCGGGTCGGGCTTCGGGTCGAGCTCTACTCAACCCAAACCCATGCCGTTTTAGAAACGGGTTTTTTTGGGCCCGACCCGGCCCAAATTTAAGCGGGTTCGGGTCGGGCTTAACGGGTCGGGTCAAGCTAACCCGACCCAATGCTCAACCATACCTCCAACGATGTGAACACCAATAGGGCCAGCGAGGAGGGGATGTTCATCAAAAAAACACTCCTCTCCACATCAATAATTGCGACCTCATTGCCTTTCTCCATTGCCTCTTCCTCCATCACGCAATCCTCGGCCACCAGCTCTGGCCCCTTCTCAAGGAGGTATGTGGTGGTGAATCCATCACCTCCACAGAGATCTACTAGATAGTCTTCCCTAACACCAAGCACTATTAAAGCCTCGAGTACTCTAGATCTGGCCCTGCAATCTCCAGCACCATCGTCTCCAAGTCTGCTCCAGGTGAGCAACCGTCCGAGAGCACTTTCACCACATCCCCAAAGATGACAAGAGCATGTCGGAACTACCACAGATCAATGGAAAGGATTGGAACCCCCAAGGCGTGTGCAACAAAATGTTCCTTGGTGAACTACCCACCATCACTGAAATGAGGCACCATCTACCTCTACGGATCCGATGCCTTCGAGCCCCCTCCATCTGAGAAGTTGTTCTTAGTCCTCCCACGATAGCCCTCTCGCGCAAACGCCTCCCTCCCACAGTCGTAGCACATCTCCACCGAAGCCAACCCCCAATTCCACTCGAACCACATCCCACACCACTTAAAATGCCCGCCCGCCCGAGATGAACACACCAAAAAGTATCCCCCTCCTCTCTACATGTTCCCTATTTTGGTCGAAGGGAGCTCTCTGGACGACATCCGTAAAGGAAAGAGATCCTAGGCCCATAGTTGAGTGAACGCAGACCGCCTGCGGACCAACCAACTCCAGCTCCTGGCTCTCCAGGTCGGTCACTGCCTTCCCTGTGGCCGCATGACCACCAAACCCCAATCCCTTCCCCGACACATGAGCGGCTCTAACAGCAAGCTTTGGAACCTCTCTTCCCAACATCCCGCTCCAAAAACAAGTCCCTTCCCCTTCCTATCATGATGTGTTCCCTTCTCAACCGCAACCAAGATATCCACCCAGTAGACTTCCTCACACCCGAAGAGACCATCTAAGCGGACGCCCCAGAGGATCCTCCGCCCTGTCTCCACTAAAGCAGAAGGCTTCGAGCCCCCCACATGTACTTCATGCCTAGGAGGGTGCCTCAAAGTCGTCCCCATCGAGGCAGCAGCTTCTGAACCATTCCCTGCCCTAATCGCCCTCGACTCCGTAGGTACAGAAGGTCTTGAGCCTGCATGAGAAGCTTATTTTAAGTATATAATCAATTTTTATAAAAATATTCTAATATATTTGCATGGATTTAGATATTTTCAATAATATAATACATCCATACAAATATAAAAAGAATATTACACCTATTGAAAAGATTAACATTCATATATATTTAGCACTAGCAGTGCATGAATATCATATAAAAATAAATCAGCCCTATGTAGAATCGTCCGATGTCCCCCGCATGCCACCATATCCTACCAGCATAGGGGTCTCATTATGATTTCATTTACAACATAAACTAAATATACATGATAACATAAACTGAATACACAACAAAAAAACTGAATTCGCAACATAAAATGTCCCTGCTACACAACATGGCACGAATATAAGCTACACAACATAAACTAAAGAAACATTAACAAAATAAAATATGAAACACAAAAAACTCTAACCTAGCTACTAACCAAGTTTGAATGCTAAGCTACACACAACATAATCAAATGTAGCGATTGTAGCATAGTTGACAGCATAAGCATGTACATGAATATAGGAAAGGCATATGAATTCGGAAATACAAAAAAAAACCATTAGCGTGATAGGGCTTAGCTAGAGAGGTCATGCGGAGAGGAGTGAGTTCTCGAATTTCTTGGAGAGGGTCGACGACGCGTCGAAGGAGCAAGCGGCGATCGACGGAGGTGCAGGGGCGACCAACGAAAGTTCAGGAGGTAGGAGAGGTGCTCTGCGATTAGGGGAGGAGGGTTTTAAGGTGTTTCGTGAAAGGTAGAAGTCGGTCGGGGACTTATTGTCCGACAGTAAGCCCCGCTTGGAAATGGATGGGTATTTGGTTAACGGGTAAACGGGTTCGGTCCAAGAAAAGTCTGCAAAAATCGGCTAACTACTTGGACGACTAGTCGGCCCAATTAGTTGGTCTGCCCGACTAGGCGACATGACCAACTATAGGCCGATTTGGCCTAGTCGAGTCGGCAGCATAGCCGAGTCGACTCATCGTGCCGATTGTCTATCTAGTCAGCCGATTATACAAGGTTGTTTGGGACCCCTTTCCCTATCAAGTCAAAACATGCTTATTTGACTCTGCATTAATGATGGGTAACCGCCAAGGTATTCATCCAAATAGGTATAATACATGGAATTGCGAAACCATCAAAATAAAATAGTGGTTTTTGTAACCTACAGAGTATACATTCTTTCAGCACATGCCAATTTTCAAAAAAAAAAGTAACATATTAGTGATATACTGGGATGTGACTACCATATATCAGAACCAAATATAGAGTAATGGAGGATTGCATTCCTTTCCTAAATCCATGGTGTTT
Organism: Ottelia alismoides; assembly: GCA_037367405.1. Classification (NCBI taxonomy): domain Eukaryota; kingdom Viridiplantae; phylum Streptophyta; class Magnoliopsida; order Alismatales; family Hydrocharitaceae; genus Ottelia; species Ottelia alismoides. Next base: position 689,992 of record JAZKJV010001475.1, on the reverse strand, counting down.
CGGACATCCCTCCCTTCTTGGAACATCTCACGTCAGCTTTCCAGGAAAAACACTTGCACAATCCCCATATATTGTTCAAATGATTATCCCTGATAGTGCCTTTGTACCATGCAATCCAGCTTCCAACAATCACAAATATCTTGCTCTTCTCATCCACAGTTTGTCAGCCTTCATAACTATGGCACAGTTCCCAATTCAAGCAGGAAATGAGGTGGAAGACCGGTTTCCTATACTTAAAACCTTAGCTATTAGATGAAGCTAACAATTCATCTAGGACCTTTAAATATCGTAAAAAATCCAAATATATGCAGAAGGTTACACTCTACAGTTGAATACATCTGAATCCACCCCTACCACGGAAATGTTATAAGCCTTGAAAATATCTAAATCCACCCCTACCATGGAAAGGTTATACCTGTTACGATGCACAGCCGAGGAAGCTTTGTGCAGGCTCCAATGAAACGTATAATATTTCCATGATGAAGTTGCCTAGAGAAGACAAAATATGAGGCAGGTGAAGTTTTGATGAAGAATAGCATAATCTAACAGTCAATTGTAATGAAAGATCAATTCCTTATAACATCCAAGGGATTTTGGCGTCACATGACTATAGAAATACATGACATTTGCTCTAAACCTACAAATCAAAATGACAAATAGTTAACATCTCAGTTTGTGCAAGTTATGTACTACGAAAGAAATGACCATAATTGCTGCTTAAATTCCCATCAACAAGCTTGCCTGAAAGACTCGAACGGAATCGAGCTTTGCATTGGCTTGCTCATTGTTACACTTGCAAATCTAGGCTGATCAAATTGAGAAATGGAGAGTAACATCCAGATCACTTAAAAAAGGCATTGGTACCCGAACATTCTAGCTTGCACCTAATCTGACAGATAAGGTACTGTCCGATGGCCAGTGACATTTTTCGGTTGGGCCCCTAAACTAAAATAGTTTGGAGCTGTGTCCTTAGATAATGGGTGGGTTTATGGATAGATCGGGTGTTAAGAAGAAAATCCCAAAAAAAGCTATATTTGTATAAATAAACTTATTTTGGGACCATTAAAAGAAGGTTCACAAAATCGAAGCTTGAGTCCACAACAAAGTCAGCAAGATCCGCTGTCTTTAACAAGTGTAGTCCTACATTAACATAAGAATACTAAGAGGTGAGTTTCTTTTAAATAGTCCTAGATATGAAATTGGGACACATGACACAGTCACACGAAATATTCTGCAGATGAAAGCAATCATCACCTCAGAATTTGAATTTCTTGAGAAAACTCTACTTCAGTTTTTTCGTTCAAATGTTCATGTCTGAGAACCTTGATAGCAACATCCTGGTCCAAATATTTTCCATGAAACCTGTACACAAGAATTCTAAACACTTTACAAAAAAAAAATATAGATGTAAGAAATATGAACAGGCTTATCTATAATGCCCTCACAGATCTCCACAAGAGCCAGATCCAATCCTTTCTTCAAACCTTAACAAGTCAACCTCAATCTCCACGTCATCGAATACATCATGGACGGTATGAACTCTCTTTGAAGCAGAATGAGATGAACCATACCAGGACCTCTATTAGAAATCGCACCAGAAAGAAGTGTGTTACTATGCAGAACTAGACAAGTATGAAACTTCAACATAAATACATCACATCTTGATAAATTTTTATAGGGTGACAGAAAAATGCAAGAGCCATAAGATCTGAACCTTCTTTCTTAAGCTAAAAGGAAGGAGCATGCATCGAATCGATATTTAGCTACATTTTATTTAAAAAAGTTTGGTAATAACTCAAAATGATATCAATGAAAGCTAGTAAATGTATCCATAGATAACATTATTGTTTGTACGCAGTGTTGCAATAGTCGGCCGACTATACCGAATAATCAGTCCGACTGTGCAGTGTGGGGGATCTCCAACTGAACAGTGAACACTAAGTAGTCCTCCAATAGTCGGTCCTACTATTCAGCCGACTACTGGCCTACTACTGAATTTATGTCATTTTATTTTTATTTTTTAATTCGCTTACCATTTATAACAATATTACTAGAAATGTCAAAGATTCATATATGTATCCCGTTAATTGGTACTTTTATTTTGGATTCTTGTTAATTGATGGTCATTTATGTATGTAAATATATAAGAATATATGTATTAGAATTAAATCTTATATTTGAAATAATTACGAATAGTCGCCCATATACATATTCTTCTCTATTCAGTGACCCCTCCTATTGAATACCGAATACCGACTTCTGCAACATTGTTTGCACATGCATTTGTAACATATGTTTTGATGATGACAAATTATTTTTTGAAACAAAAAAATAAATTGTCATCATCAAAACATATGTTACAAATGCATGTGCAAATAATGTTGCAGAAGGGTGATGACAATTTAGATTTCACATAGCTAACATTTTTTTAGAAGGAAAAAGGGTGTGGACGCACAGCCAAAAATTTCTAATATATTCACAAAATTAACGCATACGTATTACAAAGACCAAGACACATGAACTTATCTTGGCAAGTTTTACATTCTCTCACCGTGGAAGATAACCCCATTCCCAATGGGCCCAAAGAATAGTCTCAATCTAGATCATGTTAGGCCTATAATCAAGACCAAACGATAAATTGAGTCCTAGAAAGCCTCTATAGAGTCCATCGTCACTGCATTCAAGCCAGTCGTCACACAGACATCCCTCGCGTCATCTCTATCAAAGAACAGATGTTCGACGTCCTCAATCACCGTGGCACACCACTAACCAGCACCTTCCACCCCTAGAAGAATTAGGGATCTGTGATTGCAAGTCATCAAACACTCCCTCAACAGTCTCACGAAAAGCATGACCCGCGCGGGACCATCAAATTACAGATCTGCTTGTACTCCGAAGACAAAATCTCAGGGTCAAAGACTATATAAACATAAAAGGTCATGACCAAGAAGTGCTCATCTACCCAAGTCCAGTGATCTCGTCCAACTGACGAACCTCCAATTGTGGACAGAGCTTCCACCGGTACCAAGAATTTAGCAAAGCCTTAAATGTCGGATTTCGATTTCATTTCGGTAAACCTAGAAAGAGAAATTCAATAAAATTTTGGTGAAAATTTGGTGAAATGGCCAGAAATTAAGGAAATTATTTAAAAACTCTTTTTTTTCTAAAATTAATATTCTAATATTCTTTAACTCAATAAATAATATAAAAATATACAATTTTTTTGCTAATAGTAAGATAGAAACATGTATGTTACATTAAATTTCCAACTAATCGCTCCAACAGTAAAATAAATAGTATGCTCCTAAGAACCAAAATCGGATTTGGAATCGAAACTAGAAACCATAGTTTCATCTCTTGAACATGAAGATAATGGTGATACACGCAACAATAACAGAGAAAATATAGGCCAACAAAGAGTATAAGCGAAATGATATCTTATGTAGGAAATTGAAGATCGAAATGATAACTTAGAACTTGTATATAACCAATGTTAGAGTAATCGATACTCTGATATATTATTCCATAGAGCCCTCGGGTCTCTTATATAGAGAGAAAACCCTTGGGTAAATTACATAGACGTACATTATATAAATAGGAAATACGAAACAGTACATCGCAACATATATAAACCTCTACACTCCCCCTCAAGATGGAGCATAGATATCTATCATGCTCAGCTTGGAAGAACATCTCTGGAAAGGTGCTCTGAGCAATGGCTTGGTGAATATATCAGCAGTCTGGTCCTCTGAACTGACATGAGAAGTGGAAATGAAGCCCTTCTGAATCATGCCTCTAGTATAATGACAATCCACCTCGATGTGCTTTGTTCTCTCATGAAAAGATGGATTATTGGCAATAAACAATGCTACCTGATTGTCACATTGGAGATTCATAGGCAAGGAGACATCTACATTCAAATCTTCTAAGACTGCTCTAATCCACATCATCTCTGCGCTTGCTTGTGCCATGGCTCTGTACTCGGATTCAGCACTGGATCTCGCCACAACAGTCTGTTTCTTGCTTTTCCAATAAACTAAAGAGCTTCCTATGAAGATAGCAAATCCAGAAGTAGATTTACGATCCCTTGGACATTCTGCATAATCTGCATCTGCACAAGCTGAAATAGACAGATCTGTATCTTTCCTGAATAGCAACCCTATGCTTGGGGAAGACTTCAGATATCTCAATATCATATACAAGGCATCCATATAAACTTGCCTCGGCTGCTCCATAAATTGACTTACCCGGTTTACTGCAAAGGCAATATCCGGTCGAGTTATAGTAATGTATAAGAGCTTACCCACCATCTCTCTGTACCTTCTTTTGTCCACCTCTTCGGTATCATCATCGTACAGCTTCATGCTTGGGTCCATAGGTGTGCTTGAAGGTCTGCATCCAGTCATTCATGTTTCAACTAACAAGTCTGTGACATACTTTCTTTGAGTCATTACCATTCCTTGTGCATTTCTTGCAAACTCTATCCCCAGAAAGTATCGTAGCGTGCCCAGATCCTTCGTAATGAACTGGCTTCCCAATAGGGATTTGGTTATCTCAATTCCCTGAGCATCATCCCCTGTAACCAAGATGTCATCAACATATATCATGACAACAACTGTACCTCTAGGGGTCTTCTGGATGAACAGTGAATGGTCCGCATTTGATCTCATGAACCCCTGTCGTTCAATTAGCTGGGAAAGCTTCTGGAACCATGCTCGGGGACTCTGTTTGAGGCCATAGATAGCCTTATGAAGTCTGCACACCATCTGATTCTCCCCCTCAGCAGCAAACCCTGGTGGCTGCTGCATGTAGACTGCCTCCTGTAGGTCACCATACAAGAAAGCATTCTTGACGTAAAGCTGAAAAATGGTCCAGTTACGTACCACAACAACAGATAGGAGGATGCTAAGAGTGGAGTGTCTAGCCACTGGTGAAAAAGTATCCAAATAATCTACCCCATACGTTTGGGTAAATCCCCGTGCTACAAGTCTGGCCTTGTATCTGTCGAGACGTCCATCTGCATGATATTTCACCGTAAACACCCACTTGCATCTCACCACGGAGGCACCTGGAGGAATGGGGACAAGAGACCAAGTCCCTCTAGACTGCAAGGCACGCATCTCCTCTTCCATGGCTAGACGCCAGCAATCAATCTTCATGGCATCTTGATAGGTCCGTGGAATCTCAACTGACGAGACAGCAGCTGCAAATTTCTGAAAATCCCCATTGAGACGATGAAATGAGACTTGAGAGGCAAGAGGATATGAAGCACATTGTCTTCGCTGCTTCCTGTGAGCAATGGGCCGATCAAGATCATCTATCACTGTGTTGACTGGTGGATCCGCCTCCTGTAGTAAAGGCTCATGCACTGGTGCATTGTCTAACACATCATTAGTGATAACATCAGAACATACCTGAGGCGTGCTGGATGGTTGGCATGTAGCTTGAGCAGGGCATGTCCGCCTTATATAGAACTTAGGAAATGGTACAATTGGAGGTGGTGGGGGTGGGGGTGGTGGAGTAGAGGATTGACCCAGGCTTGGAGGTGGAGGCACATAGACATTAGAATCCGTGGATGTGGAGGAGACCAATATGTCACCTGCAGGGGAGAAGTACATGACTGGTTCGAAAAATGTAACATCAGCGCTCACATAGTACTTGTCATGAACGGGGTCATAGCAATGATATCCTTTCTATGTCCTGGAGTAGCCCACAAAAACACACTTGATAGCCCTAGGAGAGAGCTTATCAAGTCCTGGAGATAACCGGTGGACAAACGCAACAGTGCCAAAGACCCGAGGTGTAAGTGTAAACAAATCTTTGTCAGGAAAGAGAACAGAGATAGAAGACTTTTCCCCAAGAACAGTTGTAGGCATGCGGTTGACCAGATAGCATGTTGTAAGTATAGCATCCCCCCAAAAGGATAATGGGGCACAACTCTGAATAAGTAATGTGCGAGCAATATCAAGGAAATGTCGATGCTTCCGTTCTGCAACCCCATTTTGTTGAGATGTGTATGCACATGTGGTTTGGTGGATAATGCCTTTAGAAGAAAGAAAGCGAGCAAGGGAACGAGTGCAGAATTCCAATGCATTGTCAGTACGCACATACTTAACAGTAGACGAAAAAACATTTTGAACTTCATTGATAAGATTTTGAATAACACTTCCTGCTTCGGATTTATTTTTAAGAAGAAAAGTCCAGGACACTCGAGAAAAATCATCAACAACAACTAGATAGAACCTGTGCCCCTGATGATCTGGGACACGACTGGGACCCCAAATATCTATGTGAAATAACTCAAACGGAGAGCGACTGCTCCGACCCTGACGACTCGGGAAGCTGGACCGATGGTGCTTCCCTAACTGACACGCTTCACAACGAAACGACGAACTCGAAGATATCTGAGGCCGTAGGTGACGCATTTTTTGTAGCGGCAGGTGACCAAACCGAAGATGCCAGGTATATGGTGATACGGAGCCCTGAGAATGTAGTGAGACGCCAGCATACGAGTTCCGTACAAGACGATAGAGGCCATTATGCTCAGAACCACAGCCAATCACCCTGCCCGTCAGTATGTCCTGAAAAATGACAGAAGATGGATCAAATATAGCACAACAGTGCAAATCTCTAGTAATCTGACTAATGGATAATAGATTCATAGAGAATTCTGGTGCATGTAGAACATTCTGTAAGTGCATCGAGGGCAGCAAATCTGTCTCCCCCTGACCGATGATAGGGGAATGAGTGCCATCAGCAATGAGTACAGAGCGACCAGGCTGAACAGCTCTATAGGACTGCAGGATATCTCTATCACGACAAAGATGATGGGTGGCTCCAGAATCAACAATCCAACCTGTGAGATCATGATAGGAGACTGAAGTACTACCTGAGGCACTGGCTGTAGTAGTAGCTGATGCTGAAGCCGCAACATCGGAAGTGTCAGCCCCCTCTGAAGATGACTGTGGCATAATATCACGAAGCCGTGCCACTAGCTCCTCGAACCTGTGATCTGGAGTAGATGCTGATGGACCCTGAACATGATCAGCGACACGTGCAGAAGGAGGGAAGCCATGCTTGGAATAGCATGTATCCTCCGAATGACCAGTACGACGACAGAATGTGCACGTAGATCGTATGCGACCTCCTCGGCCACTTCCACCACTTCCTCTGCCACGAAATGACGACGAACTACATCGTCCTCTGGAAACCGCCATTGCCGAGGGAGGTGGAGTCGCTGATTTGATGGAACTGGTACACGACTGAGCCTCCTATAGACTTCTTCCATCGGTGGAATAGTGGCATCAGCAAGGATCTGAGAGCGTGCTGCCTCGTACTCTGGGTCAAGGGCAACAAGTAATACGCCTACCATAGTGGCATTGCGGAACATCTTCTGCTGTTCTTGCGTGGCTGTGAGGGGAATGGTGCTATATAGCTTCTCGAACATTCCACGAAGAGACGTGTACAGAGAATGAAGAGGTCTCCCATTTTGCTTCGTGGTAAAAATATCATGTTGCAACTGCAGCATCTTCGTCTCATTCCGCACCTGAGAGTATGTCGTGGCCAGAATATCCCACATCGCCTTGGCGGTGGACTGATGGAGGACATCGTTCGCTATCTCCATCGTGAGCGTTCCTGACAGCCAAACTTTGGCATACGTGTCATCCGCCTCCCATGAGGCATATATTCTCGTCTTCTCCGGCGGTTCATCTTCGGTAAGAATATGCTTCTTACCACATGACTTCATAAGACTGAGGAACTGTATAGCCCACAGTTCGTAGTTCGTCCCGTCCATTTTGACGATTGGTGCCGAACCTTTAAAGGCATCTATGGCGGGCATATCGACTTTATGTTCTGACATATTGCCGGAGAAGAACTAGGGATGATAGACAAAAGAACTGGTGTCTACCAAGACCTTTGTGGATTCAAGTGCATATGTAGACGTTATGCACTTGAACCCATCATCTATCGGAGACCGACCGAAGGAGAGGTGCCCCGGTGACGAGTAGAGGCTGTGAAAGCCTCGGTGGAAGAGAGAGGCGGCTGCTGGGGAGACCCGGCGGCGGGGCTGGGGACGGCTGGCGGGGTCGGTGACGGCTGGGGGGGGGGGCGGCGAGGGGGTGGGGGCCTGGCTGGGGTGGCGAGGGGCCCCGCTGGAGGGCTGGAGGGGCTGGCTGGAGCGGCTGGCTGGGCTGGCGGCGGCGGCGGGAGGGGAGGGGGGGGAGGGGGGCGGGTGGAGAAAACCCTAGGGTTAGGGTTTTGGCTCTGATACCATGTTAGAGTAATCGATACTCTGATATATTATTCCATAGAGCCCTCGGGTCTCTTATATAGAGAGAAAACCGTTGGGTAAATTACATAGACGTACATTATATAAATAGGAAATACGAAACAGTACATCGCAACATATATAAACCTCTACAACCAAAATACTTTCAACCTGGAAAAATATTTATTTTAGAAATAAAATAAGACACGCGCATACACACACAAATACAAATCTTTCTAGCATCCATATCTAATAGATGCATTATATAACTTGTGATCGTAAAATATATGCTATACAAGACAAACAAATCTATATCCAACCTGAGAGTAGGCAAATACGTATCACTTACAAGCAAAATCTATATCTAACCTAAGAGTAGGCAAATACTTACAGTCACAAGATTTGGAAGGTTGCTAATAGCCTAGCATTCGCACAGCCACGGGTACTTCTGGTATAGAGAGAAGCTATAAGAAAGCAAAGCCTTAAATTCGTATTTCGATTTCGTTAAGCCAATCTGGAAAGAAATTTTTCGAATAATTTTGGTGAAATCATCAGAAATCTTGGAAATGACTCTAAACTTGACTTTTTTTCCAAAAACTAAGTCAATAAATAAAGTGGATTACGGACTCTGGTGCTTCCCACCATCTATGTGGAGACATGACGCAACTGAGGTCCTACAGGACCATACCACTTGGTAGATGGGTTGTCATTGCCAATGGCGACCACTTACCCGTTACAGGACAGAGAAAGGTGCAATTGACATCGTCCATGCACCTTCAGAATTTTTTATATGCTCCTGACATTCAAATGAATTTACCCATTAGTCAGATTACTAAGGATCTGCATTGTCGTGCTATTTTTTACCCTTCATCTCTTGTGTTTCAGGACATACTCACGAGTATGGTGCATGGAAGTGGCCGTGAGCAGCGGGTGCTTTACAGATTGGTCTGACCTCATCATGCTAGCGTTTCTATTATACCTATTGGACCAATCTCACCATATCTGTAGCACCTTCGTTTTGGCCACCTTCCTCTGCAGAAGTTGTGATATTCTCCTTCAGATCTTTACGAGATCCTTCTTCCAGTGTGAGGCATGCCAGCTTGGGAAGCATCATCGTTCCTCCTTTCCATCCCGTCAGAGTCGAAGCAATTCTCAGTTATTTGAGCTCCTACATTTAGACATTTGGGGTCCGAGACTCCGAGTCGTGTTCCTGATCACCAGGGTTTTTATTTAGTTGATGTCGATGATTTTTCTGTACTTTCATGGATCTTTTTTGAAGAATAAGTTTGGGGTTGGATCTGTGATTAAATATTTTATTAATGAGATAAAGAATTTTTTTTACAAAAGTCAATGCCTTCGTTCTGGTAATGCCTTAGAGTTTTGCACTTTACAACTTTCTAAGTTGCTTAGATCTCTTGGCATTTTTCAACAGACCTCATGTGCTTATACTTCGCAGCAGAACGATGTTGTCGAGCGCAAACACCATCACTTACTTGATGTGACTAGAACCTTGTTGATACAGAGTCATACTCCTCACGCTTACTGGGGCAATGATGTCCTTGCTGCATACTAATGGTGAACCGTATGCCCTCGTCGGTGTTGGGAGAGAAGATTCCTTTCTCGATTGCGTTTCCCGGGAAGGATCTTTTCTCCCTTACACCTCGTGTGTTTGGTTATGTTGCATTTGTTCATGATGTCTCTCCAATTCGTGACAAGCTCTCTCCCAGAGCTGTCAAGTGTGTTTTTGTCGGCTACTCTTGTACCTAGAAGGGGTACCGTTGCTTTGATCCGCTCAGGCGGAAGTACTTTGTCAGTGTTGATGTCACTTTTTTCAGTCTATTATGTATTTTTCTCCTACAGGTGACAGACTAGCTCCGTCTGACTCTGATGATGAGATCTACATGCCTCCACCTCCTACTGTCATACCACCACCTCCCTCAAACTCCTGCACCACCACCACCATCACCTACACCTGCTCAGGTGGCTCTACCTCCTACTTTGACTTAGTTTTTGCCACGTGTTTTTATCGCAGGTCTCGCCCGATTCCCCCTACTCACAGGTCTTACCCATCATCCAGCATGCCTCAAGCATGTAATGAGCACATTGTTTCTACTGATGGCACTATTGAGTTGTCTGTGCAGCGGGATTCCATATAAGATGAGCAGGTACCCTCTCAAGAGGGGAACTCACATGTTCCAGACTTGGCAGATGATCAAGATGTGTCGATTGCTCTGTGTAAGACGAAACGTATGTGTGCAACTTATCCTCTTGCAGCCCAGGTTTCCTTGAGCAGGTTGTCAGAGGATTGCCGATCACTCATTGTTTATGCATAGAAACCAGAGAGATAATATTGTCATTCTTGTTTACATTGATGATATTATTGTTACAGGGGATGACGAGAAGGGCATTCAGGATACCAAGGACTTCGCAGGTCACCAGTTTGTGACCAAGGACCTTGGACATTTACGTTACTTCGTTGAACTGGAGTTTTCCAGGAGCCAGTGAGGTCTTGTGATGACTCAGAAAATGTACGTTACAGATCTTCTTTCAGATACAGGCATGGCATATTGCAGACCTACCACTACTCCTATTGACTCGAGCATGAAGCTCTATGATGATGGCACTGAGGAGGTCGACAAGAGGTGGTATAGGGAGCTTGTTGGCAAGCTACTATATGTGACTATTACCAGATTCGACATATCCTTTGTCACGAGCAAAATGAGTCAATTTATGGAGCAGCCCAGACAGGCACATATAGATGCAGTCCGTATGACTTCGAGGTGTCTGAAGACATCATCAGGTACAGAACTTCTTTTCAGCAGAGGCACATCTCTTTCAGGTACAACATGTGCAGATTTAGATTATGTTGGGTGTCCAAAGGATAAGAAGTCTACCTGAGGCTTCACCGTGTTCATAGGGAATTCCTTGTTTTCATGGAAGAGCAAGAAGCATAATGTGGTTGCCAGATCGAGTGCTGAGTCAGAATACAGGGTCATGATGCAGGCTAGCACAGAGATGATGTGGGGCAGATCTGTTCTTACTGACCTAACTATAGAGGTGCTTCTTCTCATGCACCTCCAATGTGACAATCAAGCTGCTCTTTTCATTGCCAACACCCCAGCCTTTCATGAGAGGACGAAGCACATAGAGGTGGACTGTCACTACACTCGCGACATGATACAGAAGGGTTTTATCGCCACTACGCATGTCAACTCTGGAGATCAAACAACAGATGTTCTTACTAAGGCCCTAGCCAGAGGGCCTTATCAGAGATGTTGTTCCAAGCTGAGTCTTATCGATATCTACACTCCATCTTGAGGAGGTGTTGAGATATTTGTTATCTTTACTATTATTTTCGTATTTTCTATTGCCTTTGTCTTCTTCATGTAATTTGTCCAATAGGTTCCTCTCCTATTTAAGAGAACCCTAGGGCACCTCATTAATCAATTCATTCTTTTCCCTCTGTAATATGGAAGGCGGTTTAAACTCCTTCCAGCTTGGGTTTGAGCCTTAATCGGTCCAATGGATAGTTTATGCACATTTGGGGCCATTTCAGTAACTAACTATCTAGAAGCTATTTAGGGCTAGTTTTGGATGCAACTAAGTGGAGTTTGAGTGCGGTGTTGTATATGTTTTAGCCGGATTTTATGATCACAATTAAGTTTAACTAGCTTAAGGCAAGAAATGGTTTAAAGTGCTTGTCCATGCATTGTATGCATATTTTGACGATGACAACAATATTGCTTGTAGCATTGTGCTTGTATCAAGGTTCAAGAATAAAGCAAGATGAATCACGGTTTTAAATCTCGATTTCGATTCTGTTTCGAGATGTCGAAAAACAAAACAATTTTAAAATTTCATCAATTTCAGCCAAAATCAGTATAAATTTGTGAAGGAAGGATCCATATCAAGATTTTGATTTTGGTGGTGTGTTGAAACCGAAATTTCAAACACTGAGATGAATTAGGTAAGGATAAATAAGCGGAAGTGAAACAAAAAGAAAGCCTACACTTAAGCCAAAAAACATTAAAATGAAATATCAAATGGATTAAAGTAAGAAAGATTTTAGTAATGGAGACCTGATTTTAGGCCCCTTCTAATTTTATTTTTATTTTACAAGTGATGTGCAACTTCATTGCATATTCATTTCAGGCATCACTCAAAATATAGGTTCTCAGACTAAATTAGTCGATTAACCTATTTCCTGTCTAGCTACAACTTTTAATTTGACTGACCTATTTTCAACCAACTAATTCCATTTCTGACAAGTGACAATAAAGTTTTGGGCCAATGGTCTAGTTGACGATCAATGGTCACCTCAAACCACTTCATATCCCCCATCGATTGTTTAACAAGTACTTATCCAACTAAGACTTTGGTTAATCATCTAACTTGAATCATTCGGTCAACAGACTTGGTTGACTAGTAAATCTTTTTAGAATTTGTTGACCACTTAGCTTCAGTCAACAATTGAGTTTTCAATTGACTACTTTGGACTTCAGTCGACTAAATTTAGTCCAAGTCGATAATCTATTTTATAGACTTTTGTATTTATGCGGATACTCAATGTTTCAGTCGACTAATGAGTTTTCAGTCGACCAATCAACATTAAATCGAACAACTTGTTTGCGAAATGGATTAATAGGTAAAGGAAAGAGGGTTTCAATTGTACAACCAAATAAATGCTGATTTAAAAAGCCACTTTACAATAACACTACGATTTTGACGTGGAAACTCAATTTAACAACTATGGCTTATGTTGACGCATATAGTAGTGCATGTATCCCTTCGTTATTTTTATTTTCAGTTGTATGCTTTATGTAATTTACCCATAGGCTACTCTCCTATATAAGAGAGCTTAGGGCTTATGGAATAAACAAGTTGTTCATTTTTCCCAACATGGTATCAGAGCGACGGTCCTAGACCGGAGTTCTCGAAACCCTAACCCTACCCCACCCCACCCGTCGGCCTCTCCTCTCTCCATCTCATCGGCACCGCCGGGGCTCGCCTTAGCCGCTCCAGCACCCTCGTGCGCCGGTGCTCCTGCGCCCCTGCGCGAAGAGCACCACTGCGCGAGCGCGCTTCTACTACGCCTGCACGTTGTGCGCGTGCATCTCCTGTGCGCGTAGCCCTCTTGCGCCTCCACTGCGCTGAAGCCCTCTTGCACGTTGTAGCCCTCTTGCACCTGCGCACTGTGCCCGTGCATCTCCTGTGCGCGCACTGTGCGCCTGCGCCCTAAGCAACCTTGCGCACGTGTACGTGTAGCCTCCCTGCAAGATCCAGTTGCGTGTGCACGTGCTTCTTGCGCGCGTGTACTTGTGCTAAGCCCTAAGCCCTAGGGCACACACATCTTCATCTACATGGGTTTAGTTGCTTGAGGTCTACACGTGCGACTAAACCCGTCTATGTCATTGTAGACGAATCTCATCCTCTGTCAATCGTTCCAGTCTTCCATCTCCAGTATGTCAGAAAACAAGGCGGATATCCCATTTATTGGCGCCTTTCGTGGTCCAGCGCCTATTGTAAAGATGGACGGTACAAACTATGAACTGTGGGCAATGCAGTTCATGAGCATGATGAAGTCAACGGGTAAGAAGCACATTCTTACCGAACCAGAGCCTGCTGAGAAGACTGGAGCCAATGCCTCCTGGGAGGCTGATGATGCATACGCCAAAGTTTGGCTATCCGGTACACTGGTAATTGAGATAGCCAATGACATTCTACATCAACCCACGACCAAGGATATGTGGGACATTCTGGCGGCCACATATTCACAGGCGAAGAACGAGACAAAGATTCTGCAACTCCAGCATGATATCTTCACTATCAAGCAGAATGATCGCCCTCTACATTCTCTCTATACATCACTGAGAGGGATGTTCGACAAGCTCTACAGCTTCATGCCCCTGACAGCCACGCCAGAACAGCAGAAGACATATAGGAACGCGACTATGGTGGGTGTGTTCCTGGCTGCACTTGATCCAGAGTATGAGGCGGCACGATCACAGATTTTGGCCGACTCTACTATTCCTCCCATGAAGGAAGCTTTCCATAGACTGAGTCGGATCACAGTTCCTTCCACGGCCTCGAGTCAGAATTCTTCAGCCATGGCAGCCAACAGGGGTCGCGGATTTCATCACCAGGGCCGTGGACGAGGACCTCGTGGAAGAGGTGGCCGCACTAGGCCAACATGTACCTATTGTCACCGCGTTGGACACAATGAAGATACATGCTACTTGAAGCATGGATTTCCTGCATCCGCACGAGTTGCTGAGCAGATAGAGCCCCCGTCTGCTGCTACTTTGGATCAACGGTTCGACGATCTAGTTGCCCGTCTAAGGGGCATTATTCCATCATCTGGTCCAGCACCGACTACGGAGAGTCAATCTGATGCCGTTGCTTCTGCCTCTGCGTCTACCAGTGCTTCAGGTAGCATACTTGCATTCAACAGTAGTAGATCAGATACATTACCATGGATTATGGACTCGGGTGCTACACATCACCTATGTGGCGACCAGGGTTTACTTACAGGATACACTCAGATTCCTCCAGGCCGGACAGTAGTAATTGCCAATGGTACACATTCCCCCATCACTGGTCAGAGGGAGATTAGATTGACATCTTCTATGCAGCTCAAGAATATGCTACATGCACCTGATTTTTCAATGAATTTGTTGTCAATTAGTCAGATTACAAAGGATCTACATTGTCGGGCAATTTTTGATCCATCTTCTTTGATTTTTCAGGACATCCATACGGGCAACGTGATTGGTCGTGGCTATGGGCAAGGAGGCCTCTACCTCCTGAATCAGACCCCATTTGCTGGAACCTCATCCTTTCCCAGTGGACAAGTATCTACTTTGTTGTGGCATCTGCGCTTTGGACATTTACCGCTTCAGAAGTTGTGTCACGTGTTACCTTATGGTCTTCCTCACACACCTATTCAATGTGAGGCGTGTCAGTTGGGAAAGCATCACAGGTCGTCCTTTCCCAGTCGTCCAGGTCGGAGTAGTACCTTCAAGTTCGAGTTATTTCATATTGATGTCTAAGGTCCGAGTCGTTTACCTGATCATCAGGGACACACATTTTATATAGTATTTGTGGATGATTTTTCTAGAGTGTCATGGGTGTTTTTGATGAAAAATAAATCTGAAGCAGGAAATATCATTATCCCTTTTTTGAATGAAATACAAAATGTTTTCTCCACATCTGTGAAGTTTGTGAGAAGTGATAATGCTTTAGAATTGTGCATCAATGTTCTTGCCAATTATTACTCCTCAAAAGGGATTGTTCACCAAACATCTTGTGCGCATACATCTCAACAAAACGGAATTGCTGAAAGGAAACACCGTCACCTTCTTGATGTCACAAGATCACTTCTTATACAGAGTCATGTTCCATACTCCTACTGGGGTGATGCAGTCCTCACTGAATGTTACCTAATCAATCGTATGCCTTCTTCTGTCTTGAATGAACAGATTCCGTTTTCCCTCATCTATCCTGGGAAGGATCTGTTCACCCTTACTCCTCGTGTGTTTGGATCGGTTGCCTTTGTCCATCAGTTGTCGCCTGGTACTGACAAGCTCTCTCCTAGGGCTGTCAAATGTGTTTTCGTTGGGTACTCCAGAACTCAAAAGGGGTACAAGTGTTTTGATCCTCTGGGCCTGTTTGGTTGGAGGGTTGGACAGGGTTGGCTTGGCCCAACCCGGGTTACCCCTCCAACCAAACAGGGTTCTCCTCCTCACAGTTTACTATTCATAGGGGTACCCCTGCCCAACCCAACCCTGTCCAACCCTGCAACCAAACAGGCCCTCTGCGTCGGCGGTATATGGTCAGTGCAGATGTTACATTTTTTGAATCTGTTATGTACTTTTCAGCTTCGAGAGACAAGCAGCTACCACCTCCATCTAATGATGACATATACATGACACCACCACCTCAAATGTTGTCACCAACACCACAACCACCACCACATATACCTGTCTTACCACTACCGTTCCATTATACCCGCAGGCCTCCTCCCGCTCATGGTCATGACTCGTCTCCTATCTCGCCTATGGTATGTAATGAAAATATTTCTATTGATGGATCTGACGACATTTATGAGCAGGATATGTTGCAGGGGTCAGATGAGGCTACAGCAGATTTAGATGTTCCCATTGCTCTACGCAAATCGAAGAGGAGTTGTGTTACATATCCATTGTCAGCATCTGTGTCTTTTGAGAGACTATCTGGAGATTTCAGGACATTTGTGGTGGCATTGTTCGTTGTAGATTTTCCACGGAGTTATCAAGATGCTCTGCAAGATAGTAGATGGCGGCTAGCAATGGAGGAAGAAATGGCGGCACTTCAGTCCAGAGGAACTTGGAGTTTGGTTCCTATACCTCCATATGTGAACCCGGTGAGCTGTAAGTGGGTGTTTACAGTAAAGCACAATGCAGACGGCTCTATTGATAGGTACAAAGCACGTCTTGTTGCACGTGGCTTTACACAAACATACGGTGTGGATTACCTTGACACATTCTCGCATGTGGCCCGTCATTCCACTCTCCGGATCTTGTTGTCAGTTGCAGTTGCTAGAGACTGGCCGCTCCATCAGCTGGACGTGAAGAATGCATTCTTATATGGAGATTTGCAGGAGGAAGTCTATATGCAACAGCCACCCGGTTTTGCTGTTGAGGGGGAGTGTTCCAAGGTATGCAGATTACATAAGGCTATCTATGGCCTTAAGCAGAGCCCCAGAGCATGGTTTCAGAAGCTCTCAGACCTCTTCGAGAAACAAGGATACAAACGCTCCAATGCTGATCATTCCTTGTTTGTACAGAAGACTGCTAGAGGTATTATTGTCATCATGGTTTATGTGGATGACATCTTGATTACAGGAGATGATGAGCAGGGGATAAAGCAGGCGAAAGAAAAACTGGGAACCGAATTTGTCACCAAGGACCTTGGAGTCGTTAGATATTTTCTGGGGCTGGAATTTGCTAGAAATCCATATGGATTAGTAATGTCGCAGAGGAAATATGTTACAGATTTGTTGAGTGAAACAGGTATGCTTGGGTGTCGGCCTGCTACGACACCAATGGATCCTAGCATGAAGCTCTATGATGATGACACAGAGGAGGTGGACAAGAGAAGATACAGAGAACTGGTAGGCAAACTATTGTATGTCACGATCACTAGACCTGATATATCATTTGCAGTGAGTCGTGTGAGCCAGTTCATGGAGCAACTACGTCAGGTCCATATGGATGCAATACACATGGTTCTTAGAATATCTAAAATCATCTCCAGGTGCAGGTTTGCTATTTAAGAAGGGAAAGGAGATCTCTATCTCAGCGTGTGCGGATGCAGACTATGCAGGATGTCCCAAGGACAGGAAGTCCACCTCAGGATTTGCAGTCTATGTTGGAGATGCTCTAGTCTCATGGCGGAGCAAGAAACAGACGGTGGTAGCTAGATCCAGTGCTGAATCTGAATACAGGGCTATGGCTCAGGCTAGCACAGAGATGATGTGGGTGAAAGCTCTTCTTACAGATGATCTATGTCTTGATATACCGCTTCCCATGAAATTGGACTGTGATAATCAGGCAGCCTTGTTCATTGCAAACAACCCAGCATTCCATGAAAGGACCAAGCATATTGAAGTTGACTGTCACTACATACGTGACATGATTCATAAGGGGTTCATTGCTATATCTCATGTTACCTCAGAGAATCAAACTGCTGATATATTTACCAAGGCATTACTTCGAGGCCCATTCCAAAAGTGTGCGTCCAAGCTGAGCATGATTGATATCTATGCTCCATCTTGAGGGGAAGTGTTGACGCATATAGTAGTGCCTGTATCCCTTCGTTATTTTTATTTTCAGTTGTATGCTTTATGTAATTTACCCATAGGCTACTCTCCTATATAAGAGAGCCTAGGGCTTATGGAATAAACAAGTTGTTCATTTTTCCCAACAGCTTATAATCACGTTCTACAATTGAGAAAGAGAGAGACAAAAACAACCGCAATTTCGCACAAGCATACGAGGCATTCACTCTGATTTTCTCGTTCGAATTTTATAAGCACAGTCCTTGTTGTAAACCTTCATTGTGCTCATGAATTCCATGTTTTAAAGATAACTATTCCGTTCATTTTGACCATATGACCCAAAGGATGGGAAATCCTCTCTTATGATCTGCAATTGCTTAGTAAAATAAGCGAATCGAGATAGGAAAATAGTATTTTTTTGAAAGAAAAAAGACATGCACCGTATAGGTGTATGCTCAAAAACTTCACCATTTATCACCAAAATTATTACAATCCTATTACATGCAAGATGAAAAAGGAAAAATAATGTTGAAACAAAAAATGATGTAAAGCTTATATTAGACCATCAGATCTACCCTTTTTAACTATTCTATCAAAACAACTTTTTCAATATCAAATATACAAGATCGGAATAGTTTTATGAAAAAAATCCACCTTGGATCAACGATTAGGCTTCATGGATGGGAGGACATCAACAACCTCCCTGGAGAGGTAGAACGAAGATGATTTGTCGGTGGCGACCTGAAGCGATGGAGGCACCGATGCTGGATAATGGTTGCGGGATTGTTGATCATTGCTATCGCATTAGTGCTGTGAAGAGGTGTGCTAGAGTAGAGATGCGGTCACTAAAGAGCCGTCAAGAGCCCACCAACAATTTAGATTGTTAGAAAATAGGAATGCGGAAGAGAATTGATAAACAGAGCATACTACAAAAATAATAACATGAACTCAGGGATTTTAACGTGGAACCTTACTCCCTAAGGAGCGAGATGAAACCACGGGAGAACGCCTCAAAGGGTTGATATATGCATTGCACTTTCTCACTGGATACAGAGGGTGAGGGGCTTCTTATATAGCCCTAACTGAGTCTCCACATTCCACAGACAGTAGATGTGAGACTAAACCACGGGATGTGGTAAATGGATCCTAGAGGAATCCATTTACCCATTTACTCAAGTGACTCATATAACAAATACTCCAACACTCCCCCTTAAGCTGGAGCATGCGATGCTCAGCTTGGACAAACAGAAAGAAATCTCAACTCATGTTACTTGACACTACAGACAATATCAACTCAATAAGCACAACTGCCGGTTGTTGTCGAGGGTGTTGCTTCTCATGATGTGCAGGTGAGGAGGACGAACGGACTGGAGTGTGAGTCAAGCTGAATCTTCTCGTCGGAGAGCATGTGCTCCGTACTGCGCTTGTCAGAGTCACTGCAACTGGATGAGTCCCCACTTGGAGAACTTTGGCCAGCCACAATATGTGGACAACTGCTCCAACTCTGAAAGGGTCGAATAAAGAACGTTGCTAATTATCCATACGTAGATCTCTGAAGATCGCTCTCTCTCATAGGGATCTCAAAGTGGGTTCTCTCTCATAGGAATCTCAGATGGATCTCGTACTGGAGTTCACGATCACTGGAGAATTGAGTCTGAAAAGTCTCCTCGTCGGAGAACTGGTCTATCCCATACTAGGTCAGAGAATGGGATCTCTACTCTGGAGTCCCTATGAAACCACATGAAAACCTTGGCCGAAACATAAAAGATGGAGACCACAAACAATGATGGCAAACATGTGCACATCTGACTGACGACTCGGAATTTGAACATCGAGTCTGAAATCTGAAGAACTGTAGAGTATGAAAATCTGACTGGCCTCTGATATTTGAATCTGGAATCTGGAACATCTGAAAATATGGCATGTAACTCTACACAATACTCCCCCTTTCTCCCATACTTGTTGGGAAACAGTGACATCGACAAAGTTTGGAGAAGACAATAAAATGGGAAAACATGAATCAAGGAATCACTTAGCCGATCTCTTTTTTCGGCTCCTCTCTTCTTCTTTTTTAATCATTTTTTTAATAAGCCGTCCATTTATTTTACGGCTTTTCTCTCCATTTTTTGCAAAAAAAAATTATTTAGCGTACGTCTGTTCTTTTGTACGCGCCTTTTTTCGTTTCTCAAAAGAAAACCACAGCGTACTTGGGCCCTTTTTTCCTTCCCTTTTTTCTCAATCTTTTTGGCCCACCTGGGCATCCTCCTTTTTTTCACAAAACAACATCCCACTGGAGTTTTTTTAAATCACTGCGGCCCCCTTTGGGGCTAACCCTACTTCGGGTACCCTGATTGGGAACCCTTCGCTCATGCATCACCCACGATCGGGGCCCTTCTGCTGGAGATGGCAGCACTCTATCGCCTGGAGATGTCGTCGTCTCCTGGAGTTGGGGCGCGGCTTATAGGGCCTCTGCCTGGAGCATGGGCTCTTCTTGGATGAGCGGCGGCGATGGTTGGAGCCTCCTGCGAGAAGGAGGCCTCGACCTGGAGGTGCAATGGGCTTGCGGTGCCTGGGGCTCGACGCTTGGATGCACGTGAAGGAGGAGCGGTGACGTTGAAGTGCGGCATCGCCGCTTGGATCTGCGGTGGTGTGCCATGCTGGAAGGGATGGAGCTCGCCTCGCATGAAGATGGAGATGCTCTTGTGTGCCGCCACCGTTGAGGGCCCCTGCTCGGAAAGGCTTGACGCCTGGATGTGCACCGCCACCGTTGGATATCAAGGAGAGATTGGAACGCCGATAAGCGTCGTCGTGGTTGCTGTTCTCGAGATGGAGCTCCTACTCGGTTGGTGCCCTCGCACGAGGAGAAGGGTGATCTAGCGACAGAGGGTTGCGCCTGGAAAAGGGCATCGTATTGTCTGCACGATGTGGTTGCTGCTTGGATACGGTTGAAACCAGAGAAGAACAGTAGTCTCAGATCTAGAGTTCCAGAGATGAACCCTAGTTTATATATATATATCAAACACGACAACAATTGCAAATCTAGGATTCAAAAAAAACTGGAATTGAATCTCAAATCTCGAACCATATATGAACATAAATGATCTTCAATAATAACAACACCAAAATCGAATCTCAAATAAATAATGAAAATAACTCCTCGAGAATCGAACCCGCTTCGATACCATGTTAGAAAATAGGAATGTGGAAGCAAATTTATAAACACAGCAAAAACTACAGAAATAATAAACATGAACTCTGGGATTTTAACGTGGAACCCTACTCCCTAAGGAGCGGGATGAAACCACGGGAGAACGCCTCAAAGGGTTGATGTATGCATTGCACTTTCTCACTGGATACAGAGGGTGAGGGGCTTCTTATATAGCCCTAACTGAGTCTCCACATCCCATAGATGGTAGATGTGGAACTAAACCACAGGATGTGGTAAATGGATCCTGGAGGAATCCATTTACTCATCTAATCAAGTGACGCATATAACAAATACTCCAACATAGATGGTAATTGAGGTTAGGATTTAGATGGGTGGTTCTAATACCATGCTAAGATTAAGAATAAAAGAACAACTTGTATTCCATCAAGCAACCCCAAGGCTCTCTACTACATAGAGAGGGACCAACGTGAGAATTACAAAAAAAAAGGTCCAAAGTTGAAGAATAATAACAAAGAAGCTCAAGAACTTCTACGCAAT
Source organism: Ottelia alismoides (assembly GCA_037367405.1). NCBI lineage: Eukaryota > Viridiplantae > Streptophyta > Magnoliopsida > Alismatales > Hydrocharitaceae > Ottelia > Ottelia alismoides. The sequence continues at coordinate 668,200 of JAZKJV010001475.1, read as the reverse complement.
CCTAGAAGAGGAGGTTTGAAATGCATAAATATATAAATATATATATAATCTTGAACATATTTTCTGAATATTTCAAACATCAGCAATGTTTTGATGCAAAGAGGGGGTTGCACACAAAGGTACCCACCCCAAATATCATGACGTCAAATTCAACAAAATTCCACCGAATTTCTCTGAAATTTCCATTTCTCTAGGTCACCGAAATCGAAATGCTACCTTATTTCTTTTTCAATGACTCCAACAAAATGTCAGCGAAATATCAACGAAATTTCATCGAAATTACATGTCGTTTCGGTGAAACAACAAAAATAAGGGAATTTATCCTTCTCCTTCATCGAAATTTGAATATATTAATGAATTTTCACTTATTTATTAGCTAATGTATTGAGTTGTTAGAGTGTTTTACATTATTTGAAAAAGTTTCTTTAGTTAGTTTCTAAATTTTAGATCTAAATTCAAACCAAATCAATTAAACACAAGATTTAACTAAAAATCTTTATTTTTTCTTTCTTTATTTTGATATTATATATTTGGATTAATAGTTATTATATGTGTCACCTCATTCTTATTGGCAGGTGCTTATCATGGCTTTTGCTTCTAGTTTAGCATACAGTTTTGACTCTGAACAACACGTTGCTCTACATATCAACATGTGTGATGATTATAACGATAATACTACTTTAAAAATTATATTTACAATCCTATTATAAAAATAAGCGTGCATTTTTATTTTATTTATTATACTTAAAAATATTAAAACCCATAGTTTGAGGGAAAAAAATCAAATTTAGATTCATTTTCAAGATTCCCGACAATTTCACCAAAATTCTCCACCTTTTCTTTTTCGAACTTTGACGAAACAAAATCGAAATCGGAAATTTAATGCTTTGCTTTCTTGTTGCTTCTCTCTACTATAATAGTATGTGAGGTTGTGCGAGTGCTAGGTTGTTAACAACCTTCCAAATCATGTGACTAAGTATCTGCCTACTGTCAGATTGAATAGAGATTGTACTTGTGAATACTACGCAGTTTATTGGTGTTAATTAATTTATTTTCTTGTATAGCATATATTTTACGATCACAAGCTATACAATGCATCTATTAGATATACATGTTAAAAAGATGTGTGTTTGTGTGCATTTTGGTTAGCGACAAGCTCTAAGCTATTATTTCAACTTCAGTTTCTTACATAAGATATCATTTTGCTAGTACTCTTTGTTAGCCTATGTTTTTTTTTATTATTATTACGTATGTCACCATTCTCTTCATGTTCAAGACGTGAAATTAATGGCTTCTAATTTCAATTCCAGATCTGGTTCAGGGTCTAAACAACATACTACTTTTTTTACTATTGGATTCAATGGAAATTTCATGCAACATATCATATTAATATCCTACTATTAGCAAAAAAAAAGTGTATTTCTATCTCATTTATTGAGTTAAAGAATATTAGAAATCTTATCCTTAGGAAAAATATGAACCTTCAAGTAACTTCCCCAATTTCCAGCCATTTCATCAAAATTCCATCGAAAGTCCATCGAATTTCTCTTTCCAGGTTTACCGAAACGAAATCGAAATCCGACATTTAAGGCCATGCCAAATATATTAACTCAAATATAAAAGTAACTCAATGTTAGAAAATAGAAATGCAGAAGCGTATCAGAGAAATAAATAAATAAAATAATAAGAAAATGAAAGAATACAGGATTTAACGTGCAACCCTATTCCCAAAGGAGCGGGATGAAACCAGGGGAGAACGCCTCAAAGGGTTGATAGTCTATTGCTTTTCTCTATGGGTGTGGGGTTCTATATATAGCTCCTACTAAGTCTCCACATCCCACACACGGTAGATGTGGGACTAAACTCTGGATGAGGTAAAGGGATCATGGAATGATCCGTTTACCCATCTACAATATAAGTGGCGCACAACCAAATACTCCAACACTCCCCCTCAAGCTGGAGCATGTAATGCTCAACATGGATAAACAGAAAGAAATCCCAACTCACAATACATGAAAATACAGATAATATCAACTCCACGCACACATCTGTCGGCTGTTGTCGAGGACGTTGCTTCTCATGTCGTGCAGGTGAGGATGACAAACGGGCTGGAGTGTCAGTCAAATGAATCTCCTCGTCAGAGAGCATGTGCTCTGTACTGCGCCTATCAGAGTCACTGTAACTGAAAATGAGTCTCTACACGGAGAACTCTGGCCCGTTACAACAATGTAGACAACTACTCCAGCTCTGAAAGGGTCGAAAAGAGCATCACTAATTATCCATACGTAGATCTCTGAAGATGGGTCTCTCTCATCGGGACCTTGAAGTGGTTCTCTCTCATAGGAACCTCGGAAGAATCTCGTACTGGAGTTCACGATTGCTTGAGAATGGAGTCTGAAGGAGTCTCTTCGTCGAAGAACTGGGTCTCTCCCGTCTGGCACAGAGGATGGTACTCTACTATAGAGTCCCTATGAAACCACATGAAAACTCTAGCCCACATGGCATAAGGAATGGGATCTCTACTCAGGAGTCCCTATGGAACACATGAAAACCCTAGCTGAAATATAAAATATGGGGACCACAAACAATGATGGCAAACACGTGCACATCTAAAAAGACGACTGCATACATGTGCGTGTCTGAAACTGAAGACTCGGAACCATCTGACGTCGAGCCTGAACATCTGAGAAACTGTAGAGTCTGAATAAATGGCTGGTATGGAATCTATCATCTGAATCTGGAATAGACTTGTGACTCTACACAATACTCCCCATTTCTCCCATACTTGTCAAAAACAGTGACATCGACAAAGTTGGGAGAAGACAAGATAATGGGGAGAACAAAAAACCAATAAGACGATCACATTTTTTGACTTTTCTTGCAAAAAAAATCGACTATTTCCAATTTTTTATAGCCGTCACGCATTTTTTTTCTCAATAAGCCCTTTATATTTTCTGCGACTTTCTTTATGCAACTTTTTTTCTCAAAACAAATTCCTCACTTTTTTTTAACCTTGCAGCCTTTTCTTCTCCTCTTCTCCCTTTTTTACAGCAGATGCTCCCCCTCTCCTTTTTCATTCATTTTTTTGTCATTTCCATCGTCCACTACTGCCGAGTATTTCGAAAGGGGGTGAGGTCCCTGGCATGCTGTGTTCGCCTCCGCCGATGGGCCCCCTGCCACTGGAAGTAACGTCACGATGGCGACGCGCAAGAGGTGTATCGCCTGGAGCTGCAGATGTGACAAGGACGCCGCCTCCAGGGGGTTGCCGTTTCAAGTGGATATACAACCTGGTCTGGAGATCGAGAGCTCGTGCCTAGGGATCCCGAAGAAGCCAACGCCGCATGCTTCGTGAGGTCGCACCACACAGCGCCACCCTTAACTCTAATGGCCCCGATGACTTGACAATGAAATGGGCTCGGGCGGCGGCGATGCGGAGCCCACATGAGAGGTCGAGCTAGGGCGGCGATGAGGGAGACCTGACGGCACCTGGAGGCTGGAGGGAGAGATGGGGTACCGCCTGCACGTGCTTGGAGGTCGTGAAGGAGAAGCTCCATCGCCGCTTGGAGGGCACCTGCAGAAGGTGCATGTGGCATGCGCGATGGGGATATGCGCGTCTATTGCGCGTTATGAGATGTGTGTGATGTCGATGAAGGGTTGCGGCTCGGTGAAGACGCATGTTGGAGAAGGAGGTGAGGGTATCTACTTCTCTCCATCGTGCTGGATGTGGATCCCTATTTTTCTTGGGATACTGTTGCCTTTGCCAAACATGGTTGTGCATTTGAGAATCACGCCTAGAGTTGCACTTCCTGGGGATTGAAGATGGCATCGAGATCATGCGTGGAGAAGCGCACGTCTGGAGAAGTGGACGTGCAAAAATTTAGGGTTCCAGTCTTCCAGAAAAAACCCTTAACTTCCTTCTCGAAAATGATGATGACGATCTTTGGAAAAAGGAATGAGATGCACGTAAAAAGAACATGATTAGGGTTTCATGAAACCCTAGAACTCTCAAACAAATCTTACCAATAATCAAGAATCGAATTTCGAAAAAAAAATATGAAAACCTCGAGAATCGAACCCGCTCTGATATCATGTTCGAAAATAGAAATGCAGAAGTGTTGACGCATATTTAGTTATTGTGTCTTTTTGCTATTTTATTTTCTTGTTATCCTCTTTATGTAATTTACCCATAGGCTACTCTCCTATATAAGAGAGCCTAGGGCTATGGAATAAACATCTCTCATTCACGTTTCCCAACATGGTATCAGAGCGACGGTCCTAGACCGGAGTTCTCGAAACCCTAACCCTAACCCGCCCCACCCGCCGGCCTCTCTTCTCTCTCTCTCCCCTCTCGGCGCCGCTCCTCTCTTCGATCGCCCATCCGATCCGATCGCCGACCTGCGGCGCCCTTCAGAGCAGTCTCGCGCTTCTCGCCTAGCGCTGGATCCGATCGCCTAGCGCTTCTCGCGCTCTTCTCGCCGATCTGCGCAGCGCATCTCGCGCATTCTCCAGCGCCTTCAGCACCTTCAGCGTGTGGCGACACTTCAGCGCCTAACGCGCCTCCAGCGCATGTGCACCTAGTGCACCTACATCCAGTTTGCGCGCAGATCCAGCCCGGATCGAGCACTTTGCGCGCAGCCACTGCGCGCATCCTCCAGCCAGTCCCTGGTCGAGCACTTTGCGCGCAGCCCCCGCGCAGCGTGCACCTACATCCAGTTTTGCTCGCACGTGCTTCCTGCACGTGCCTGCGTGCTCCACGCCCTAAAACTCTAGGGCACAGTTCTTGATATATATGGGGTTGGTTGCTTGACGTCTACACACGCAACTGATCTCGTCTATGTCATTGTAGACAAAGATTGTTGTCTCTCGGTCACTCCAGTCTTCCATCTCCAGTATGTCAGAAAGCAAGGCAGATATCCCATCTATGGGTGCATTTCGTGGTCCAGCGCCCATCGTCAAGATGGATGGTACGAACTATGAACTGTGGGCAATGCAGTTCATGAGTATGATGAAGTCTACGGGTAAGAAGCATATTCTTACCGAGCCCGAGCCTGCAGAGAAGACTAGAGTTCATGCCTCATGGGAGGCCGATGATGCATATGCCAAGGTGTGGCTATCCGGTACATTGGCCATTGAAATTGCCAATGACATCTTACATCAACCCACGGCTAAAGACATGTGGGATATCCTGGCAGCAACGTATTCTCAGGCGAAAAATGAGACGAAGATCCTGCAGCTACAACATGACATATTCACAATAAAGCAGAACGGCCGTCCTTTACATTCTCTCTATACATCATTGAGAGGGATGTTTGAGAAGCTCCACAGTTTCATGCCTCTTACCGCCACGCCAGAACAGCAGAAGACATATAGGAATGCGACGATGGTGGGTGTGTTTCTCGCTGCACTTGATCCAGAATATGAGGCAGCACGTTCACAGATTTTGGCAGACTCGACTATTCCTCCCATGGAGGAGGCTTTTCACAGATTGAGTAGGATCACAGTACCTTCAGCAGCTGCGAGTCAGAATCCCTCTGCCATGGCGGCCAACAGAGGCCGTGGTTCTCATTACCAGGGCCGTGGACGTACTCCCCGTGGAAGGGGTGGCCGCACTAGGCCAACATGCTCATATTGTCACCGAGTCGGACATACTGAAGATACATGCTACTCAAAGCATGGATTTCCTGCATCCGCACGAGCCGCTGAGCAGATAGAGCCCCCGTCTGCAGCTACACTGGATCAACGATTTGATGATCTAGTTGTCCGTCTTAGGGGCATTATACCACCATCTGGCCCAGCACCGTCGACAGAGAATCATACTGATGCTGCTGCGTCTGCTTCTGCCTCTACGATTACTTCAGGTAGTATACTTGCTCTTCACAGTAGTAGATCGGATACATTGCCGTGGATCATGGACTCGGGCGCTACACATCATCTATGTGGCGACCGGGGTCTACTTACAGGATATACTCAGATTCCTCCAGGACGGACAGTAGTGATTGCCAATGGCACACATTCTCCTATCACGGGTCAGGGGGAGATTAGATTGACATCCTCTATGCAGCTTAAGAATGTTTTGCATGCACCGCATTTTTCTATGAATCTGTTGTCGATTAGTCAGATTACGAAGGATCTTCATTGTCGTGCTATTTTTGACTCATCTTCCTTGATTTTTCAGGACATCCGTACGGGCAACGTGATTGGTCATGGCTATGAGCAAGGAGGCCTTTATCGTCTGAACCAGACCCCGTTTGCCGGAATCACAGCTTCTCCCGCAGAACAAGTATCTCCTCTCCTGTGGCATCTGCGTTTTGGTCATTTACCGCTTCAAAAGTTGCGTCTAGTCCTACCTTATAGTCTTCCTCGCACACCTATCCAGTGTGAGGCGTGTCAGTTGGGAAAACATCACAGGTCATCTTTTCCCAGTAGTCAAGGTCGGAGTAGTAACTCCAAGTTTGAGTTGTTTCATGTCGATGTCTGGGGTCCGAGTCGTGTTCCCGATCATCAGGGGCACAGGTTTTATATTGTATTTGTGGATGACTTTTCTAGAGCATCATGGGTATTTCTAATGAAAAATAAGTCTGAGGCTGGAAATATTATTATTCACTTTCTAAATGAGATTCAGAATGTTTTTTCCACAACGGTCAAAATTATGAGAACTGACAATGCCTTAGAGCTGTGCACTAACAATCTAGCCAACTACTACTCCTCTAAAGGAATTGTTCACCAAACATCCTGTGCTCATACGTCTCAACAAAACGGGGTTGCAGAAAGAAAACACCGTCACCTTCTTGATGTTACAAGGTCACTTCTCATTCAGAGTCATGTTCCGTATTCCTAATGGGGTGATGCAGTCCTCACTGCATGTTATCTTATAAATCGTATGCCCTCGTCTGTCGTCAATGAACAGGTTCCTTTTTCACTTATTTATCCGGACAAGGATCTGTTCATTCTTACTCCTCGTGTGTTTGGGTCAGTCGCATTTGTCCATCAGTTGTTGCCTGGTTCTGACAAGCTCTCTCCTAGGGCTGTCAAGTGTGTCTTTGTGGGGTACTCCAGAACTCAAAAGGGGTACAAGTGTTTTGACCCTGTGCGTCGGCGGTATATGATCAGTGCAGATGTTACAATCTTTGAATCCATTATGTATTTTTCAGAATCCGGGAACATGCAGCCACCACCATTATCTCCTGAGACCGTATTCATGGCACCACCAATATCACAGCCGTCACCACCAACATCACCACCACCACCACCACCGCCACCAATAATATCCCCGTTACCATTCCATTACACCAGGCGGCCGAATCAAGCTCATGGCCCTGACCAGTCAACTAGCTCGCCTATGGTATGTAATGAAAATATTAATGTTGATGGATCTGACGACATTTCTCAGCAGGATGCATTACAGGAGCAGGGTGATACCACAGAGGATCTGGATGTTCCAATCGCTCTACGCAAGCCGAAGAGAAGCTGTGCCAAGTATCCAGTATCAGCAGCGGTTTCGTTTGAGAGGCTATCTGGACCATTCAGGACGTTTGCATTGGCACTTTCAGCTACAGATATTCCACGGAACCACCATGAGGCTTTGCAGGATTCTCGATGGCGGCTAGCAATGGAGGAAGAGATGGCGGCACTTCAGTCTAGAGGAACATGGAGCTTGGTTACTATACCACCGGATGTCAACCCGGTGAGTTGTAAGTGGGTATTTACAGTGAAACATAATGCAGATGGCTCCATTGACAGGTACAAGGCACGCCTAGTTGCAAGGGGATTCACACAGACATATGGAGTAGATTACCTTGACACGTTCTCCCCGGTGGCTCGTCATTCCACTCTGCGGATCCTCTTATCAGTTGCAGTTACTAGAGACTGGCCACTCTATCAACTGGATGTGAAGAATGCCTTTCTGTATGGGGACCTGCAGGAGGAAGTCTACATGCAACAGCCACCAGGTTTTGCTGTTGAGGGGGAGTGTTCCAAGGTTTGCAGATTACATAAGGCTATCTATGGTCTTAAGCAGAGCCCCAGAGCATGGTTCCAAAAGCTGTCAGACCTCTTTGAGAAACAAGGATATAAACGCTCCAATGCTGATCATTCCTTGTTTGTACAGAAGACGGCAAGAGGTATTGTTGTAATCATGGTTTATGTTGACGATATTTTGATTACAGGTGATGATGACCAGGGCATTAAGCAGGCAAAGGAAAGGCTGGGGACCGAGTTTGTCACCAAGGACTTGGGAGTCCTTAGATATTTTCTGGGGCTGGAGTTTTCCAAAAATCCGTATGGATTAGTCATGTCACAGAGGAAGTATGTCACAGATCTACTGAGTGAGACAGGTATGCTAGGGTGTCGACCTGCTACGACACCAATGGACCCTAGCATGAAGCTGTATGATGATGACACAGAGGAGGTTGACAGGAGAAGATACAGAGAGCTGGTAGGCAAATTGTTATATGTCATGATCACTAGGCCAGATATATTATTTGCAGTGAGCCGTGTGAGCCAGTTCATGGAGCAGCCACGCCAGGTGCATATGGATGCAATACACATGATACTTAGATATCTCAAATCTTCTCCAGGTAAAGGTCTGCTATTCAAGAAAGGAAAGGGGATTTCTGTCTCAGCATGCGCAGATGCAGACTATGCAGGATGTCCTAAGGATAGGAAGTCCACCTCAGGGTATGTTGTCTATGTTGGAGATGCCCTAGTCTCGTGGAGGAGCAAGAAGCAAACTGTGGTAGCTAGATCCAGTGCAGAATCCGAATATAGGGCTATGGTTCAGGCTACTACAGAGATGATGTGGGTGAAAGCGGTGCTGACAGATTTATGCTTAGATATACCACTCCCTATGAACTTGGAGTGTGATAATCAGGCTGCTTTGTTCATTGCAAACAATCCTGCATTCCATGAACGGACCAAGCATATTGAGGTGGATTGCCACTTCATACGTGATATGATTCAGAAAGGATTCATTACCACATCCCATGTTACTTCAGAGAACCAGACTGCAGATATATTCACCAAGGCATTGTTACGTGGCCCATTTCAGAAGTGTGCTTCCAAGCTGAGCATGATTGACATCTATGCTCCATCTTGAGGGGGAGTGTTGACGCATATTTAGTTATTGTGTCTTTTTGCTATTTTATTTTCTTGTTATCCTCTTTATGTAATTTACCCATAGGCTACTCTCCTATATAAGAGAGCCTAGGGCTATGGAATAAACATCTCTCATTCACGTTTCCCAACAAGAAGTGTATCAGAGAAATAAAATAATAAGAAAATGGAAGAGCACGGAATTTAACGTGGAACCAGCGAAATGTGCTCCGTGTCGTGAAACCCTAGAACTCTCAAACAAATCTCACCAATAATCAAGAACCGAATTACGAATAAAAAAATATGAAAACCTCGAGAATCGAACATCAATGTTCAGATTTGAAATGTTATGGTTGTTAGATGAAGGCTTCGGGACACGGTCAGTGGTTTCTGGAGCACGTTGCAGATGGAAGGATCTGTGACACAAATACTGGCACAGAAGCTCAAAATGACGCGCTGCAAGCTAATGGAGTATAAGAAGATGGTGGGTCGAAGTAGAACGGAGAAATGGGACAAGGCTGTTGCGGAGATCCAGAGGTTGGATGTCATTGAAGATTCACAGCCCTTGAGCAGCGAGGAGCTGGAGGCTAGGGGGCGCAGCAGAAGGTGGAGGCGTCTGAGGATAGGCGAAGAGAGGTAGAATGGTGACAAAGGTCAAGGCAGAGGTGGGTGAAGGAAGGGAATGAGAACATGAAGTTTTTTTTCACGTTGGCCAATGGAAGGAGGAAGAACTTGATTTTTGAACTCAAAGTGGAGGAGGAGAGCTTCACTGGGGACAAGGAGATTAGAAGAGCGCTTGTAAATCATTTCCGCAGCTTCAGCAGGCACAGCTCAATTCGGAAGAGAGATAATCAGGGAGGGGTCTTAAGAGACGGGAGGCGGACTACCTTGAGGCATTTCTCGCAGATTTCACAAGGGAGGAGGTTTGTAAGGCAGTTTTCGATCTCAATGCACATGGGTGTTCAGGTCCTGATGGCTTCCCAGTGGCCTTCTTCGGAGATTTTTGGGAGGAAGTAGAGATGGATGTCATGGGTTTCCTTGTGGAATTCAGGGAGGGGAATAGAGGCATAAAGAAACTTAACAGGTTGTTGTTGTTGTTCTTAATTCCTAAGAAGGAGGGTGCAGTACATGTGGATGATTTCAGGCCGATTGCATTGTCGAATGTTATTTACCTTATTGTTGCGAAGGTGCTGGCCAATCGCCTTCGTGGAGTGATGGATGAGCTCATTGCGCAGTCATAGATAGCTTTTATACAGAGGCGACAATTATTGGAAGGATTGGTTGTTGCATCAGAGATTGTGGCAAAATGGAAGCGGAAGGGATCCCTTGATTTTTTGTAGAAGGTCGATTTCTCTACGGCTTATGATAATCTGAATTGGAGGTTCCTCTGGTTATCATTGTTGAAGAGGCGTTTCCCGGAATTGTGGCTGGATTGGATGAAGAGGTGCATTACAACCGCCTCTCTCTCAGTTCTGGCGAATGGGAGACAGAAGGGGGTTATTTCCAGCCGCAACGGGGGGTGAGGCAAGGTTGTCCCTTGGCCCCACTGTTATTTATCCTGTTGTAGATGGTTTGGCTACAATGTATGGTCTGGCAAAGGTTGGGTTTTTTAGAGGATACACTAGAGGTGATATCTCAATGCCAATGATGCAGTATGTGGATGACATTTTGTTTTTCATTGAAGGGGGTTGGGAGGAGTGCAAGGCAGTGAAGGCTATGCTGGATATTTTTGGGAACCAGCCGGGATTGAAGGTAAACGGTGCAAAGTCGGCCTTTGTCTGATTTAACCAACCCTCGGGGATTTCGAAGTTGTGTGGGGCGATTCTGGGGATTGCTCAGATGACGTTGCCAATCACCTATCTGGGCTTACCATCATTGACAGAAAGAGTGCAGTAGAAGGCAATGTTCTTGTCGAAGGGAGGGAAGTTGGCCTTGATCAAGGTTATTTTGTCGGCCATTCCAGTGTTCTTCATATCCACTCGAGTTTTGCCAACTGGTACCGCAGGAGGCTTGAGGCATTGATGCGTCGTTTTCTTTGGTCCTCCTTAATGCAGGACAAGGGTGTTGCTTTGGTTGGTTGGTCTACGGTGACCACTCCGATTCAGGAGGGTGGGCCTGGAGTGTTGAGGCTCGACGACATTAACAGGGCATTGCTGGAAAAGTGGGCTGCGAAGATCTGGGACCCTGGGAACGACCTTTTGTCCGTCCTGGTTCGCTCTATCTATGGTGTCTCGGCAAGCTTAAAAGCTCGACTGTGCTGCGTCGCCAACGACGTTTTGGAGAGGTGTGTGCTCCGTACCGCCGGATATTGGGGGTTCTCTACGTTCGTTACTAGGCAATGGCCGGGGGTTCCACTTTTGGAGTGATGATTGGATGGAGGAGGGAACACTTAGTGATCTTTACCCGAGACTTTTTGCTTTGGCTTCAAATAAGGATGCTTTTGTGGCGGAGGTGTCGTCGGACGGTTCGTGGACACCATCCTTTGATAATGTTTTATCGGATCAGAGGGCGGAGGAATTTATGGATCTTTCTAGCAGATTAGGCAGAGCTGAAGCACCAACGAAAGGGAGGGACTCTTGGTACTGGAGGGATGGGTTCTTCACGGTTAGGAATGTGTATAAGGTTTTCTCTCGGCAGATTTCTGCCCCTGATATGGAGCTCAATAGGGACTGTGCGAGAATATGGAGTTGCAGGATTCCGGCTAGGGCGAAGATATTTCTTTGGCTGCTAAAAAGAAAGTGAATTCTGACGGCGGCTAGAAGAGCAAGGTTGTTCCCAGGTGTAGAGGAGGATTGCAAGCGGTGTGGATCTGCCATGGAAGACATAGACCACCTTTTTTTACATGTTCTGGATTTGTTGAGGTGTGGCAAAGTGCGGCGTGTCCGGGATTAGTTTAGGCTGATAAGCTTAACTTCTGGAGCTCGTTATGCCGAAACTGGTCGGGTTCTGAGGAAGGAAAAATGAAAGTCTGTGCGATTGTTTTGTCGGTGAGGGTAGCTAGAAATGGAGTATTTTTTTAGGGGGAGATTTTATTCTGAAAGTGTGCTTGGGCATACCATGGCCCTCTATGAATCATGGTGGATGTAATTTTTTTGTTTTCAAATGTTATTGTCCTTTTGAAATGCTAGTTGTGGATTGTGATGGCGTCTGTGATCGTTGCCGACTAAAGGCGAAGGAAGGGCATTGTCTGTCTTTTGAAGGTCGATTTCTCCAAAGCATACGATGGTATGGATTGAAGGTTCATTCAGGCCTCGTTGCATCACATGAGATTTTCAATGAGTGGATTAGGTTGATAAAGAGATGTGTGATGATGTCGTCTTACGCGATTATTGTAAATGGCAAACATGTGAGGTGGGAGATTTGTTCCAACCTTATAGAGGGTGCGACAAGGGTGCTATTTAGCACAACTGCTTTTTATTCTGGTAATAGATGTTAGTCCAGGATGGTCATATGGGCAGTGGAAGGCGGTTTCTTTGCTGATTGCAGTGTTGGGGATATTTCTGTTGTTGAATACTCATTTTGATACTATTTTGATAGCGAACAAAATCATTAACAAAACAGAAGATAATTACTTTCTCTGTTGAACTGACATTCATTGCAGTTACGATGACTATGTTGTAATACGTCTCAAACTATTTCAAAAAGCGTTATGAAAGTAGAAGTATTGATAAAGTGTTATGTTCAGTGTAATGAGTTGAATATCAACAAACCAAACTTGAATAAGAGCTGCTGAAGAAGTCATCTTATATTTCTCTATTGAGTCACTTTGTAATAAAATTGTTAGAGTATTTGGTTGTGCGCCCATTGAGTTGTAACAGGGTAAATGGATCCTGGAGGAGATCCATTTACCCATCCAGTGTTTAGTCCCACATCGTCCAACAGTGGGACTTGGAGGCTCTGGAGAGGCTATATAAGGATCCCCAGACCTCCTTTATCCATTGAGGAAGTCAATAGACAAACACGCCCCTTTGAGGGCTTCTCCCGTGGTTTTATCCCGCTCCTCACGGAGTAGGGTTCCACGTAAAAATCCCGTTGTTCTTTTCTTATTGTTCTTTATATTTTTCCATGTTACGCTTCCGATTTTCTAACATGGTATCAGAGCGGGTCGATTCTTGAGGATTTTATATTTGTTGATTTTATTCGAGATTCGATTATGAAATTGAGATACAGTTATGGGTTCCTGTCGAATCCCTATTTTTTTTATGCCTGCAATTTTATTCTATTCTGGAGATCTCAATGCATGCAATCCCGATGCTTTATCATCTCGAGCCTCTCGCCGATTTTTCATTCCAGTCCAGTTCTAGAAACTGTTCAAGGCGATGGCTAGTCTCCAGGCACACGATGATGGAGATCTGTTTATCTCCAGGCGCACGCCGTCGTTCCCAGGAGGCTCCATCGATCGGTGCTCCTGCACCCCAGCCAAGCGACATCAACACAGATCCTGGAGATCTGCATCAACATCCCAGGCGCGATGCTTCAGAAGGCGTCCCATCACGCCTCATGATGACAGCCTCCAGTGAAGGCGGCGCCTCCGGGCAAGACCTCTGGAGGCTCCAGCCCTTGCGGTGATGCCCTTCTCCACGAGCGTCCTCCAGGCGACGCTCCTTTGGCCACGCGAACTCCAGACCCTCTATATGCTCTCCAACTCGCGCAAGGCGGCGCGATGTTCTGGTCATAGCCCCGGCGGCGCAGTCCCATCACGCAGGCGGCGTGATCTCCCTCAACACCGGCATGATCTCCCTCTGCTTCGCTTCTCCAGGCAATACGAAATCACTTCCTGCGGCTTCAAACCCCTGGCGGTTCTCCCCCGAGCATCGTGCAGCACCGCGCATAGGTAGCGCGAGCACCTCCCGATCTCCGAACCCCAGGCGGCTCTTCTCTCTATCTCAGGCGAACAAGAAGGCGATGCATCGCCTCCCCCCTCCAGATCTCCCTGGCTGCCACGACGCGCCCCCTCGGAGTCCATGGCGCATCCCGCGCTGCCCTCCAACTCGCGAACCCCCAGGCAGCAAACCCACTGTCAGATCCACCTGGCGGAGCCTCCCCATGCTTCCAGCCGCATCTCTCCAGGCAGCAACCCAGCTTTGGCGGCGCAAACGAAAGGCCCGATGGGGGGCGGCACCTTTGTGGGAGGATTTCCCAGAGCGTGGGAACCCTAGGGGCATGACCTTTATTTAAAAAAAAATCATTTGCTTTGTAAAAGCCCAAGGGGGCTGACGGTCATTCGGTTGACAGCCCAAGTGGGCTGCCTTTTTAAATTTAAAAAAAAAAAGAAAGTAGGCAGGGGGGTGCGTGGTTTGACAGCTCGAGAGTTAGAAAAAAAAAGGGAGCTGTGATTTAAAGAAAAAAAGAGGGGAGATTTGTTAAAAAAAAGGTTTTGTGTTTCGAAAAGAAAAGGCGTGTATATCTCAAAAGCCGTACGCAAGGAAAAAAAAGGAAGAAGAAGATTTGCAATAGCCGTAAAAAAAGAGAGAAGTTGAAACGGCTTAAAAAAATCTTAAAAAAATGCCAGCTTATAAAAAAAGGAAAGAGAAAAGCTGCAAGAAATATTTGTGAATGTCCATCCCCCTATTTATCTTGTCTTCTCCCAACTTGGTCGACGTCTATATTTTCCGACAAGTATGAGAGAAAGGGGGAGTATGGTGTAGAGTCACAAGTCTTCTCCAGATTGCAGATTCTTCAGATTTTGGTTCAGATCCAGATTGATGCAGATTTCCAGACCAATCAGATTCCAGACTCTACAGTTGATCAGACTTGACGGTTGATTCCGAGTCCAGTTTCAGACACGCACGAGTGTGCGGTCATTTTCAGATGAGCATATGTTGCCATCATCAGTTCGAGGTCCCCATCATTCTTGTTGTTGTTCGGCCAGAGTTTTCATGTGAGCCATAGAGACTCCAGAGCAGAGGACCATTCCCTTGAGGGCAAGGGTTTTCATGTGGTATCATAGGTACACCAGAGCAGTGCACCATTCTCTGAGCCAGATGGGAGAGACCCAGTTCTCCGACGAGGAGACTTCAGGCGCAGTTTCAGACTCGATGGTCAGATTCCGAGTCTTCAGTTGACTCACACTCCAGCCCGTTCGTCCTCCTCACCTGCATGGCATGAGAAGCAACGTCCTCAACTGCAGCAATGTGCGCGTTGGGTTGATATTGTCCGTAGTGTTCTGTAGCGTTGAGTTGAGTTTCTTTCTATTTGTTCAAGCTGAGCATTGCATGCTCCAGCTTGAGGGGGAGTGTTAGAGTATTTGGTTGTGCGCCCATTTAGTTGTAACAAGGTAAATGGATCCTAGAGGAGATCCATTTACCCCATCCAGTGTTCAGTCCCACATCGTCCAACGGTGGGACTTGGAGGCTCTGGAGAGGCTATATAAGGAGCCCCAGACCTCATGTATCCATTGAGAAAGTCAATAGACAAACACGCCCCGTTGAGGGCTTCTCCCGTGGTTTCATGCCGCTCCTCACGGAGTAGGGTTCCACGTAAAAATCCCGTTGTTCTTCTTCTTGTTATTTATTTTATCCATGTTTATGCTTCCGCTTCCGATTTTCTAACAAAAATAGTGTATAGTTATAATATTGCAATGCCCTTCATGTATAAACTCACTCATCATACACTTACGGAGTTTATTGCATCAATACATGACCTTATGAATCGGTACACCTTCAATAACTCACAGTCGTCCAGAAGACATGTGTTATAACACCGATTCATAACCCCAATGCACGAAGACAAATCAGTTACTATGCACACCCATCTTGATACACAGATACACAATCTTGATATGTTCAAACCAATACTTTTCTTTATTGTTGCAATGGTACATCTTAATGTACATAGCACATAGTTGACTATAGGTATTTTGAACTTAGTCATTTCAACGCTTATTTGATTCACTCCCACGACTTTTTTAGCCCTTAAGATTGGAGCCATTATCAACTAGTTAGATACATGTGCCAGAGATCTCTAGAGAATCATTGCTATCTTAATGTAACTAATCAATGCAGATGTAGATACAGAGCACGAGAGCCACCTTAGGACCTAATTGCTCAACAAACCATCATTTTAAACTTTAACCCTCGAGTTCCCTCTTACTAGCATGATCGAGAAACATTATTGTCGCCGTCAACCAAAAAAGTATGTCTATGGTCAAAATAGTAAACTTGTCAAGATATTAATGTGTGAGTGAGCAAGTTTTCAATTTTTCCCGGTAGTGAGTTGCATAATCCATCTTAGGGGAGACATTGAAAATAAATGAATTGAAGGGTTTATTCGATTAGTGTCTATTTTAATAAGAAGTCCCATGTGTTTAGTCCAATATATCCTAATATTAGTCATTTATTCGGTATAGTAGGGCAATCATCCTAACCGTCTCGAACCATTTGATGCTTGTTTAATTGCGCTTTAATATCCATATTGCAATTTTTGACAAGGACAAATATGTGCCATCGAGTTCCTCCTTCAAGATATATTCCTTGTTGTGTGCATTGACAAATTGAAGAATTTTCAGCAACCCACCCACACGTAGGGATGAGCATGGGCCGGGCCTAGGCTGGGCCCGATAAGTCCAGGCCCAAGCCCATTTAACTATTCAGGCTTTGGGTTGGGTTTAGGCCCACTAAATATATTTTTCAAACCAAACCCAAGCCTGGCCCAATTTTTATGTGACGGGTCTGGGCGGTTGGCCCATGTGTTCAATATTTTCGATTAGGCCTAGGCCGACCCAATTTTTTTGGGCCTAGGATAATCGAAGATACCATTAGAAATAATTTACTCAAAAAGAGGTACCACTTGAGATAATTCTTTATTTCTACTAATCAATCACGTGACACAATCACGATGACCTGATATAGTGACAGATTTCAAGCCATCGTCGAGAGGTCTATCACTTGCATTTCCACCAACCCCTTTGCCGGTCCTGAAATAATGTTGCCCCTGCATAGTATCTCTGGTTACCTAATCATTTTCCGTTGGCTCAAGATTGATTGGCTCGAGAACGAATGCAGTCCTTTCCAGCTGATCAACAACAGTTGGATTGTTTCCCAAAATTTAGCACAAAACCCGTGACAAATCTTCTTCATTTCCTTGGCAAGAATTTCCAATTGCCTCTATGTTCGAAGAAATGCCACAAAGAAGCAAATGAACATGCAGAAGTCTCCTTAGCATCCGACATTCGCAGGTAAAAGCATGCTATTGAACCATTCTGCGGTTCGAAAAGCAACTCCCTCATGCGCTTCCACAACTCCCTCACCGAAGGTCGGCTTATTGGATCATAACCCAAGCACAACTCCATAACATGTACAAGTGACCCAAACCGCATGTATACAGAGGAAGCCTCTATTGCAAACACCATCTTCTCCATCCAAAAACCTCCCTGATTCACAAAGGGTACAACATATTCCTCATCATCACATCTACAAGACTGCATCCATACCACAATGATGTGACCATTGCCAACACACCAGCCAAAGACCACAGATCGGAATTAAATCCCACATCACATCCAAAATCATCGAAGCATCTCACCTCAAAATATGGGTTTGGTCGCACAGACCTATTGGTAGAGAGAAGCGGAGGAGAGTGAGAAGAGGGGCGCTAATTGAGAGGTGGTAGAGCCCGCAGTTGCAGGGGGCGGCGGCAGTAGATAGTGACCACAGCCGCCAAAAGAGATTCGTGAAAGTGGGTAGGGTTTTAGGAGTTGGGGAGGAGTAGGGGTTTGGGGGCCAAATGAAAGAAACATATAGGGGAGGGGAGAGGGGTTGGGTATCGAAAAAATTGGGAAACCTCCGGGCTAGCAAGCCCACCTATCGGGTCTCTAACTGGGCTGAGCTATCAGGGCAGATGGGGTGGGCCGACCCAAGCATGAGCCCATCCCAATAGTAATTTGGGCCAAAATTTTTGGCCTAAGTACAACTAATATTGATTCGGGCTCAAGTTGGGTCGGGCTTTGGGCTGGGCCGTCCCAGCCCAATGCTCATCCCTAACCGCAAGTCATAGTTCACCCCCACTGAACGTGATGATTGGCATGCAAAGGAGAGCCTTTACCTCCCCCATGGATGGTTTGTAATTGACCACTTAAACTAGATATCTCAGATGCCAAAGGCATGCACTCAGGGGTATGTCTACTAGAACATATCTCTAAGTGTTGGTTGCGCTAGATTCAATGCTCCAAATCATAACTATTTAGATTACGGAACTAATCAACCAAGATCTCAAGCCATGGGTCAATGGCCTAGAGAAGGCTTTGTAATTAATGGAAAGGAATTCAGGGCAATTTTGATCAATGGTCTGATTAATCATAAGGCAAGTCTACCCTCGAACCTTGATGTCCCATTCATGCCCCTACTTAAGCGATGAATTGTGCGTCGTCTATCAAAGCTCTAACATGTCACTTAGATGCTATAAAGGCCATCACATATGGATCTTGATTGTTGATGCTAGGAAATATGGACAATGCGCCATTAATGCCCCATTCTTGATGAGAACTAGGCAATGGGCCCTTACATGTGATGGCAATAATGGTTTGGGTGTCCAGGACAGTCGAGGTTGGGCATTGGCATAACAAAGAACATGGAGCACTAAGAGATAAGAAAATAAGGGCTTAGGCAATGGCATAGCGTGCTTGGGTCTTGACACTTGGAGGATTGTAGCCGCCACTTGTAAGCATGGCAAGGCCAAGTGAACTTTGCCAAGGAGGGTGACCATGACAGTGTCAGTTGCCCGAATGTCAACACCAAATGTGGCATGAGTTCAGACCAGTGGTTCTTGACATCGAATAGAAATATGTGAATGTGTGGGAGTGGCCTATAGTATATATTGAACTACCAATCAAGGAAAGTACAAGCATGGTTTTAAAAACGTGCCTCGAGGCATTAAGGTGTATGCCTCGAGGCGTTTTTTCCAGAAAAAATGCCTCAAGGCGTACACCTCAAGCAGTCTCAGTGAGGTGTACGCCTCAAATATCAGGAGGTGCGCCTCGAGGCGCTGAGGCGTGAGGCACAAGTGAGGCGATGCCTCATGAATCCGAATGTCAAGTGTAATGCACGTGACGTTCAGTTAGTTTTTTTGGACCGTTCGCCTCCTACTGTTTAGGTTTTGTGCGCTCGAGTGTCGATGCCCCCGAGTGCTACTATGTCATTACCAATTGTTGTTAGTCTTGCACCATCACATGGACCAGTGCTTCATTGCCTCTTCTTGGACCTACATGCGGTGCTCCATCGCCTGGTGCTCCACCGCATGCTGATCCAATTCCATCGCCTTTTCAACGCCCAATTGCTGCCATGAGCAGAGATTCTGCAAGCCCGAAATCGAGAGGGGAAATTCTGCTCCATCGCCCCTTATTTGATCGTTGTGTACTATTGATTTACCAATCCAATAAGTGCTTATTCGGTTGTTCATCATTTCACTGATACTCAGAGACTTACCAGTGCTGATTGGCGATCACGAGATGATCGCAGAGTGCCTGCAACTACAACTTGACGAGTTTGACTTGATTTTGAGTATGGATTGGTTATCAGTTCATCATACATTAGTTGATTGCTTTAGGAAGACGGTTGCCTTTACGATTCCAGATTTACCCGAATTCACTTTTGAGATTATATTACATGACTCCAAAATGGAGTACATCTCAGTGTTGAGAGCTCAGAGACTTGTTGATTGGGGATGTGATTCATATTTAGCATTTGTTCGAGAGACATCCGATCAAAAGCTGATGACACAGGACATCGGAGTAGTATCAAACTATCCAAATGTAGTTCATGATGAGTTACCAGGGTTACCTCTTGAGAGAGAGATTGAGTTCGAGATCAAATTACTACAAGATACACAACCGATCTCGATGGCTCCATATCGCATGGCACCAGCTACGTTGAGAGAGCTGAAGGTGCGGTTGCAGGAATTGCATGACTTAGGTTTCGTGAGGCCGAGCACTTTCGTTCTTTTTATAAGGAAGAAAGATGGATCGATGAAATTGTGCATTGATTACATGCAGCCGAACAAGAGAAAGGTGAAGAATCGTTATCCTTTGCCGCGCATAGATGACTTATTTGACCAGCTACAGGGATCTTCGATGTTTTCGAAGATAAATCTTCGATCAGGCTAACATCAGTTGAGGATTCGAGAGTCAGATATTCCAAAGACAGCTTTCAGGACCCGATACAGACACTATGAGTTTGTGGTGATGCTGTTCGGGTTCACCAATGCCCCTGCAGCATTCATGGACATGATGAACAGGATCTTCTGTCCATACTTGGACAAATTCGTGGCGGTATTCATTGATGATATGTTGATTTATTCTCTGTTACTGCAATATAATCTGTGGCTAAAATTTTTATTTTAAAAAATGGATTGAAAATTTCAATTCTCTGCTGAGAAAAAAAGAAATAATTTAGGCATTTACCTGCTACAGTATACTAAGTATAAAAAAAGAAATATATTGAAATTTTCAATTTCCGATTACTGTGTTGCTAAAAATTTTAGTTTAGAAAAATGGATTTAAAATTTCAATTCTTTGTTACTGTATATATATAAAGAAGTATGTTTAGCAATTCTCTGTTTATACAGAAAAAAAAGGAGATATATTTGGCAATTTTCTGCTACTGTATATACTAAGTTGAATATATATATATAGAAGAAGCTAGGAGTCTTAGCATAAAATTCAAGTTAATTTTTAGATCACCAATTAGTTTTAGAATTTATGATTATAAACTTAAAACATTAGGGAGTTAGCATGTAATGTGCTTAAATTTAGATCAATATTTAGTCTAAGTCTCATGATCTTATAGAAGAGTTTTAAAATACAAATCTTAGAATATTAATACTCTTCTCTTATCAAGATGACAAATGATTTCCAAAGATCATTATGACTAAAAATCCTCAAACAATTGATCCTGAGTAGAATCTACTATATCACTAATAATAAGTTGTGAAAAATACCTAGATATGTAAGTCGTCTATAGGAAAGACTGAGAAAGGTTTGCGTAGTCAAGGAAGGAATGAAAATACTAAATCAATGATAACTTATAATCAAGAGTGTCGGCCATGGTGACCCTTACACTTGACCGTGTGAGGGCGTGGTGACCCTCAACTGGGAGGAAGATATGAAGTCTAGTTCAGGCAGCGGGCGCCAAGTACACGGGTTTAGGATCCTGGATTTTCGTACCATTATTACGCGAGCTCTCAGTGTTTTTACGCTTCGTTGGGCTTTTGACTTTTGAACGATTCCGTTGACCCTCTATTTTAGGGTACCTAAGCTGGGGGGCCCTCGATTTTAGTTTTTCTCACGAGCTCGTTTGCTCGTACCAGTCGGAACGAGTTTCTGGAGTAACTAAGTCCGGAAAGTTTCTCTCACTCATCTCAGGGGTGTAGTTTGGGAGTAGGCCTAGCTCTTTATTGGACCACACTTCCACTTAAAGGGTGAGACGGAAGAGTCTCTTAGGAGACTTCCTCACCGCTTGAGTTTTGGTTATCGTTCCACCAGTAAAGTCTTGGTGAGGAGTTACAATTGAGCTTGGAGTGGATTACATTTGAGTTTGGCTAGAATTGAGATCAGTTACAATTGAGTCGGCTACAGTTGAGTTTGGTACGGAATCATTATCTATCACAAATCATCAACAACTAATCGGATCTTAGAACTGCTAATACGAGTGATAAGATAAGTTAGTGGACATGTTGGGAACTTAGTTAGGATGCATTACACTCCATCGCATGCCTACGGAGGCACCCCAACCCTAAGGTACTCTTGACGCCTTAGAGCCTTAGGGTTCGTTTGGTTGCAGGGTTAGGCAGGGTTGGGTTGGGTGGGTTGGGCTGGGGGAATAGTAAACTGTGAGAAGGGGGTACCCCTGTGAATAGTACCCCAACCCCAATCCAACCCTGCCCAACCCTGCAACCAAACGAACCCTTAGTGTGAGGTTACACTCATATCAAAACCACAGACTATCCACTAAACTTGAGAAATTAGATAGAATCAAGAATCAGATCAGAAACTCATTATTTCACTATCAAGATCAATAAACATGATCTCTAAATGACAAAAGATAATAACATACACGCAGATCATCATTAATATATGAAGTGCATATATGGAAAATTATGGGGTGTTCAGGTGATCAGGAATTCATATACAACACGCTTGAAAATCACTTTTAGGCAAGTAAATTGTTAACTTAATTTTTTCAATATCTATCTACTTGTTTTCTTTTGAAACCACTAAATTACCTTTACATTTTAATACGTTGGATTGTATGCAACAATTGTCGGCATTCTTTTGTTTCTTCTATACTTGGCAGGCGAAGCATCTGCGTCGCAGTAGCTGGCTGATGATTTCGAGCATCTGCTGTTATACTTGATGTTACATTTGTTGTTGTTGTTTTTTGCTCAGAATATAATACTTTTCTTTCTCTTCTATATTTCGGGATATATATGTATATGATGCAGTCTCTTTTGTACATGTAATATATATATATGGAAATTAAAGAAATGTGAAGTGGTGACACTTGTTGTTGGCTCTGTGGTTGTTTACATTAATTGTGGAAGTCAGTTCGAATCGCGAAAAATTTTCCCTAAATTTTCGATAACATAATGCGATACATTGCGAATACAATGTTGCGAAAAATGTGTAAACAGGTAACCCGGATCTCGAGGCGTCACAGTTTGGTATCAGAACTGTGTTACCCCGATACGCACATTCGCAAGATTGTAATTCCAATCGCATTAAGTTCTCGGATAGCAACAGTCCTCCGACTTGTTGCAAGTCCGAGGGGGAGATATGACATTCAAATTCAATAACCACAGAGGTCACTAATTTCAGTTAATTTTCATATAGTATCCCAAGAAGAGAACAACATTTTAGAAATATCAGCGAACATTAACTATTATGATTAATAATATCGGTTCTCAAGCAGAACCATGACATCCAGAGCTGACCAGGAGATGGATGATCGATTGGAGCATATCATGACGGCACTCACCGACATCCGACAGCAGCAGATTGTTATGCGAGGTCGGCAGGACCAGATCCTAGCACAGCAGACGGAGATTGCGGATAGACGAACAGACATAGAGATGAGGTTCGAGGAGCTATCAAATTTCACTTACCATCCATCTCAGTATGGAATACGACAGGATCAGCCCCAGACTGTTGAGGTATAGCCTCAGTACGATGATTCACATGAGGAGATACCAGTACATGGAGTCGAGGATGGAGATTCTGGCAGGGAGCAGTACCTTGTACTCTTTGCAGATGAGGACGCACATGAGCACTCCGCTATTCACATGCATCAGTCAGTTTTCACTTCCTATCAGTGACCCAATGTGCCCATGTTCGAGGGCACCAGGACATCAAATGACGCTAAGTAGTTGCTGAAGAGGATGATGAAGGTACTTCAGATGATTCGAGCACCATGGCCTCAAATTTCAGCGAAATTCGGTCGAATTTCTGTCGAATATCGATATCTAGTCGAAATCAAAATTCGACCGAAATGGCCGAAATGATCGAAATATGGGGGCCCTAGTACAAAAAATGACCGAAAAGATCGAAATTTCAGTCGAAATTCGATCGAAATTCCACCGAAATTCTATTTCGGTCAATCACCGAAATGATGACCGAAACTGACATTTACGGCCTTGTCGAGCACCACAAGACTCATGGTTATCATTTATGGAGTATTCACTGATAGTATTCGCAGAGAGATGATGGGAAGCGATAGTTTTTGAGTTGGGACGCGAACCCACATGGGATGATTTTGAGACGAGATTTAGATCCCACTTCTTTTTTGAGAAGTGGAAGGAGTCCCAGTGCGATTGTTTGCAGAGTTCAGACAGAGGAGGATGATAGCTAGAGAGCACTTTGTTCGCTACACCGAGCTGTCGTGTCATACACCAGCAGCTACCGCTTTTCCATATGAGAATCTGGAGAAGTTCATACGAGGTATGAGGGAAGAGGTGCAGGAGAAACTGGCTAAACTGTGTGTCACTTCTATCTCCGAGGCTACTGATGCAACGGAGAAGTTTGACGACATCCGACAGAGAGAGACGTCAAGAGCTCATCTAGAGCGGCACCTACGCCACAATGATTTTTTGGGCCGATTCGATGACAGTTTCAGCAGCAGAGGTCAGCCAGGCAGTTTTGTCCTACAGGTTCGACATTTTCAGGTGGTGCTCGCTCATCTCCAGCGACTACCTTAGGAGGAGCCTTTGTCGGACGTGGCACCAATTCAGCTTGACCATCTGGGTCGCAGAGAGTAGAGAGACCCCCAGCAGGACCAGCTCGGAGCACGGACACGACCACTCCACCTACCTAGTCAGTCTGATGTTACTTGTGCAACCAGTGGGGACATTGCCGGTCTAAGTGCCCCCACGCTATTGGTGAGCCTAGACCGTAGCCACAGTCTTCACAACCGCAGGTACAGCGTCCTAGGAATTTCTGTGGTAGGAACTCCAACTTCAGGAGGTCGCTGAGACAGACACAGAACGTGACAGGTTCGAGTAATGCACCAGCTAAACAGGGACAGTTACATGCAGTGACCGAGAAGGAGGCCCGATCGGCAGCTACTGTGGTGAAATGTATGGTCTCAATTTTGGGCCGACCTTTCCATGTTTTGTTTGATTCTGGAGCGACACATTCTTTCATTACTTTGAGATTATTAGCTTAATTAGGTAGAGTTACAGAGGCTCTATATCCTCCTTACCACATCCATAGGCTAGGTGGCCAGTTGTTCGCCATTTCACTGATAATCAGAGACTTACCAGTGCTGAGTGGCGGTCACGAGATGATCGCAGATTGCCTGCTACTACAGATTGACGAGTTTAACTTGATTTTGGGCATGGATTGGTTATCAGTTCATCATGCATTAGTTGATTGCTTTCGGAAGACGGTTGTCTTCAGAATTTCATATTTACCCGAATTCACTTTTGAGGGTACATTACGTGACTCCAAAATTGAGTACATTTCAGTATTGAGAGCTCAGAGACTTGTTGATCAGGGATCTGATTCATATTTAGCATTTGTTTGAGAGACATCAGCTAATAACACAGGACACCAGAGTAGTATCAAACTATCCAGATGCATGTCCTAATGAGTTATCAGGGTTACCTCCTGAGAGAGATTGAGTTCGAGATCACATTACTACCAGATATACAGTCGATCTCGATGGCTCCATATAGCATGGCAGCAGCTGAGTTGAGAGGGCCAAAGGTGCAGTTGCAGGAATTGCTTGACTTAGATTTCGTGAGGCCGAGCACTTCACCTTGGGGTGCTCCAGTTCTTTTTGTCAGGAGGAAAGATGGATCGATCAAACTGTGCATTGATTACAGGCAGTTGATCAAGAGAACGATGAAGAATCGTTGTCCTTTGTCGCGCATCGATGACTTATTTGACCAGCTTCAGGGATCTTCGGTGTTTTCGAAGATACATGTTCGGCCAGGCTACCATCAGTTGAGGATTTTTTTTAAAGCCAAAAGAGGTGGTAACACGTTATGGTGTCCGCCCCATTATATTTAAATAAAGGAAAGGAGAGAAAGACTTGCAGAACCCATGATTCAACACAAGACCTGGAGTGAACAATGACATTTTCAGAGTAGAAACGTTGCGAAGAAAAAACACCATTTTTAGATAACCACACTGCTCAAATATGAGCCAAGGGTTGGCGTAAGTCCCTACTCGGTTTATCATCCGCCACCACAAGAGAGTTCAAGAACGCCTCCAAGTTTTGAAACTGGTCCACCTTGGACCATAATCGATCCAAAATTGTGAGGTTACCGAGCAGTGGAAGACATGGCCTCAAATTTCAGCGAAATTTGTTCGAATTTCTATCGAATCGATATCCTGTCAAAATCGAAATTCGACCGAAATGGCCGAAACGATCGAAATATGAGGGCCCTAGTACAAAAAATGACTGAAACGATCGAAATGTTGGTCGAATTTCGACCGAAATTCCACCGAAATTATGTTTCGGTCGGTCACCGAAATGGAGATCGAAACCGATATTTAGGGTCGTGGTGGAAGAAGAGATGGTCAATGGCCTCAATCTGATTATTGCAAAGCAAGCACATATTTGACATCCCCGTAAAGAGCCTTACACCTCGCTCCATTGTCATGATTCTTGCTTCTCAGCGACCACATTAAAAAAAATAACTTTCTTTGGCAACTTGAGCTTCCAAATAAGATTACAATCTCTGATGACGGTGTCCATCCTAGAAGTCGGCAGTCTACAAATCGCCCCATACACCTTCTTAATCGATAAAGAGTTGTCCCTCCACACCCAATGATCATGACCGTCAGAAGGCCTATCAATCTGCCAAAGTATCTCCAAGAGCAGCATGAACTTCTCCAACCGCTGGTCAGAGAAATTAACAAGGAGGGCATCCATTTACCACAAACCTAGCAATCAGCAACACGCGCTCAGCAACCAAAGCAAAGAGGCGAGGGAATCTGCTAGCTAGTGCCACATTCCCCACCAATTATCAATGCAGAAAGCAAAAGAATTACCATCACCAAGAATGGGCCCGAAAAGTCCTGAAAGTAAGGCATGATCGATAAGATCCCCCTCCAGAACGGCGATGTGTGCAGGCCTGGTCGATGAACCACACGATCTTGCTGCTTGATGTCATAGATGTTACATAAGAGTCTGCAACAGATGTCCTCTTCTCTCCCCCACAGTCTTCCCACCCACTTTAGCAACAACGCCTTGTTCATGGTCTCCAGACACTTTACTCCGAGCCCATCTTCAGTTTTTGGCAACGTCACCATCTCCCAATTCACCAAATGGATACATGTATCCTCCTGCGTCGATTTATTCCAAAGGAAGCGACGCATCAGCCTATCCAACCATTTCCAAATACCGACAGGCAAGAGATGAGATGACATGAAGAAAACAGGAATAGCTGCAAAAACCACCTTCACCAACACCAAGCGCCCACCCCTAGATAGAATTGTCTCCTTCCAGCCAGAAAGCTTTTTCTCCAACTTTTCCACAACCGGCAACCACTCTGACAATCTGATTCTGCCGGACACCATATGGAGACCCAGATACCGCAGGGGGGAGAAAACCATAAGCTATGCCCAGCTCCTCGCTACATGCACCAGCCTCCTCGTCCGACCAACCAAAAGGCATCGGAGTAGACTTGTTGTGATTAAGGACCAGCCCAGACATTTTACCAAAGACTTCAAACGTGATCGCCATGCCAACGCTTCTCTCCTACCGCCCTCAATAAAGAAAATTGTGTCATCAGCGTACTGCAAGAGAGGGATTGAAATGCCGTCGATAGAGTACCCCAATGTGAGTCTGCCATTCTAAACCCTGTCAACCATGCATGCGAGAACATTCGTTGCGAGGACAAAAAGTAACGGCACAAGAGGACATCCCTACCTAACACCTCTCTGTGGTTGGAACTTGGAAGTAACCACCTTCGGGTGAGGATTCGAGAGTCAGATATACCAAAGACAGCTTTCAGGACCCGATATGGACACTATGAGTTTGTAGTGATGCCGTTCGGACTCACCAATGCTCCTGCAGCATTCATGGACATAATGAACATGATCTTCCATCCATACTTGGGACAAATTCGTGGTGGTATTCATTGATGATGTGTTGATTTATTCTCTGTTATTATGATATGATATGTGGCTAAATTTCAAATTTTAAAAAAATGGATTGAAAATTTCAATTCTCTGCTAAGAAAAAAATAATTTCGACATTTATCTATACTGAGCATAAAAAACGAAATATATTGAAAATTTCAATTCTATGTTAAAGTGTTGCTGAAAATTTTAGTTTAAAAAAATGGATTTAAAATTTCAATTCTATATATAAATATATCTACATAAAGAAGTATGTTTAGCAATTCTCTGTTGTTGTATATACTTGTATACACTGAGAAAAAAAAGGAGATATGTTTGGCAATTTTCTGCTATTGTATATACTAAGTTGGATATATATAGAAGAAGCTAGGAGTCTTAGCATAAAATTCAACTTAATTTTTAGATCACCAATTAGTTTCAGAATTTGTGATTATAAATTTATAATATTAGGGAGTTAGCATGTAATGTGCATAAATTTAGATCAATTTTTTGACTAAGTATCATGATCTTATAGAAGAGTTTTGAAATACAAATCTTAGAATACTAAAACTCTTCTTTTATGAAACTAATAAATGATTTCCTAAGACCATTATGACTAGAAATCCTCAAGCAATTGATCTTGAGTAGAATCTATTATACCACTGATGATAAGTTGTGAAAAATACCTAGATTTGTAAGTCATCTATAGAAAAGATTGAGAAAGGTTTGCGTAGTCAAAGAAGGAATGAAAATAATAAATCAATGATGACTTATAATCAAGAGTGTAGGTTATGGTGACCCTCACACCTGACCATGCGAGGGAGCGATAACCTTCAACTGGGCGGGAGATAGGAAGCCCAGTTCGGGCAGCGGTCGCCGAGAGCACGGGTCTAGGATCCCAGTCCTTTGTATGATTTTTACGCGAGCTCGTAGTGTTTTTACGCTTCGTTGGGATTCTAACTTTTGACCAGTTCTGTTAACCCTCTGTTTTAGGGTGCGTAGGATGGGGGCCCTCGATTTTAGTTTTTCTCATGAGTTTGTTTGCCCATACTGGTCGAGCCGATTTCCTGGAGTGACTTAGTTCGGAAAGTTTCTCCTACCCGTCTCAAGGGCATAGTTTGGGAGTAGGCATAGCCCTCTATTAGATCGCACTTCCACTTAGAGGGCGAGACAGAAGAGTCTCTTAGGAGACTTCCTCACCGCTTGAGTTGTTTTTTTTTAAAAGAAACGCTTTGGCTAGTCTCCCGAGTTGGGAGATACCGTGTCAATAAATTCACTAATGAGAAAGGGTTACGTTACCGAGATGCCAAGAACTTGTAAAATAATGTTTGTAGTGAAATTAAATATGGAGATGAGGGGGATCCTCACTAATGTGAAAGGGTTTCCTCACCGCTTGAGTTTTGGTTATCATTCACCAATAGGTCTTGGCGAGGAGTTACAGTTGAGCTTGAAGTGGATTACATTTGAGTTTGGCTAGAGTTGAAATCAGTTACAATTGAGTCGGCTACAGTTGGGTTTGGTACGGAATCATCATCTATCATCAATCATCTATCATCAACAACTGATCGGATCTTATAAATACTACTATGAGTGATACGATAAGTTAGTGGATGTTTTGGGAATTTAGTTAGGATGCATTACACTCCATCGCATGCCTACGGAGGCACTTCAACCCTAAGGTACTCTTCACGCCTTAGAGTCATAGTGTGAGGTCACACTCAGAGCAAGACCATAAACTATCCACTAGACTTGAGAAATTAGATAGAATCAAGAATCGGATCAGAAACTCATCATTTCACTATCAAGATCCATGAACATGATCTCTAAATGACAAAAGATAATAACATACCCACATGTCATCAATTAAAATATGAAGTATATATATGGAAAAGTATGAGGTATTTGGGTGATCAAGAAATTCATACAACACGCTTGAAAACCTCTTTTAGGCAATTAGCTTGTTAAACTTAATTTTTTTCAATACATAGCTACTTGTTTTCTTTTGAAACCACTAAATTACCTATAAATTTTAATACGTTGAATTGTATGCAATAATTATTGACATTCTTTTGTTCCTTCTATGCTTGGCAAGCAAAGCGCCTGCGTCGCAGTAGCTAGCTGATAATCCGAGCATCCGATGTTATACTCGACCGTACATTTGTTGTTGTTTTTGCTCAGATAATGTATAATGATTTTCTTTCTCTTCTATATTTTGGGATATATGTAATATGTATATGACGCAATCTCTTTTGTACATGTAATATATATGAAAATTAATGAATGTGAATTGGTGACACTTGTTGTTGGCTCTGTGGTTGTTTACATTAATTGTGAATGTCAGTCCGAATCATGATTTTCCTAAATTTTAGGTAATAAAATACGATCCATTGCGACTACAATGCTGCGACTAATGTGTAAACAGGTAACTCGGATCCCGGGGTGTCACAGTTGGAAAGGAAGAGAGGGAAAAATTGACTTGCAATCTGACGCATTTGTTAATGCAAAAGGCATGTTTTGTTGGACAAATGGTATTGACAACAGGAAGAAGAAAAGTCATGGTATGAAATCATTTCTAATTTAGATTTTCATTTAGCTCTAATTATGTTTCTCTTTTCTAGATATGTTATGCCATTACGCTATTAACAAATTACAGCGGACTGGTGGCGGGCATTTGGAGCTGGAACACCTGAGTTGATGAGGTTTGCCATAGGGATTTTGAGTTTAACGTGTAGTGCATTGGGATGTGAAAGAAACTGGAGTTTGTTCAATCATGTGAAATTTAATTATTAACCTGGTGGAGATTGGCGAACAACCATAGTTCAAGCACACTATATTTGTAATACAATGAACTTTTAATGCGCATGAGCATACTAAGAGAAGAAATAAATTGAAGCATGAGAACTCAACGACTAGATTTTTTGTATGTTTAATTTGAGGTTGAAGCAAAGGGAAGTAGAAAGATGGCATTAGAGGGTCCCCTTTGTTTGGAAAATATGGACTCAGGAGATGAATGGATATCGGAGTTCCACCTAGGCACGAGTGAAGTTGAGGTTTTTCACAAGCTCGATGCAAATCTTGCTTTTGAGGATGAAATAGTGGATATTGAGAAACAAGGTGGAGAACGACCAACGAAGAAGCAGCATAAGGGTAAAGGTAAGACTAAGATATACATATTATCGCTTGGACTATATCAAAATATATAGGGATATTTACACTCATAACCCTGAGTAATTTCGTAATTACCCTGGAAACACTCGATAATTCATAATTACACGAGAAACCCCGAGAAAGTGTACCGTCCTACACCTATAATCCTCTGTTACTTTAGTCCATTAACTCAACCAAACCTTTGAGTTAATCTAACCTATCCTTGATCTAACGGCTAAAATTAAAACCAAAAGATAATTAAATAAAAATAAAACCCCCCTTCATTCTCTCTCTCCCCACCCCCAGTCCGGTGAACCACCTCTCCCCATCCCTACCCCTTCCTCCTCCCGCAGGCTCCTCTAGCCACCGATGCCACCACCTCCAACCCGCGTGCCCCCTCCAGCCCTCGCCGCGGCTCCGCCGCCGCCTCCTCCATTGCTCCCTCGACACGACTCCACCGCCTCCTCCAGCCCTCGATGCGGCCCTGTTGCCCCTCCGTTGCTCCCTTGACACGGCTCCGCCACCCCCTCCAGCCCTCGATGGCTCTGTCGCCCCCTCCATCGGCCCTCCATTGCTCCTTTGACACGGCTCTGACGCCCACTCCAACCCATCTGCTCCCTCCAGCTCTTGGCGAAGCCCCGTAGAGGGCCGGTGTGATGGTTGCGGGAGATGGATGAGAGGAGATCAGTAAGATCTCCGCCGAGAAGGTCGGTGTGATCTCCATCGTGGAGGTCGTGCTAGAAGACGACAACGTCTTTGTGGCATAGGGTGCAGCACCAGGACGAGGAGGAAGATGAGGAGAGGCGGTTGGAGAGGAAGTTGTTGGTGGTGGAGCAGATCTCGGAGGGGGGGGAGGGAAGGTAAACGATTGGGGAGGGAGGAGGAGGCGGAGGCTGGAGAGGGAGAGGGAGGAGGTGGTGGTTGCGGAAGAGGAGGTGGTGGTGGTGGCGGAGGGGTGGTTGTGGGAAGGGGCGGAGGACACGCGAGAGAACGAGAGGAAGGGAGGGAAGCCAGCATGTCGTGCTTCCGCCTATCCCTCCTCTCCAGAATGGCATCATTTTGTTTGATCTGCAGAATGGTATCATTTTATAAATATGATGCGTTTTGAAGGAAAAAATTGTCAACATTTAATTTTTTCCGTCAAAGTTAACGGAGAATCGAGACGGAACTTGACACAAGGTTATGTCATGTAAAGGTTAAGCATTATTCGGGGTTCTTGGTGTAATTCGTGATTATCGAGGGCTTCTAGGGTAATTACGAAACTATTCCAGGTTATGGGTGTAAATATCCCAAATATATAATACTCGAAATCTATGAAACCTTAGTTTTTTGTAGGAAAAAGTATTGACATGTATTGGAGTATTTGGTTGTGCGCCATATGAGTTGTAGGAGGGTAAATTGATCTCTCCAGGATCCATTTACCACATCCATATGTTTAGTCTCACATCTACCAGTGTGGGACTTGGAGGCTATATGGAGGCTATATAAAGAGCCCCAGATCTCCTGTATCGATTGAAAAAAAGGAATGCAATATCCGCCCCTTTGAGGGCTTCTCCCGTGGTTTCATCCTACTCCTAAGGGAGTAGGGTTCCACGTTAAAATCTTGTGTTCCTCAAGTTCTTTATCTTTATTTCTGATTCCGCTTCCGCTTCCTATTTTCTAGCATGGCATCAGAGCGGATTCGATTCTCGAGGATTTGTTCTTGAAGATTTATTATTCGAAGATTCGATTGTAATGGTTTGTTATTGGAGATTATTACGTTCATCATTTGTTCAAGATTAGAGATTCATTGTTTTAGGGTTTTACTGGAAACCCTAAATCTGAAGTCATCATCGATTTTCGTGAAGATCTTATATGCCAAGATCTTGAGGAGCATCCTGGAAACCCTAAATATGCACGACGCAAGGCGGCGCACATGCGGGTGCAGAACCCGCAAGATGCTCTTCCTTGTCCTGTTCAGGACACCCCCATTTTGCATGTGCAGAACCCCAGGCAGCACTCCTGCAAGACCCTCTCGCCTTCTCGTGCTGCAGCCTCCTTCATCAGCAAGCCGCCCCACCCAGTTGGTGGTGCAGCCCCGCGCGTCCTCCTCCAAATCCCAGGCGACGCGTGTCTCCAGGCGCGAGCCCTAGCAGACTTCAGATCCCGCGGGCGGCAACAGCCATGTCAACGGCACGCGAGCGATTTCCAGCACTCCTCTCCCTCGTGTATTTGCAGCACATCTTCGAGCGCTCCTCTCCCTCGTATCCCCCTAAGCGAAATCCAGCCCCACCTCTCCACGAGCTCGAACTCCAGGCGGCGCGCAACCCATACAGAAGCATCGCCGCCCCCTAGGCGAACCACCTTTCCACGCGATGCGCCCTCGAGCCCTAGTTGCTCCTAGTCGGAGCCTACGATCGACCCCCTCTAGAAACCCCTCACCTATCTTTGTGTCACGCGCGCATGCGGCGGTTCATCAAGAAAGGGTTCCACGATGTGAACCCTAAAAGGGGGACCCGATGGTATTTTAAAATAAATTTTTTGGCATGTTATTGTAATTGTTTAAAGAAAGAGGTCACAAGTTAAAAAAAAGGAAGAAAAAGGCGTGTACAATTTAAAAACCGTACGCAAAGTTTTTCAAAAAAAAGGGAGAAGTGAAAAAGCCAAAAAAATGTCAACGGCTTATTTTAAAAAATGATGATGACTATTATTAAAAATATGGAAATAGCCGAGAAAAAAATTGCAAAAAAAAGAGAGAGAAAGGGGGCCATAAAAATTTTGAAACTGCCAAGTGTTATCCATGTTTTGAGAAGCCAAAAACTTTGTGATCGGCTTATTGGTTTCATGTTTTACCCCCATAATTTTGTCTTCTCCGAACATTGTCGATGTTCATTCTCCGATAAGTATGGGAGAAAGGGAGAGTATATGTAGAGTCATAGGTCTCAGGATTTCTCCAGATTCGTCAGACCAGTCAGATTTTTCCAGACTTTACAGTTCAGTTTCAGACTCGACGATCATGATTCCGAGTCTTCAGTTTCATACACGCAAGAGTGTGCGGTCTTCAGTTTCGAGGTCCCCATCATTCTTCTTGTTGTTTCGGCCAGAGTTTTCATGTGAGCCATAGGGATTCCAGAGTAGATGACCATTCCCTATGCCATGTGGGCAAGGGTTTTCATGTGGTATCATAGGGACTCCAGAGTAGAGTACCATTCTCTGTGCCAGATGGGAGAGACCCAGTTCTCCGACGAGGAGACTTTTCAGACTCCATTCTCCAGCGACCGTGGACTCCGACAAGGATTGCACTTCCATGACCTTTTTCAGTTCGGCCCTTTTCAGAGACGGAGCAGTTGTCCACATGTTGTGGTGGGCTAGAGTACTCCGACGAGGAGACTCATTTCCAGTTGCAGTGACTCTGACTGGCGCAGTTCAGAGTGCATGCTCTCTGACGAGGAGATTCAGTTGACTCACACTCCATCCCGTTCGTCCTCCTCACCAATACGGCATGAGAAGCAACGTCCTCGATAGCACCAGTTATGCGCATTGAGTTATATTGTCCGTAGTGTCCTGTAGCATGAGTTGAGTTTCTTTCTGTTTGTTTGTCCAAGTTGAGCATTGCATGCTCCATCTTGAGGGGGAGTGTTGGAGTATTTGGTTGTGCGCCATATGAGTTGTAGGAGGGTAAATGGATCTCTCCAGGATCTATTTACCCCATCCATATGTTTAGGCCCACATCTACTAGTGTTGGGACTTGGAGGCTCTATGGAGGCTATATAAAGAGCCACAGACCTCCTATATCCATTGAGAAAAAGGAATGCAATATCCGCCCCTTTGAGGGCTTCTCCCGTGGTTTCATCCCGCTCCTTAGGAAGTAGGGTTCCACGTTAAAATCTTGTGTTCCTCAAGTTCTTTATCTTTATTTCTGATTCCGCTTCCGCTTCTTATTTTCTAACAATATGAAAGAAGATGACATCCAAACTAATGACGAACTTATTGATGACGATGATGACAAGGTACACATCAACTATATGGATGATTCATTGGAGGATCCGATCAGTAGCAGTGAAAGTGGTGATGATATCGATGTTTAGAGATGCAATGATTGTTTATGTTTAGAACTTGCTTAGTTAGCCTTTTTATGCATTTCGATGGTCAAATTATGTATGTTTTAAACTTTTATCATTATTGTCAGGATTTAAAACTTGTCTATGATTAGAACTTTTATCGTGTTAACTTGGTGTTTGAAACATGGAATTAGTCTTTCAATGTCATGGAGTTATGTTTTTTATCAAAGCTATTTAATTTTCTAGTACTTGTAAAATGAAATTATGAATAATTAGCATGTTTTATGAAATTTTTTCTTTATGGAGTGAGGCTTACGCCTCGAGGCGATACTGGAAAAACGTCTCGATATGCCTCATGTTTTTTAAAACCTTGTGTATAAGGACCCTCACATTGGAGGGTGATCAAAAATGTGCAAGTACCCATGAACATAAAAGAGTTAACTAAAAATACATAATTTAAAGAAATACCAAATCTCGATATAATAACTGCAACTATGTTTCACATGATGCTCATAAGGAAATGTCATTAGAGTTTGCAACCTCATTCATTGAGGTTTAATTATAAGGTTGTTGCAAAAAGTCTAGAAAGAATGGAAATAATACGACTTGCACAAAAGGGACTTGTATTGACCGAAACCAAAGGGCATTAATTTGAAAACTATGCAAATATATAAGTACGTATATGTAGAAATAAACATGTTTGATTTTGTTTTTTCATGCGTAGTATAACTAGTTATTTTTCGTTTTCTATTAGCTGCTTCAACTATTTATGTAGCTGGCCACCAAAACCGCAAGGCATTTCCCAGAAGTTGTAATAAAACTATCAACTTTTGTGAAAGTATACAACCAATATTTAATGTCTAAAATCACAAGCATGGAAATTGCACCTCACTTCTTCTGATTGCAGACTCCAGCGCCTTCTGCAGTCCGTCAGTTTCCTGTAATCAGCGGACCAATCAATATTACATTCAAGGAAGTTGTCAATTGCCATGTCTTTTGTATAGTTAATCTAAAAATCAATATCGTTTTTATTTTATCAAACCCATTTGTACATAGAATTTGAAGGATGTACGCCGCTAAAAGGTGTACGAGGGCCATGGAGAGAAGGGGTTCAAAATTCGTGAAGAGAAAAGGACAAAAAACTGTAGAAAGGTCAAAAGAACTGTAGTACTCGTAGTCCAAATTTATATAAAATTTTCACCAAATAATTAGTGACATTGTGACATCAACTTTATCAATGAAAAGAACTAGAAGTCACCAACCAAAATCCAAACACCGGAACCCTCCTTCATGAATCATGGTATTTGTTGGGAAACGCGAATGAGATAATCTATTCCATAGCCCTAGGCTCTCTTATATAGGAGAGTAGCTTATGGGTAAATTACATAAAGAGAATAACAAGAAAATAAAATAACAAAGAGATACAGTTATTCAATATGCGTCAACACTCCCCCTAAAGATGGAGCATAGATGTCAATCATGCTCAGCTTGGAAGCACACTTCTGAAATGGACCTCGTAACAATGCCTTGGTAAATATGTCTGCAGTCTGGTTCTCTGAAGTAACATGAGATGTGGCAATGAATCCTTTCTGAATCATATCACGTATGAAGTGACAATCCACCTCAATATGCTTGGTCTGTTCATGGAATGCAGGGTTGTTTGCAATAAACAAAGCAGCCTGATTATCACACTCCAAGTCCATAGGAAGTGGTACATCTAAGCATAAATCTGTCAGCACCGCTTTCACCCACATCATCTCTGTAGTATCCTGGGCCATAGCCCTATATTCGGATTCAGCACTAGATCTAGCTACCACAGTTTGTTTCTTGCTCCTCCATGAGACTAGGGCATCTCCAACATAGACAGCATACCCTGAGGTGGACTTCCTATCCTTAGGACATCCTGCATAGTCTGCATCTGCGCATGCTGAGATAGAAATCCCCTTTCCTTTCTTGAATAGCAGACCTGCACCTGGAGAAGATTTGAGATATCTAAGTATCATATGTATTGCATCCATATGCACCTGGCGTGGTTGCTCCATGAACTGGCTCACACGGCTCACTGCAAATAATATATCTGGCCTGGTGATCGTGACATATAACAGTTTGCCTACCAGTTCTCTATATCTTCTCCTGTCCACCTCCTCTGTGTCATCATCATACAGCTTCATGCTAGGGTCCATTGGTGTCGTAGCAGGTCGACACCCTAGCATACCTGTCTCACTCAGTAGATCTGTAACATACTTCCTCTGTGACATGACTAATCCATACGGATTTCTGGCAAATTCCAACCCCAGAAAATATCTAAGGACTCCCAGGTCCTTGGTGACAAACTCGGTCCCCAGCCTTTCCTTTGCCTGCTTAATGCCCTGGTCATCATCACCTGTAATCAAGATATCGTCAACATAAACCATGATTACAATGATACCTCTCGCCGTCTTCTGTACAAACAAGGAATGATCAGCATTGGAGCGTTTATATCCTTGTTTCTCAAAGAGGTCTGACAGCTTCTGGAACCATGCTCTGGGGCTCTGCTTAAGGCCATAGATGGCCTTATGTAATCTGCAAACCTTGGAACACTCCCCCTCAACAGCAAAACCTGGTGGCTGTTGCATATAGACTTCCTCCTGCAAATCTCCATACAGAAATGCATTCTTCACGTCCAGTTGATAGAGTGGCCAGTCTCTAGTAACTGCAACTGATAACAGGATCCGTAGAGTGGAATGACGCGCCACAGGGGAGAACGTGTCAAGGTAATCTACCCCATATGTCTGTGTGAATCCCTGTGCAACTAGGCGTGCCTTGTACCTGTCAATGGAGCCATCTGCATTGTGTTTAACTGTAAACACCCATTTGCAACTCACCGGGCTGACATCTGGAGGTATAGTAACCAAATTCCAGGTTCCTCTAGACTGAAGTGCCGCCATCTCTTCCTCCATTGCTAGCCGCCATCTAGAATCCTGCAAAGCATCATGGTGGTTCCGTGGAATGTCTGTGGCTGAAAGTGCCAATGCAAACGTCCTGAAGTGTCCAGATAGCCTCTCAAAAGACACAGCTGCTGATACTGGATATTTGGCACAGCTTCTCTTCGGCTTGCGTAGAGCGATTGGAACATCCAGATCCTCTGTGTTATCACCATGCTCCTGTAATGCATCCTGCTGAGAAATGTCGTCAGATCCATCAACATTAATATTTTCATTACATACCATAGGCGAGCTAGTTGACTGGTCAGGACCATGAGCTGGAGTAGGCCTGCGGGTGTAATGGAATGGTAACGGGGATACTGTTGATGGCGGTGGTGGTGGCGGTGGTGATGGTGGTGACGGTGGTGGCGGTGGTGGTGCCATGAATACGGTATCAGGAGATATAGGTGGTGGTTGTATGTTTCCGGATTCTGAAAAATACATAATAGATTCAAAAAATGTAACATCTGCACTGATTATACCGCCGACGCACAGGATCAAAACACTTGTACCCCTTTTGAGTTCTGGAGTACCCCACAAAGACGCACTTGACAGCCCTAGGAGAGAGCTTGTCAGTACCAGGCGACAACTGGTGGACAAATGCGACTGACCCAAACACACGAGGGGTAAGACTGAACAGATCCTTGTCAGGATAAATGAGTGAAAAAGGAATTTGTTCATTCAAAACAGACGACGGCATACGATTGATAAGGTAACATGCAGTAAGGACTGCATCACCCCAGTAGGAGTACGGAACATGACTCTGAATAAGAAGAGACCTTGTGACATCAAGTAGGTCACGGTGCTTTCTTTCAGCAACCCCATTCTGTTGAGAGGTATGAGTGCAAGATGTTTGGTGAATAATTCCTTTTGAAGAATAGTAATTGGCTAGAATGTTGGTGCACAACTCTAAGGCATTATCACTTCTCACAATTTTGACAGATGTGGAAAAAACATTTTGAATTTCATTTAGAAAGTGGATAACAATATTTCCTGCTTCAGACTTATTTTTCATTAGAAATACCCATGATGCTCTAGAAAAGTCATCCACAAATACAATATAAAACCTGTGTCCCTGATGATCGGGAACACGACTCGGACCCCAGACATCGACATGAAACAACTCAAACTTGGAGTTACTACTCCGACCTTGACTACTGGGAAAAGACGACCTGTGATGCTTTCCCAACTGACACGCCTCACACTGGATAGGTGTGTGAGAGAGACCATAAGGTAGAACTAGACGCAACTTCTGAAGCGGTAAATGACCAAAACGCAGTTGCCACAGGAGAGGAGATACTTGTTCAGCGGGAGAAGATGTGATTCCGGCAAACGGGGTCTGGTTCAGACGATAAAGGCCTCCTTGCTCATAGCCATGACCAATCACGTTGCCCGTACGGATGTCCTGAAAAATCAACGAAGATGAATCAAAAATAGCTCGACAGTGGAGATCCTTCGTAATCTGACTAATTGACAACAAATTCATAGAAAAATGCGGTGCATGTAGGACATTCTTGAGCTGCATAGACGACGTCAGTCTAATCTCCCCCTGACCCGTGATAGGAGAATGCGTGCCATTGGCAATAACTACTGTCCGTCCTGGAGGAATCTGAGTGTATCCTGTAAGTAGACTCTGGTCGCCACATAGATGATGTGTAGCGCCCGAGTCCATGATCCATGGCAATGTATCAGATCTACTACTGTGGAGTGCAAGTGTACTACCTGAAGTACTAGTGGAGGCGGAAGCAGAAGCAGCAGCATCAGTATGACTCTCTGTAGTCGGTGCTGGACCAGATGGTGGGATAATACCCCTGAGGCGGGCAACCAGGTCATCAAATCGTTGATCCAGTGTAGCAGCAGACGGGGGCTCTATCTGCTCAGCGGCTCGTGCAGATGCAGGGAATCCATGCTTCGAGTAGCATGTGTCTTCAGTATGTCCGACGCGGTGACAATATGAGCATGTTGGCCTAGTGCGGCCACCCCTTCCACGAGGGATACGTCCACGGCCCTGATGATGAAAACCGCGGCCTCTGTTGGCCGCCATAGCTGAGGGATTCTGATTCGCTACTGCTGAAGGTACTGTGATCCTGCTCAATCTGTGAAAAGCTTCCTCCATGGGAGGAATAGTCGAGTCCGCCAGAATCTGCGAACGTGCTGCCTCATACTCTGGGTCAAGTGCAGCGAGAAACACACCCACCATCGTCGCATTCCTGTATGTCTTCTGTTGTTCTGGTGTGGCAGTAAGAGGCATGAAGCTATAGAGCTTCTCGAACATCCCTCTCAATGATGTATAGAGAGAATGTAAAGGACGACCGTTCTGCTTTATCGTGAATATATCATGTTGTAGTTGCAGGATTTTCGTCTCGTTCTTTGCTTGAGAATACGTTGCTGCCAGGATATCCCACATGCCTTTGGCTGTAGGTTGATGTAGAATGTCATTGGCGATTTCAATAGCCAATGTGCCAGATAGCCACACCTTGGCATATGCATCATCGGCCTCCCATGAGGCATGAACTCCAGTCTTCTCTGCAGGCTCGGGCTCGGTAAGAATGTGCTTCTTACCTGTAGACTTCATCATACTCATGAACTGCATTGCCCACAGTTCATAGTTTGTACCATCCATCTTGACAATGGGCGTTGGACCACGAAATGCGCCCATAGATGGGATATCTGCCTTGCTTTCTGACATACTGGATATGGAAGACTGGAGTGACTGAGAGACGACAATCTTTGTCTACAATGACATAGACGGGATTAGTTGCGTGTGTAGACGTCAAGCAACTAACCCCATGTATATCAAGATCTGTGCCCTAGGGTTTTGGGGCTTAGGGCACGCAGGCACGTGCAAGAGGCACGTGCACACGCAACTGGATGCGCACGATCAGGCAGGTGCAGGCGCTACAGGATGTGCACTGGCGCACGTTGTTTGCACAGCACACAGAAGGGCGCACAGAAAGGCGCACAAGGATTGCGCGTAGATGCGCGCACTGTCGCTGGAGGCGCGCTAGGCGCTGGATGCGCGCTAGGCGCACAGTCGCACAGGACGTTACGCGCTAGGCGCACAGGCGCACAGTTACGCTGCGCGCGAGATGTGCTACGCGCAGAGGCACCGCAGGCGATTGGAGAGGTCGGCGATCGGATCGGAGAAGGGGCGGCGCCGAGAAGAGAGAGAGAGAAGAGAGGCCGGCAGGTAGGGCGGGTTAGGGTTAGGGTTTCGAGAACTCCGGTCTAGGACCGTCGCTCTGATACCATGTTGGGAAACGCGAATGAGATAATCTATTCCATAGCCCTAGGCTCTCTTATATAGGAGAGTAGCCTATTGGGTAAATTACATAAAGAGAATAACAAGAAAATAAAATAACAAAGAGATACAGT
This sequence comes from Ottelia alismoides, assembly GCA_037367405.1. Classification (NCBI taxonomy): domain Eukaryota; kingdom Viridiplantae; phylum Streptophyta; class Magnoliopsida; order Alismatales; family Hydrocharitaceae; genus Ottelia; species Ottelia alismoides. Next base: position 627,029 of record JAZKJV010001475.1, on the reverse strand, counting down.
TATTCAATATGCGTCAACAGTATTATTCAATAGCGAGTTTCTTATTCAAAGCTAATGGACACGCCTTTTTGCGTTTTCAGTGAGCATATTGTCTGATATGACTTCTCTATGGCTCCTAAACAACAAAGAAATTTCAAGATATTGCCATTTTCAGCTGCAAATCAACTGATTTAGCTATCTATTGCTAGGTGAAAAAATTATTAGCTTAACTTATAAAATTCAGGAACAGTGCTACTTACAATATAATAGGCAAAAACGTACCTCCGTAAAACACCCATCCACAACGAATACACTTAAAGAGTAACCGTCTGTCGTAGAAAAAACATGTGCTTCCCGGATGTTCAGCTCTAGATTTGAAAGGAGGGCAGACAGCTAACCAAGAACCAAAGTTAGAATCACTGCCTTCATTTTTATATAGAGTACATGTAAACTAAAGAAACTAAAAAAGAATATAGAATAAACTGCACAATACTACTTACAGTCAAATCCTAACAAGCAGTCCTGATGAAAATAAACAATATGCACTCTTATTTAGCTGTGTGACTCGCAATATGCGTCCAACTATCATAATTAATATTGGAAAGTAATGATTAAGGGAACACAAGGATTGGCCTTCGGTTATGTAGTAAGTACTTCGCAAAATACGTTTTTTTATGAGTAACAATCCTCTTTCTAACAAAAAAATGCAGGAGCTGAACAAGCATTGTCGAAGGCTTTTTCAGAATAATAGACATATTGTACCAACCTGGCAGAGGAGCTTAGGTTTATCAACAGTAGAGAACAGTATCTCATGCACGGGAGAAAGTATACCACAACCCCTGCATATAAACATAAATAGCATGAAGAATTTCAAAGCAATGAAGGCAAGATGTCTAAGCAAGGAGCAAAACTAAGGCTTCATGCCAGTGTCACCAGATGCAACTGAACAAATCATACCAATTATTACGGCAAGGTAAATAGTTGCTGTTCCAGAAGAAAAGAATATTGCACATAGAAATACTGCTTTTGCAGTGCTCAAGGAATATTTAGAAAAAATGCACTAAAATATACCTGTCACAGGAGCCCTCCACAAGGTATCCTTCTTTTATAACCATGGCATCCTCTTCCTCATCCAGATTTGAATCTTCGAGCTTTCAGCAAGTTTCAAAGTCAATCCCACAATCCCCATTTCTACTCAAAAAAGTGTTATTAATCAAAAAAGTTGACAAGGATCCACGGCACTATTAGAGAGGGAACTGACAGTGCACTTCTATATAAGGGGAGATTTTAATCAGTATAGAAGTTTCTCCCATAGCTGTGGACGTGAAATCTAGCATAAAAATTCAAGAAACAGAATGCAGGAAAGTACAATAAAGAAAACTTTGTATCGATCTCATTTTTATAGAAGGATTGCACGTCTACACAAGATCGATAATATCCTTATATTCTACATTCTACTTGGATGTCTATAATTTTTAAGGAAAAAAAAGGCAAGAAGTTGAGAAGATGTCTACCCTTAAACTTCCATATTCACAGTATCACAACAACAACAACAACAAAGCCTTTTCCCACAATTAAGTAGGGTCGGCTACATGGATTCTTCGCCTCCATTCAGATCTATCTTGGGTCAATCTCGGACTTATATCCAAAAAACTAAGATCCCTTCGTATAGTCTCTTTCCAACACTTCTTGGGCCGTCCTCGCCCTCTTTTAGCCGGCTCAACATCCCAACACTCGCATCTCCTAACCGGTGCATCAGTTGACCTTCTTCGCAAATGACCAAACCATCTTAAGTGGTTTTCTCGCATCTTATCCTCGATCGGAGCTACACCAACTTTCTTTCGGATTGAATCATTCCGAATCTGATCTTTACGTGTATGTCCACACATCCATCTTAGCATTTTCATTTCTGCTACAGCCATTCTCTGCACATGTCTATGGTTCACAGGCCAACGTTCAGAACCATAAAGCATAGCAGGTCTCACGGCTGCTTTGTAAAACTTTCCTTTAATTTTTAAAGGAATTTTCATATCACAGAGAACAACGGAGGCTCCTCTCCACTTTAGCCAGCCTGCATTTATTCTATTAGTAACATCTCCATCAATTTCCCCATCATCTCCATATTCACAGTATATGTAACATAAATTACGGAGACCAAAAAATATTTAAGTTCTTAGCCTGTTTAATCACATTTTCTGTATACTTTCGCTCCTCATGGAAGATAGAACCATTATGAGCAAGCCACGCATATCACAAGATAGTAACCACCCACACTTTAGTTGGATTACTCCCTCATCCAAGCACATTCAGGGACTCCCAGAATCCGTTCTAGTCCACCGTCGAATACTTTCCGCCAGCACAGCAGCCCAAACAACCATAACAATAGGTATCCAAGGAATAGTTGTTCAACGTTCTCCTCTGTTGTTGAATAGTGTCAACAAATGTTGTCGCACCCATGTAATAACCAAGCTCTTCTATCACCAGTCATAAGGTGATTCCTCCTTGTTGAGAAGAGAGACGAATGAGATGTTTATTCCATAAAGCTAGGGTCTCTTATATAGAGAGAAAACCCTAGAGAGTACAAGAGTTACGGAACCCGAAGGGTCACGGGGTTACGGAACTCTAAGGGACACAAAGGGTTACGGAACCCGAAGGGTCAAGGGATGTTACGGAACCCAAAGGGTTACAAACATAAATGTAAATATAGTAACTCTAACACTCCCCCTCAAGCTGGAGCTGAGAAAGCTGCAGCTTGTAACAAAAAGAAAAAGTATACACCACATCTTCACACGATGCATTATAAGAACATATGTCCGTTGCTGGTAGAAGACTTCGCTCGAGGATAGGTCTGCGGCTTTCAGGCCACCGGAACGTATCTCTGTCATGCCTGTAGAGTCGCTGCGATATCAGGTCACTGGAACGTATCTCTGTCGTGCCTGCAGGTCACCGGAACATATCTCTGTCGTGCCTGGAGAAGAATCACTGTAGAAGAAGTCCAGCGCGGGGTAGTAGCCGGGTCGTAAAAGAAGAAGTATACGCCCTGACGAAAAAGTCGATGCTCGGTGAAGACGGATGATCTGAGTAGTAGTCTGGAGTGTCAGTCTATCAGTCGTGGTAGGGCAGCAGTGTCATTGGGAAAAATAAGTCGTGGTGAAGCAAGGGTTGTTGGAGAGGAGGGGCTCCAGACGGTGCCGACGACGCCGGAGGAGCGGCAAGAGCTGTTGGAGCCTCGGGCGGCGCTTTAGGTGTCGTTGGAGTTGGCAACTGGTGCTGCAGGGGGCTCGGACTGACTTGCGTGAGACTATGGAATCCACAAGAGATGCAGGAGGTCCAGCCCTCTCTCCTTGTCGGCTAACAGAGGGCTGGTGGTGGCGGCGGATTTAGGTATTAGGCTTCGATCTAGGATCGTCGCTCTGATACCATGTTGGAAAAGAAAAGAGCCCACCCATGTGTTTAGTACCACATGGGGGAGCGGTCACTATTGGGTCTGTCCGTGGGGCTATATAAGGAGCCCCACACCCCATGTACTCATTGAGAACTTCAATAGAAGTTATGCCCAATTCAGGGGCTTCTCCCGTGGTTTCATCCCGCTCCTTCTGGAGTAGGGTTCCACGTTAAAATCTTTGTTCTTATTGTTCTATCTTTATTTCCGATTCCGCTTCCGCATTCTATTTTTCTACATGGTATCAGAGCGGGTTCGATTCTCGGGGTTTCATGTTGTTCATATTGTATTCGAGATTCGATTTGTCTTTTATTTTCGAAGATCATTATTTTGTTCAAAGATTCGATGTTGTGTTGATATTCCTCGGAGGCAGCAGGGTTTCAATTGGGAACCCTAGGGCACGCAAGTCCTGGCGGCGATGACGACGAAATCCATCGCGCAGGCCGTCACGAAGCTGGGGGTTCTGGCACAGCTCGTCAACAACAGAAGGGCTATCCCGACTGGAGTTCTTTCCATTGCCCGATCTGTTCTAAGGTTTTTGTTCGAAGAGGCAGCGACGCGCACATCAGCCCCAGGCGAGAATCCTCTTCTCCCTGTGCGAGGCTCTCTGTTCAATACACGAAGATCAGCAGCGACAGGAGGTGCCGCTCCATCCTTCACGCAAACAAGCCCAAGTGCGCGGGTGGTTCCTGGCTCCAGATCTACTCCAGCGTGTACCTAGGCGGCGCACATGATCCCCTCCGGCGATTCTTCCCCTAAACCCAAGGCAACCGAGGCACCGCCACCTCCAGTTCCAGGCTGCAGAGGCGCAGCACCTTCCAGGTGAAGCACCGTAGCGTTCCGGCAACACGTGCGCATCATCGCATCACTTCCTTCATCTGTGCGCCATCGCGCATGCCAGCAGTCTCTCCCGCGCGACGCACCCAGGACCTCTCCCTTCGACGCACACCCAGGCGCATCGCCAAGCAGCAACCCGAGCCCTCGGTGCGCCTCCACTTCGACCTCCTGCTCAGATTCGCGCACGGCGCTTCCCCGATTCCAGCCTCTCTCCCTCTCTTGGCGTAAGATTGCCCACGCAGCCAGCGCCTCCAGGCGCGGAACCCTCACGCCGCATCGCAACCCAACCTTCGTGCGATGCACCCCACGGCGCACCTCCTCCCTGTGCGCGAAGCCCGCACGATGACGCCCTCCTCGCGCGCGCAGTTCCCAGGCTGCCCCTGGCCGTGCGACTTCAGAGATCGAAGCATCTCCCTGTTGGAGCTTTAGCGGCACAAAAATGAAGGCCCCCTCGGGGGCAGCAATTTGAGTGTGTGGGATTTCCAGAAAACCCTAAATAGGGTTACGGGTTCCGTTTTTTTGTTAAAAAAAATACTGTTGCAGTTCAGCCCAAGTGGGATGTGGCAAAATGGGCCGATATTAAAAAAAAAAAAGAGAGAGTTTGGGCCAACTGTGGCCGAGAAATGCTTTAAAAAAAAGGAGAGAGAGAAAAATGATGAGAGATTGAAATGCATGGGCCCTGGTGTGGATTGCGAAAAAAAATATGCATATTATTGTAGGGCTGAGGGGCTTGCCGTGAGTTAAGAAAAAAGGGAGGGGTCATATGGTAAAACAAAAAAAAGCGTATAAAAAAAGGGGGCCGTATGCAATTTTCAAAAAAATTGAGAGAAAAAAAAGAAAAAAGAGAGAGAAAAAGGATTGTGCAAAGTAAAAGCCGAAAAAAAGAGAAAGAAAAGAGGCGCGTACAAGAAAAAGCCGTACGCATAAAAAAATCGAAAAAAAAAGTCGCGTACAAGGAAAAGGTCGTACGCATAAAAAAAATGTGATTCATGTTTGCTTCTCCCAACTTGTCTATTATTTTCATTATTCTCACAAGTTTGGGAGAAAGGGGGAGTAAAAGCCATATGCATCCTACATCACTGACTGACAGACCAAACACTCCGGATTTCACAGAATATCAAGCCATCTTCACTGTGCATCGATCTTCGTCGTGGTGTCTCTATCCTCGACATCGACTCCGCACTGGATTTGTTTTCTTCAAGGCACGACAGAGACAAAGTCCGATGACCCGCAGGCACGACTGAGACAGAGATCCGATGACCATGCAGGCATGACAGAGACAGTCCGGTGACCTTCCAGGCACGACAGAGATACGTTCCGGTGACCTGATATACCCGTCAGCAAACGGGTTTGTCTACCAGTTGCGGATACATACGTTTATTGTGGTGATTTCAAGTGAAGATGTAATGATGTATATTTTTATTTATTATTGCAAGTTGCAGCTGTCCCAGCTACCAACTTGAGGGGGAGTGTTGGAAAAGAAAAGAGCCCACCATGTGTTTAGTACCACATGGGGGAGCGGTCACTATTGGGTCTGTCCGTGGGGCTATATAAGGAGCCCCACACCCCCTGTACTCATTGAGAACTTCAATAGAAGAAATGCCCAATTCAGGGGCTTCTCCCGTGGTTTCGTCTCGCTCCTTCTGGAGTAAGGTTCCACGTTAAAATCTTTGTTCTTATTGTTCTATCTTTATTTCCGATTCCGCTTCTGCATTCTATTTTTCTACACTCCTCAAAAAGTAAATAAAAATACGGGCGTAAAGGTACCTTCCAGCTCCACAAGTCGGTGAACCGATCCGAGACAAACATCCAATCCAAAACCTCCAAAAGATAAAAAGCCATGTATGCCTTCCGCACAATAAAATGTCCATCAGAACATGACCAATGATCAAACACAACCATCGGGATCAAAGCGGAGTAGCAAGCGTCCCTGCCGCGGAAAGACAGAGTGAGGTTCATCGGTAGTGGTGTGTGTCTCGTCCCTCGCCAACACCCGGACTAAAAATTCGCTTAAAGGCTCACCTCCGCTAAGCTAGATCCGGTCAGCTCACAAGCCACTAGTCTATGGGTTTCCGGAGCTGTGGATTTATTGGATGCGACGTTGTGTGACTACAGTTTCCTTCTCGGTATTGGTTAATGGTGGTTTGGAGGGGGGGTTTTTCCAGCCGAGACGGGGTCTGCGCCAGGGTTGCCCGCTGCCCCCCCCTACTTTTGTTCCAGCTTCGGATATCTTGGCTCGTATGGTTGACCGGGTTGTTGCTGATGGCCTTTCGGAGGGCTTCTCCAAGGGTGGTGTATCCGTGCCGCTTTTACAGCTTGCAGATGACACCTTGTGCTTCATTGAAGGAGGTGCTAGTGAGGTCGCTGCCATGTCGGTGACTCTTGAGCTCTTTAGCGAGTTATCGGGGATGCTCATTAATGGCGCCAAGTCAAAGGAGGTTATTCCTTTTGGCTTATCGGTGGATTTGGCGCTTGAATGTGCGAGGATTCTGGGGTCTGATCCGGGGGGTTTGCCGATTGACTACCTTGGCCTCCCGTTGGTGGTTGGGAGGCCCAGACTTAGGGACTGGAGTGTGGTTGTTGAGAAGGTGGAGGCGAGACTGGCGGGTTGGCGCGCGGCGCTCCTTTCGAAGGGCGGAAGGCTAGTCCTTCTTCGCTCGGTTCTTGCTGCCATTCCGGTGCATTTTTTGTCTACTCGTCGTTTGCCGGCTGGGATTTGTCGGAGACTTGAGTCTTGTTTCAAAAGGTTTCTGTGGGGGAAATCGGGTGCGGAGGGGAGGGAGTTTCACCTTGTCGCTTGGGAGGAGGTGGCGAGGGGGAAGCAGGAGGGGGGGTTGGGTGTTAGGCGCCTCAAGTTGGTCAATGACGCTTTCTTTCTTAAGTGGGCGAGCAGGGTTTGGGGAAGGGGTGGAAATTTCTTTATTGACGTTTTGAGGGAACTTCATGGGGCGGAATGGTCTGGGGAGGACAGGTTGGGGGTGGTGCGTGCGCGTTCTCCTTTCTGGCGTGGTGTTCAGGAGGTCTTCTTGAGGAATCGGGCGAGTTTTAAACATGTGCTGGGAAGCGGCCGCGCCTTCTTATTTTGGAAGGACAGCTGGTTGGGGGGATCCCTTTTGTGTCCGCTTCCCGCGGCTTTTTGCGCTTGCGGAGAACAAGGATGCCTCGGTTGCTTGCTGCTGGGAGAATGATTGCTGGTGCCCTCGCTTTGGGGGGGATTTTTCGGATCAGAGGTTGGCTGACTTTCTTGCTCTTCTGGACGTCCTTGCTGATGCAGCTACGCCTTCCGTGGGCTTGGATCATTGGGTTTGGAGGGACGGTGGCTTTTCGATTCGGAAGGCCTATGATGGGTTACTTGAGGTTCTGCCTGCTCGCTCTGAATCCCTGGTGAGAGACTGTTGTTTTTTCTGGAGGATGGGCCTGCCCTTGCGCATTGTTTTTTTCTTACGGCTGGTCCGCAGAAAGAGGCTTCTGATGAGAGATCGCTGCTCCAGGATGATGCATTATGTGTCCAATCTCTGCGTGCTGTGTGTTTCGGATGTGGAATCCCTTGATCATGTTCTCTTTGACTGCCCTATGGTTCGTGGGCTTTGGGAAGACCCGCTTGTGGATTGGGTGCGTGCTTGTGATGTGGAGGCCTTCTGTGATTCACTCTTTGTGAACAGGCATACGGATAGAAGGCGGCTCTTGACACCGGTGGCAAGATTATGGTCGATTTGGCTTAGTCGTAACGAGGCCATTTTCTCAGCGCAACGTTTCTACAAAGAGAACGTGCTCATTCGCGCGGCTGGGTTGGTGGACGACTGGAGTAGTAGCTGATTCTGCTTTTTTATTTTTCCTTGCCCATATCTGGAGGCTATATCACTTCCTTTTGTAGGATTCCCGTTTTTTTTGTACCTTTGACCATCTTTCTTTTTAATATATTGGGGTGAACACCACTGAGTGTATCCCCCTTTTTCTTGGCTTCAAAAAAAAAGCCACTAGTCTATGGTAATACAGTTCTATCCATCCTCCCACCAACATGTAAAAAGCCCATAAACCGTTGATATGACAACTCAGAACAAAAAGGAGGTATCCAGACACCGCCCTCGCAACGATCTCTGATAGAAACCTCCAAGTCAGCCACCAGCGCATAAAGGCACGAGCAACGAACAATCAACGATCCATGCCCAGTCCAGTCATCTCACCAAAATTTGAATCCACAACCATCACCTAAGATTGGTTTTATGAGCAGGGTATGACATGTGGCAATACTGAGCAAATCCCCTCTAAAAATTTGGAAGGCAAAGGTACACCAACAACGGGCACCGAGGGGTCACTAGACACCCCATAGAGCGCAAACTCTTGCAGAGCAAATCAAACCATACTTCCCTAATTCTTGTCACCCATTTAGACAGTATTGCATGGTTCTTGCCTCCATGCTGTAGATCCCCAGCCCACCATCTTACTTCGCTAGCATAAGAGTTTTCCAAACCCTCCAAAGGCAGCCCATGCTTCTCCCCAGAAGAAGCCTAGAAAAACAACCTCAGAGTCGCTTCCATCATCCCTTCAATCAAGTTAGCAACAGTCGCGTAGAGCGGAAAAACACAGGGATGGTCGAAAGAAATACCTACAACAGTACAAAGTGGCCACCTCTCGAGAGACATGTAGCTCACCATCTCGCCAACTTCCTCTCTAACTTCTCAATAACAGACAACCACTACTACTGACGCAATATCGCAACCTACCGGCCATCAGAGGCAAACAAAGATATGTGATAGGGAGAGCTCCTCACCATATTTGCAAGGCATTCTGTAACATCCGGAATCCGCTAAACCCGAACCCGACTCGATTTGGGTCCAATGAACCCAATAAAGTTGTTGGTAAATACTAGACAACCTAAACGATCTATTGGTCGTGAATCAAAAGTTGTTCGGGTGAAATCGACCAAAAATCGGTCGCTTCGTAATGTGTGCCGTGAAAAAGCCGCAGCGCTAATTCGGAAACCGCGAAACGAACCGAGACCATCATTAGATTAGATCCGATTCGACGAAACAAGACCAACGGAATTAACCGTTCGTCAATCGGAGGTGGTTTGATATTTTTAGTTCACAAAATTTAAATCTAAACCAAAAACCGTATCTCGAAAATTCGGGTATCCAAACCCGCTCAAAAATATATCAATATTATACTCATTTTGATCGGTGTTCAGAGACGATCAAAACAAGCTATGGCGCGTCGGAATCTGAGGTCCGATGTGCGCCTGAGGTCAACTTTAAGTATGTGAATTAAAGAGAGGAATTGGTTAAAAAAATAATAATAAATTTAAATTTTTTTTCTACAGTTGGCTGTAACCAGCAAACTCCATTTGGCCTTCTAATTACCCTCCACTTGGGGTTTTTTCCACTCCCACTTGGCAACCAATTAAGCCACACCTCTTTCTATATAAACCAGCCATTTCTTCTTGTTTCATTCACACTTTCTCTCCACTCTCAGCCGTTGAAGAGCCTCTCCAGCCCTTCTCTTTCCTCTGCAGCTGTGGTGCAGTAGCCTGGGGCTGCTAATCCTCAAATTAGGACAACTGCTGCTCCATTTAGAAGCCTAAATTGCAGTTCCAGCAACACTGTTGTTGCTGTATGCTACTCCAAAAATTTGAAGCAGCAGTTGTTTCCTCTTCATTGGAGCTTCCAAGTGCAGCCTCCAATCTGAAGTTGTGGTCCTGCAACCTTAGGAGTTTCTGCATGCGGTCCTTTCTCCAAAATTCTAGAATCTAAAAGGTACAATTTCCCTGCCTTCCTACCTTTACTGTCATGCATGCATCTTTCATTACCTAACATTAATCACCTTGCATATGATGTTTAATGTGAAAATCCAAGGTTGCATGTTTTTAATTGCACCCATAATATAAATGATAGATCTTGTTGGGCTGCATGGAGTTATCAGAAATTTTTTATAAATGATAGATCTTATTGGGTTGCATGGAGTTAGCAGAAATTTTTTAATTGAAAGGTAGATCTCGTTGATAGAAATCTAAGAAGTTAGTAGTGATTGCTTATTGAAGTAATCTAATTATGGGTTGATTGGAAGTAATCACTCTATGAGTCTCAAATATAAGATATATATATATATATGGATTGTTAAGTTTTTTTTTAAAAAAAGAGATCCTATGGGAAAAAAATGGAAGAAATTTTTAAAACTAGTAGTTCATCTGCTCTTAGTATAAATTCCAGAATGTCTAGAATGAAAAAAAAACGCATCCTGAAATTTTTCCAAAAGAGAATCAAGTGTTGTAAGCTCTTGTATGAAATTTTAATTAAACCTAGAATCTATATAAATTGGAATATGTGCATGTACAATCATGCGGAAGTTATTGAAATTGAGTAATTACTGTAATTAATTCCTTGACTAATTATAACAGTCAAACTGAAAATCCATCTTACAATAATGATAGGTTGAGCTAGCCAGGTGGTTTTTACATAAGATATGAATATAAAAGGGATATTAGTATTAGCTATTTGACTGATATTTGGGATATATATATGTAACAAAACCCTGAAATTTCTAAATTTTGTATAACATACTTTCATGATTCTAAGAAACTCGTTCATTGAAATATGCTGAAATCTGGATGTTCGAATGTATAAGCAGATTTCACTGAATATTTATATTGAAAATTCTATGCACTTACAAAGTTTTAAAGAAAAATATTAATAAAATAGCAATTCCTTTCATTCATTCTACAACTATACCAATTATTATTAAGTCTCAAAGTTTGTTCAATAGTCCCCAAAATCTATAATTTAACAACTTAAATAGGATATGGGTTGGAGAGTCCATATTTTATTTTAAGTCCTTTCGTGTTTTACTGTAGTAGAAAAATAAGGACAACCAGTGATATCTAATTGTGGTCGTGTGATTGCAATTATGGGTTGATCAAGTTTCGATAGGAGTTATTATTTACCTATAGTAATTCCACAATTTCTATATAAAGAGGCTTATTATGAGTTATAGAGAAGTTATATCCAAAGCACAACTAAACCACATCAAGAGGCCTCCCATTCTGCTTCGTGGTAAATATATCATGCTTCAGCTGGAGCATCTTCGTCTCGTTGCAGACCTGAGAGTACGTCATGGCCAAAATATCCCACATCGCCTTGGCGGTGGGCTGGTGAAGAACATCATTCGCTATCTCTGTCGTGAGCGTACCTGAGAGCCAAACCTTCGCGTACGCATCATCAGCCTCCCATGAGGCATAGACTCATGTCTTCTCCGGCGGTTCATCCTCGGTAAGAATATGCTTCTTACCACACGACTTCATGAGACTGAGGAACTGCATCGCCCACAGTTCGTAGTTTGTCCCGTCCATTTTGACGATCGGTGTTGAACCTTTGAACGCACCTATGGCGGGCATATCGAGCTTTTGTTCGGACATAATGACGGAGAAGAACGACTATTGATAGACCAAGAAGAGGTTGTCTACCAAGACTTTAAGGATTCAAGTGCATATGTAGACGTTATGCACTTGAATCCATCATCTATCCGAGACCGAGTGAAGGAGCGGCACCCGGCGACAAGTAGAGGCTCCGGAAGCCTCTACCAAGGAAGATGGTGGCTGGGCGGGGACTGGTCGGGGGCTGGACGGTGTAGACAGCCCCCGACGGCGGCTGGAGGGAGCCGGGGCGGAAGGTGGGGGGCTCCGGCGGCGCGTGTGCGGGACGAGGAGAGGGTCCCGGGACTGGTCGGCGGCGCCCTGGGGGCTGGGCGGAAACCTGGGGGCGGCGGCGGTGGGAGAGAGTCGGCGGCGGGGGGGGGTGGGCGGCGGTGGAGAGAAACCCTAGATTAGGGTTAGGGCTCTGATACCATGTTAGGGTAAAAGAGTACTGAGATAATCATTCCATAGAGCCCTCGGGTCTCTTATATAGGGAGAGAGCCCTTAGGTAAATTACATGAGAGGTACATAAAGAAACTGAAATAATAAATAACATAAAAGACGATCAACTCTCTCTACATACGTGAGCTCGCAGTGTTTTTACGCCTCGTTGGGGTCCCGACTTTAGACCAGCTCCGCTGACCCTGTGTTTTAGGATACCCAGGCGGGGGATCCTCGGTTTTAGTTTTTTCGTACGAGCTCGGATGCCCGTTACCGGTCGGGCTGGTTTTCTAGAGTGACTTTTCCGGGAAGTCCCTCTCATCCGTCTCAGTGGCGTAGTTTGGGAGTAGACCTATCCCTCTATTGGACCGTCCTTCCAACTAGAGGGCGAGACGGAAGAGCCATTTGTAGGCTTCTTCACCGTTTGAGTTTTACTTTCGCCAACAGACTAGGCGAATGTACATCAAGATCATTCATATCTATATCTACATCTCCTAGAGTTACATCTGAGATAATAGAAGTAAGATTTTGGAGAGATTAAAATCAAAAGTAGTATTGATAGGAAATGACTAACCAATTGACTTGAGAATCAGGTAAATTTATAAATATTTCCAATTCCATCTGCCACATCAACAAAACCAGAGATATTATATATGGTCAATATAAATAAATATATATATACTCTCACAAATAGGAAGTTTTGATTACGAAATAAATATGTTGTAAAAAATGCTAGAATGGTGGGTGCTTATGGGAATTGATTACAAGTCTGAAAACCTTTTTACTTACGCAAGTAGATGTAAACTTTACTTGTTCCACCTTTCTACTTGCTCTCTTTTGCACATAATAATTTACTTGTTATTTATTCTAAACTATGGATTTGTATTCACGTTTGTGACTTCTCTTCTTCCTTGCACACATGGCAGGCAAGAGGCCTGCTGATCAGTAGCTGTTCATGTTTCTAGGAGACAGGATATACACCAGACGGTATGAATTATTTTGTTCAATTTTTGATTCAATTCATGATGTAAAAGCTTTCTTTTCTCTTTTGTACCACATTTTGGGATATATTGTAAGATCCTTGTACATGATGTAATAATATGAAAGTTTATGAAATGAATTGGCGGTGACTCTAAATTACTTGTCTATGTGGTATATTGAAGGAATGTGAATGTCATATGGAAAATTAGCCGCGCGAAAAATTTCCCTGTTTTTCTACGACTTGTGCAATCTCATGTGAATAAAATGCCGCGAAAATAGCGTAAACGGGTACCCGGATCCTAAGGGGGTTCACAAATTTTAACATATATGTAATTACAAAAGCTCACAACAGATAAGTGCTGGAATATACCCATTTTTTTCCTGGAATGATAGAGAATCGCTTAACAAAATATTCTCCATTATATATATATATTCTAAGAAGCCATAGTTAATTTCAAGTTTCCCACAGACACCTGAATATTTATTGCAGAGAATTGAGCTAGGGATACTCAACAAAGAGTTTTATTATATAGTAACTTATGATTCTTCCCAAAACTTTTAACATGTAGCTTTTAAATCTAGAGGCTTACATAGACATGAAGAAGTTGACTGTATGGGTAATACATACATAATGGCCCATTTAGAATCAACCTTACCCGTCCAACCTCTAAGTAGAAAGATATGATATACATTATTAAGACTTTCATTCATGATTTTAATAATTGGTCAATGGAAGAATCGACATAGACTTATTTTAAAACCATAAAATTTAACCTCACACCGAAACCATATCCGTAAATTTCGGGTATTCAAAACCCGATCTGAAGTATATCAATATTATACTCATATTGACCGTCATTTTGAGACGGTCAAAACAAGATATTGTGCGTCAAATTCCGAGACCCGAGCTGCGCATACGGGCAATTTTAACATCCTAAACAATTAAAAAAATAAATAAATAAAAATATAGTTAGTACAGAAACTGTACTGTGTACAGACGTCTTAAAAAAATAAATTTCAAAAATCCAGATCAGCAATTTAAGGACCACAGTTGGCTGGATTTCTTTTACACTTGGTAGTCAACAATGCCACTCTCTTGGGTATATAAACACCCACACACAACCCCTCCTTCCCTTCTTATTCTCACAACCTTCTAAAATTTCCAATTGTGACAAGAGTAGATATATAAATAAGATTTAAGATTAGAAATAGCATCTATGATCTATTATGTTCGTTTTCTTTTTCCATATAAAGATTAACAATACATTGATCCCCAAGGGAATATCCATCTCGGTTGACTATGGTAGATTCATGTATAAGAATATGGTTAAATTACTCGGTGCTAATTAACAATAGATAATACTCATGTCTTTTCTATCCGTAAGTGTTGACAAGTTGATTTTAAATAGGACAAATTTGATTTTACTTGAGTACAGAATTAAAAAGATCATATCCATTTTCTGTTATTCTTTTCTTGGGCCTCTCAATTTCCTTGTTTAAATGGTTTTACTGTAAATTCTTTGCGCATCATCAAATTCAAGCTAAACCTTGCACACTTCTGTGTTTGGTTGTCCCAAAATCAAGGATTGGAAGCATAGCAGTCCTCATTTTCTTTAGAGATCACGTTGGTGAGTGATAATGGAAAAGTTAAGATTGGAAAGATCTCTTAATTTATTTAAATTCTTAGATAGAGAAAATAGTTATTTCCTACTAGTCCCAACTTTTGATCGTAACTTCTCCAATTCTTAACTTTAATGTTTCAGATATAATTCCAGATGATGTAGATGTAAACTTTACTTGTTCCACCTTTCTACTTGCTCTCTTTTGCACATAATAATTTACTTGTTATTTATTCTAAACTACGGATTTGTATTCACGTTTGTGACTCCTCTTCTTCCTTGCACACATGGCAGGCAAGAGGCCTGCTGATCAGTAGCTGTTCATGTTTATAGGAGACAGGGTATACACCAGACGGTATGAATTATTTTGTTCAATTTTTGATTCAATTCATGATGTAAATGCTTTCTTTTCTCTTTGTACCACATTTTGGGATATATTGTAAGATCCTTGTACATGATGTAATAATATGAAAGTTTATGAAATGAATTGGTGGTGACTCTAAATTACTTGTCTATGTGGTATATTGAAGGAATGTGAATGTCATATGGAAAATTAGCCGCGCGAAAAATTTCCCTGTTTTTCTACGACTTGTGCAATCTCATGTGAATAAAATACCGCGAAAATAGCGTAAACGGGTACCCAGATCCTAAGGGGGTTCACACATTCTCACAGTATGTCACCTCCTCCCCACTGCATCTACAAGGCTCCTCGTTGGTTTTGCGGCTACGATGGGATGGCCACCGTTCTTGAGATGTTTGGATTAGTATCGGACCTAAGGATGTCTAAACGCTAATCAGTTCAATTCATGGAAATGTTGAGAAGCCTAAAGAACACAATCATTTCAAATGATAAGGTCAAGATGATAACCATTATATCAATCCTAAGAACAGACATCGATGGGGCACCATTCACATCAAGCGGCCAGGTTCATCAACGATTGTACCCATTTAGGAAGTTCAAAGATGTAAATGACAAATGCTTGTAGAAGATGTAACGAACATAAGTTAGTATTCTTCCCTTGTCCATGATTGGAAAAAATACATGACATGGCAAAAGGCAGAAAAAATTAAAATCGGATGGAGTAGGAAGCTCGAGAAAACACTAAAAAGAAAGTGAAAATTTTGCAGTGGAGAACAATCACAACCATAATCAATCACAAAGGCACTATTTATGTGCAAACCCTTATGTCATAGGGAGAAAATCACAAGAAGGATGACCTAACAACGGTCAAGCAGCTAGGTTTTTTCCACCTTTCGTAGAATTAACGAGGATGTGTGCAACTTTTTTTTGAAAGAAAAAAGGGCATCCACCATATAGGTGTGTGCACTGTTGTAAAAATCCCCCGATTGGACCGACTAGTAGGTCCGACTAGTCTAGTCGGTGGGGTGACCGACCGAGTACTGATTATTTCCGACTAGGCCAATTAGCCGATCATTTTTTGCTTGGAGATACTGTTGACGCATATAAGATAATTGTATCTCTTTGTTATTTTATTTTCTTGTTATTCTCTTTGTAATTTACCCATAGGCTACTCTCCTATATAAGAGAGCCTAGGGCTATGGAATAGATCATCTCATTCTCTTTTCCCAACATGGTATCAGAGCGACGGTCCTAGACCGGAGTTCTCGAAACCCTAACCCTAACACCCCACCCGCCGGCCTTCTTCTCTCTCTCTCTCTCGATCGGCGTGCCACCAACGCCGCCGCCTCTGCCGCACACGCAGCCCCTGCACAGCCCTAGCGTGCCGCACGTACAGCCCTAGCGTGCCGCACGCGCAGCCCTAGCGTGCCGCACGCGCAGCACCTGCGTGCACAGCCCCTTGCGCATCCTTGCGCGCTGTGCACAGTCCCTGCGCGGACCAGCCGTGCGCTGAGCGCAACCCCTGCGCGCCTCAGCCGTGCGTCGACTTTGCCTCCCAGCGCATCTCTTGTGCGGCCTGTGCGCAACTTCTGCGTACGTGTAGGTCTTAGCACAAACATCTTCATGGGGTTAGTTGCTTGAAGTCTACACATGCAACTACCCCCATCTATGGTATTGTAGACAAAACATATCGTTTGTCAGTCGTTCCAGTCTTTATTTTGCAATATGTCAGAGAGCAAGGCAGATATCCCATCTATTGGCGCATTCCGTGGTCCGACGCCTATTGTCAAGATGGATGGTACCAACTATGAACTGTGGGCAATGCAGTTCATGAGCATGATGAAGTCTACGGGTAAGAAGCATATTCTTACCGAATCAGAGCCTGCTGAGAAGACTGGAACCTATGCCTCCTGGGAGGCTGACGACGCGTATGCCAAAGTCTGGTTATCTGGCACATTGGCAATTGACATTGCCAATGATATCCTCCATCAACCCACAGCGAAGGATATGTGGGACATTCTGGCGGCCACATACTCCCAGGCGAAGAACGAGACAAAGATCCTGCAACTCCAGCATGATATCTTCACCATCAAGCAGAATGGTCGCCCGCTACATTCTCTCTATACATCACTGAGAGGGATGTTTGAGAAGCTATATAGCTTCATGCTCTTGACAGCTACGCCCGAGCAGCAGAAGACATACAGGAATGCTACTATGGTGGGTGTGTTTCTCGCTGCACTTGATCCAGAATATGAGGCAGCACGTTCTCAGATTTTAGCGGACTCGACTATTCCTCCCATGGAGGAAGCGTTTCACAGATTGAGTAGGATCACAGTGCCTTCAGCATCTGCGAGTCAGAATTCCTCAGCTATGGCGGCCAACAGAGGCCGCGGTTTTCATCACCAGGGCCGTGGACGTACTCCTCGTGGAAGGGGTGGCCGCACTAGGCCAACATGCACATATTGTCACCGAGTCGGGCACAATGAAGACACATGCTATCAAAGCATGGATTCCCTGCATCTGCACGAGCCGCTGAGCAGATAGAGCCGCCATCTGCTGCTACCCTGGATCAACGATTTGATGATCTAGTTGCCCGCCTCAGGGGCATCATACCACCATCTGGTCCAGCACCGACTACAGAGAGTCATACTGATGATGCTGCCTCTGCCTCTGCTTCTGCATCTACCAGTACTTCAGGTAGTACACTTGCACTCCACAGTAGTAGATCTCATATACTGCCATGGAACATGGACTCGGGCGCTACACATCATCTATGTGGCGACCAGAGTCCACTTACAGGATACACTCAGATCCCTCCAGGACGGACAGTAGTAATTGCTAATGGCACACATTCCCCTATCACTGGTCAGGGGGAGATTAGATTGACACCCTCTATGCAGCTGAAGAATGTCCTACATGCACCACATTTTTCTATGAATCTGTTGTCAATTAGTCAGATTACGAAGGATCTACATTGTCGAGCTATTTTTGATCCATCTTCTTTGATTTTTCAGGACATCCGTACGGGCAACGTGATTGGTCATGGCTATGAGCAAGGAGGCCTTTACCGTCTGAACCAGACCCCATTTGCTGGAACCACATCCTCTCCTGCTGGACAAGTATCTCCTTTCCTGTGGCATCTGCGTTTTGGTCATTTACCGCTTCAGAAGTTGCGTCTAGTTCTACCCTATGGTCTCTCTCACACACCTATCCAGTGTGAGGCATGTCAGTTGGGAAAGCATCACAGGTCGTCTTTTCCCAGTAGTCAACGTCGGAGTAGTAACTCCAAGTTTGAGTTGTTTCATGTCGATGTCTGGGGTCCGAGTCGTGTTCCCGATCATCAGGGACACAGGTTTTATATTGTATTTGTGGATGATTACTCTAGAACGTCATGGGTCTTTCTAATGAAAAATAAATCTGAAGCAGGAAATATTATTATCCACTTTCTAAATGAAATTCAAAATGTTTTTTCCACATCTGTCAAGATTGTGAGAAGTGATAATGCCTTAGAGTTGTGCACCAACATTCTAGCCAATTACTACTCCTCAAAAGGAATTATTCACCAAACATCTTGTGCTCATACTGTTGACGCATATGCTTTATTTGTATCATTTTGTTATTTTATTTTCTTGCCATTCTCTTTATGTAATTTACCCGTAGGCTACTCTCCTATATAAGAGAGCCTAGGGCTATGGAATAGAGTATCTCATTCGCGTTTCCCAACATGGTATCAGAGCGACGGTCCTAGACCGGAGTTCTCGAAACCCTAGCCCTAACCCACCCCACCCAGCCGGCCTCTCTCTCTCTCTCGATCTGCGCGCCTCCTCCTCGTCGTGCGCGCCTGGAGCCCTCCTCGCCTAGCGCCTCCATCGCGCGCCTGGAGCCCTTGCTCCTGATCTCCTGCGCGTGGCGCACCTGCTGATCTCCTGCGCCCCCATCGCGCGTGGCGCCCCCATCGCGCGTAGCGCCCCCATCGCGCGTGGTGCACCTGCTCATCTCCTGCGCGATCTCGGGCGATTTCTCCTGATCATTCCTGATCGCGCGTGAGCCTTCATCCCCTGGAGCCCGCTGATCGCTCCTGACGAAGCCCCTGGCGACATCTCTACCCCTGGCGACATCTCCTGTGCGTGACTCTACCCCTGGCGACATCTCCTGTGCGTGACTCTACCCCTGACGCAAGGCCTGGGAACGCCAATCTCTCCTGGGAACGCCATATCTCTCCTGTTCTGTGCCCCCGTGGCCTAGTGCTGTGCGCATAGGAAGTCCATCTCCTGTGCTGTGCGCATAGTGGGCGCTAGGGCACCATAGTGGGCGCTAGGGCACCATCTCAATCGTGCGCAAGGGTTTCTACAATCGAAACCTGTGCGCGTGCGGATCGTAGCACGCATAGATCCATGGGGATAGTTGCTTGAGGTCTACACATGCAACTAATCCCGTCTATGTCATTGTAGACAAATATTATCTATTGCAGTTCGCTCAGTCTTCCGTATCCAGTATGTCAGAGAGCAAGGCAGATATACCGTCCATGGGCGCATTTCGTGGTCCAGCGCCCATTGTCAAGATGGACGGTACGAACTATGAACTGTGGGCAATGCAGTTCATGAGTATGATGAAGTCCACGGGCAAGAAGCATATTCTCACAGAGCCCGAGCCTGCAGAGAAGATTGGAGTCCATGCCTCATGGAGGCTGACGATGCATATGCAAAGGTGTGGCTATCTGGCACATTGGCTATTGAGATCGCCAATGACATTCTACATCAACCCACAGCCAAAGACATGTGGGATATCCTAGCAGCGACATATTCCCAGGCGAAGAATGAGACCAAGATTCTGCAACTACAACATGATATATTCACAATTAAGCAGAATGGCCGCCCATTACATTCTCTCTACACATCTTTGAGAGGAATGTTTGAGAAGCTCCATAGCTTCATACCTCTTACCGCCACACCAGAGCAGCAGAAGACATACAGAAATGCGACGATGGTGGGTGTGTTTCTCGCTGCACTCGATCCAGAGAATGAGGCAGCACGTTCACAGATTTTGGCGGACTCGACTATTCCTCCCATGGAGGAAGCCTTTCACAGATTGAGCAGGATTACTGTACCTTCAGCAGCCACTAGTCAGAATCCATCAGCCATGGCAGCCAACAGAGGCCGTGGTTCTCAATACCAGGGCCGTGGACGTATTCCCCGTGGAAGGGGTGGTCGCACTAGGCCAACATGCTCATATTGTCACAGAGTCGGCCATACTGAAGACACATGCTACTCCAAGCATGGATTTCCTGCATCTGCACGAGCTGCTGAGCAGATAGAGCCCCCGTCTGCATCCACACTGGATCAACGATTTGATGATCTGGTTGCCCGTCTCAGGGGCATTATACCACCATCTGGCCCAGCACCGTCGACAGAGAATCATACTGATGCCGCTGCTTCTGCTTCTGCCTCTACGAGTACTTCAGGTAGTACACTTGCTCTTCACAGTAGTAGATCAGATACATTGCCGTGGATCATGGACTCGGGCGCTACACATCACCTATGTGGCGACCAGAGTCTACTTACAGGATATACTCAGATCCCTCCAGGACGGACAGTAGTGATTGCCAATGGCACTCATTCCCCTATCACGGGTCAGGGGGAGATTAGATTGACATCCTCGATGCAGCTCAAGAATGTTTTACATGCACCGCACTTTTCCATGAATCTGTTGTCGATTAGTCAGATTACGAAGGATCTCCATTGTCGAGCTATTTTTGATTCATCTTCTTTGATTTTTCAGGACATCCGTACGGGCAACGTGATTGGTCATGGCTATGAGCAAGGAGGCCTTTATCGTCTGAACCAGACCCCGTTTGCCGGAATCACAGCCTCTCCCGCAGAACAAGTATCTCCTCTCCTGTGGCATCTGCGCTTCGGTCATTTACCGCTTCAGAAGTTGCGTCTAGTCCTACCCTATAGTCTGTCTCACACAACTGTCCAGTGTGAGGCATGTCAGTTGGGAAAACATCACAGGTCTTCTTTTCCCAGTAGTCAAGGTCGGAGTAGTAACTCCAAGTTTGAGTTGTTTCATGTCGACGTCTGGGGTCCGAGTCGTGTTCCCGATCATCAGGGACACAGGTTTTATATTGTATTTGTCGATGATTTTTCTAGAGCATCATGGGTATTTCTAATGAAAAATAAGTCTGAAGCTGGAGATATTATTATTCACTTTCTAAATGAGATTCAGAATGTCTTTTCCACAACGGTCAAAATTATGAGAACTGACAATGCCTTAGAGTTGTGCACCAACAATCTAGCCAAATACTACTCCTCAAAAGGGATTGTTCACCAAACATCATGTGCTCATACGTCTCAACAAAATGGGGTTGCAGAAAGAAAACACCGTCATCTTCTTGACGTTACAAGGTCTCTTCTCATTCAGAGTCATGTCCCGTATACCTACTGGGGTGATGCAGTCCTTACTGCATGTTATCTTATAAATCGTATGCCCTCGTCTGTCTTGAATGAACAGGTTCCTTTCTCAATTATATATCCTGACAAGGAGTTGTTCACCAAGGTTGCAGAAGTCGGCAGTCGGTACTCGGTCGGCAGGGTCACTGACTAAGGATTAATCGGCAGTCGGGAGAGTAATCGGATTTAATCGGACAATAGTCGGTTTGGAATTTTTTTATTATTTTAAATATATAAATCAATTTTTATAGCATATACTCTCATTTATATTCATAAATTTAGCAGTTTTAATATTTTTAAGAGCATAAAAAAATAGCAAGAAATATCTTCTTTTATTGCATCACAAATATAGCATATTTGAATTATAAAAGCACTGAATGGGTCTATAACATTTGAGAAATTACACTCAATTTATGTCTTCAAGACAGCTTTGCATCAATTACACTAGAAAATTAGAAATAGCAGCGGTTCAAGGGTTTGAGATAATTTCGCTATTTGCAGGCTTGGCATGTACAATTGATAAATAACATATTAAACTTGGTATAAGAATCTTATAATCATGCACGCATTTGATCATTTTCAGTGAATACTTTATAAATACATAAAATGCAAATTCAAATAACATACGAATATTGTGAAAGGAAATATTCCATATACTAAATAGCATGCCCCAGACATCTTTATATAGAGATTGGGATTAGCATTAACATAAAGAAAAGAAGAAAAACACAAAAAACGAAAATAAAAATCTGACCTCAGCGGCGACTGCGAGCGCGGAGCGGCGTTGTTGCGAGGATGGCGATGCAGCAGGGCGTCGGTGGTGAACCGGGAGGGCGGCGAGCGGCGAGCGTCGACCGGCGATGGAGCACCGGCGTGGAGAGGCGACGAGCGACGAGGGCTGCGGGAGTTTTTCGGGAGCTAGGGCTGCGGTTTGGGAATGAGAATTGGAAACGAAAGTTTCTGTTCGACAGAAACTTAACCTCGCATCATACACGGGTTATCGGGTTTACACAGCCGAACCCTTCATGCAAAAGTCGGCCGATTACTCGGCCGACTACACCGACTAATCGGCCGATTAATCGGTTAGACCCGATTATAGCCCGAGTTAGGTAAATCGACTCGGGTGACCCCCCGAGTCGCATAGTCGGGCCGACTAGTCGGCCTAGTCGGCCGACTTTTGCAACACTGTTGTTCACTCTTACCCCTCGTGTCTTTGGGTCTGTCGCATTTGTCCATCAGTTGTCGCCCGGTTCTGACAAGCTCTCTCCTAGGGCTGTCAAGTGCGTCTTTGTGGGGTACTCCAGAACTCAAAAGGGGTACAAGTGTTTTGACCCTGTGCGTCGGCGGTATATGGTCAGTGCAGATGTTACATTCTTTGAATCTATCATGTATTTTTCAGAATCCGGGAACATGCTGCCACCACCATTGTCTCCTGATACCGTATTCATGGCACCACCAACATCACAGCAGTCACCAACAACATCACAGTCGTCACCTCCAGTACCACCACCACCACCACCGCCGCCGCCACCAATAATATCCCCGTTACCATTCCATTATACCCGACGGCCGAATCAAGCTCATGGTCATGACCAGTCAACTAGCTCGCCTATGGTATGTAATGAAAATATTAATGTTGATGAATCTGATGACATTTCTCAGCAGGATGCAGTACAGGAGCAGGGTGCTACTACAGAGGATCTGGATGTCCCAATCGCTCTACGAAAACAGAAGAGAAGCTGTGCCAAGTATCCAGTATCAGCTGCGGTTTCGTTTGAGAGGCTATCTGGACCATTCAGGACGTTTGCATTGGCACTCTCAGCTACAGATATTCCACGGAACCACCATGAGGCGTTGCAGGATTCTAGATGGCAGCTAGCAATGGAGGAAGAGATGGCGGCTCTTCAGTCTCGTGGTACATGGAGCTTGGTTACCATACCTCCAGATGTCACCCCAGTGAGTTCCAGATGGGTGTTTACAGTGAAACATAATGCAGATGGCTCTATTGACAGGTACAAGGCACGCTTAGTTGCAAGAGGATTCACACAGACATATGGGCTAGATTACCTTGACACGTTCTCCCCTGTAGCTCGTCATTCCACTCTGCGGATACTCTTATCAGTTGCAGTTACTAGAGACTGGCCGCTCTATCAACTGGATGTGAAGAATGCTTTTCTGTATGGTGATCTGCAGGAGGAAGTCTATATGCAACAGCCACCAGGTTTTGCTGTTGAGGGGGAGAGTTCCAAGGTTTGCCGATTACATAAGGCCATCTACGGCCTTAAGCAGAGCCCCAGAGCATGGTTCCAGAAGCTGTCAGACCTTTTTGAGAAACAAGGATATAAACGCTCCAATGCTGATCATTCCTTGTTCGTGCAGAAGACGGCGAGAGGTATTACTGTAATCATGGTTTATGTTGATGATATCTTGATTACAGGTGATGATGACCAAGGCATTAAGCAGGCAAAGAAAAAGCTGGGGACTGAGTTTGTCACCAAGGACTTGGGAGTCCTTAGATATTTTCTGGGGCTGGAATTTGCTAGAAATCCATATGGGTTAGTCATGACACAGAGGAAGTATGTCACAGATCTACTGAATGAGACAGGTATGCTAGGATGTCGGCCTGCTACGACACCAATGGATCCTAGCATGAAGTTGTATGATGATGACACAGAAGAGGTCGACAAGCGAAGGTACAGAGAACTGGTAGGCAAGCTACTGTATGTCACAATCACTAGACCTGATATATCGTTTGCAGTGAGTCGTGTGAGCCAGTTCATGGAGCAACCACGTCAGGTCCATATGGATGCAATACACATGATTCTGAGATATTTAAAATCATCTCCAGGTGCAGGCTTGCTATTTAAGAAAGGAAAGGAGATTTCTGTCACAGCATGTGCGGATGCAGACTACGCAGGATGCCCCAAGGACAGGAAGTCAACATCAGGGTTTGCAGTCTATGTTGGAGATGCTATAGTTTCGTGGAAGAGCAAGAAGCAGACAGTAGTAGCCAGATCCAGTGTTGAATCAGAATATAGGGCTATGGCCCAGGCTAGCACAGAAATGATGTGGGTAAAATCCTTACTTGCAGATCTATGCCTTGACATACCTCTTCCTATGATGTTGGAATGTGACAATCAGGCCGCCTTATTCATTGCAAATAACCCAGCGTTTCATGAAAGGACCAAGCATATTGAGGTCGACTGTCATTACATACGTGACATGATTCAGAAGGGGTTTATTGCTACATCTCACGTCACATCAGAGAATCAGACTGCTGATATTTTCACCAAGGCACTACTTAGAGGCCCATTCCAGAAGTGCGCGTCCAAGCTGAGCATGATTGATATCTATGCTCCATCTTGAGGGGGAGTGTTGACGCATATGCTTTATTTGTATCATTTTGTTATTTTATTTTCTTGCCATTCTCTTTATGTAATTTACCCATAGGCTACTCTCCTATATAAGAGAGCCTAGGGCTATGGAATAGAGTATCTCATTCGCGTTTCCCAGCACATACGTCTCAACAGAATGGGGTTGCTGAAAGAAAACACCGTCACCTTCTTGATGTCACAAGGTCACTTCTTATTCAGAGTCATGTTCCGTACTCCTACTGGGGTGATGCAGTCCTTACTGCATGTTACCTTATCAACCGTATGCCTTCGTCTGTCTTGAATGAACAAATTCCTTTTTCACTCATTTACCCTGACAAGGATTTGTTCATTCTTACTCCTCGTGTGTTTGGGTCAGTCGCATTTGTCCATCAGTTGTCACCTGGTACTGACAAGCTCTCTCCTAGGGCTGTCAAGTGCGTATTTGTGGGGTACTCCAGAACTCAAAAGGGGTACAAGTGTTTTGATCCTGTGCGTCGGCGGTATATGATCAGTGCAGATGTTACATTTTTTGAATCTGTTATGTATTTTTCAGAATCTGGAAACATGCAGCCACCACCTATATCTCTTGATGCCGTATTCATGGAACCACCATCATCGTTGCCACAAACAACACCACCGTCACCACCACCGCCACCGCCACCACCACCGCCACCACCACCACCATCACTAGTATCCCCGCTTCCATTACATTACACCCGCAGGCTTCCTCCAGCTCATGGTCCTGACCCGTCAACTAGCTCGCCTATGGTATGTAATGAAAATATTAATGATGATGGATCTGACGACATTTCTCAGCAGGATGCATTACAGGAGCATGGTGATAACACAGATGATCTGGATGTTCCAATAGCTCTACGCAAGCCCAAGAGAAGCTGTGCCAAATATCCATTATCAGCAGTTGTGTCCTTTGAGAGGCTATCTGGAGACTTCAGGACGTTTGCATTGGCACTCTCAGCTACAGACATTCCACGGAGCCACCATGATGCTTTGCAGGATGCTAGATGGAGGCTAGCAATGGAAGAAGAGATGGCGGCATTTCAGTCTAGAGGAACCTGGAGTTTGGTTCCTATACCTCCAGATGTTAGCCCGGTGAGTTGCAAATGGGTGTTTACAGTTAAGCACAATGCAGATGGTTCCATTGACAGGTACAAGGCACGCCTAGTTGCACGGGGCTTCACACAGACATATGGGGTAGATTACCTTGACACGTTCTCCCCTGTGGCGCGCCATTCCACTCTACGGATCCTGCTATCAGTTGCAGTTGCTAGAGACTGGCCACTCTATCAACTGGACGTGAAGAATGCATTTCTGTATGGAGACTTGCAGGAGGAAGTCTATATGCAACAGCCACCGGGTTTTGCTGTTGAGGGGGAGTGTTCCAAGGTTTGCAGATTACATAAGGCCATCTATGGCCTTAAGCAGAGCCCCAGAGCATGGTTTCAGAAGCGTTCAGACCTCTTCGAGAAACAAGGATATAAACGCTCCAATGCTGATTACTCCTTGTTTGTACAGAAGACGGCGAGAGGTATCATTGTAATCATGGTTTATGTTGATGATATCTTGATTACAGGTGATGATGATCAGGGCATTAAGCAGGCAAAGGAAAGGCTGGGGACCGAGTTTGTCACCAAGGACTTGGGAGTCCTTAGATATTTTCTGGGGCTGGAGTTTGCTAGAAATCCGTATGGATTAGTCATGTCACAGAGGAAGTATGTTACAGATCTACTGAGTGAGACAGGTATGCTAGGGTGTCGACCTGCTACGACACCAATGGATCCTAGCATGAAGTTGTATGATGATGACACAGAAGAGATGGATAAGAGAAGGTACAGAGAACTGGTAGGCAAACTACTGTATGTCACGATCACTAGACCTGATATATCATTTGCAGTGAGCCGTGTGAGCCAGTTCATGGAGCAACCACGTCAGGCCCATATGGATGCAATACACATGATTCTGAGATATTTAAAATCATCTCCAGGTGCAGGCTTGCTATTTAAGAAAGGAAAGGAGATCTCTATCACAGCATGTGCGGATGCAGACTATGCAGGATGCCCCAAGGACACGAAGTCAACATCAGGATTTGCAGTCTATGTTGGAGATGCTATAGTTTCGTGGAAAAGCAAGAAGCAGACAGTAGTAGCTAGATCCAGTGCTGAATCCGAATACAGGGCTATGGCCCAGGCTAGCACAGAAATGATGTGGGTGAAATCCTTACTTGCAGATCTATGTCTTGATATACCTCTTCCTATGATGTTGGAATGTGACAATCAGGCTGCTTTGTTCATTGCAAATAACCCAGCATTTCATGAGAGGACCAAGCACATTGAGGTCGACTGTCACTACATACGTGACATGATTCAGAAGGGGTTCATTGCTACATCTCACGTCACATCAGAGAATCAGACTGCTGATATTTTCACCAAGGCATTACTTAGAGGCCCATTCCAGAAGTGTGCGTCCAAGCTGAGCATGATTGATATCTATGCTCCATCTTGAGGGGGAGTGTTGACGCATATAAGATAATTGTATCTCTTTGTTATTTTATTTTCTTGTTATTCTCTTTATGTAATTTACCCATAGGCTACTCTCCTATATAAGAGAGCCTAGGGCTATGGAATAGATCATCTCATTCTCTTTTCCCAACAGATACCATATACATTTTTTATTTTTTTAAAGCAAACTTATTCTAATACGTTTAATGTTTTATGTTAACTCAATTACTTCTTTTCTTTCATTATGATAATATAAAAATGTACAAATCTATGTAAATACATAAGAATATACATACCAAAATGATTTATTTATTTAAAATAATCAAAAAAATCAAAGTCGATTAAAGCCCGACTAAATCCGATTAATCACCCGACTGTCGATTAATCCTTAGTCAGTGACTCAACCGACCGAGTACCGACTATCGATTTTTTCAACATTGGGTGTGTGCCCAAAAACATTACCATTACAACAACAAAGCTTTTTCCCACAATAAGTAGGGTCAGCTACAAATTTTTTGCCTCTATTCAGATATGTATTGGGTCATTCTCAGGCTTCGATCCAAAAAATTAAGACCCCTTCGTATAGTCTCATTCCAACACTTCTTGGACCTTCCTCGTCGTCTTTTAGCCGACTCAACATCCCAAAACTCGCATCTCCTAACTGATGCATCAGTTGACCTCCTTTGCAAATGTTCAAACCATATTAAGCAGTTTTCTCGCATCTTATCCTCGATCAGTGCTACACCAACTTTCCTTTTGGCTGCATCATTCCGAATCCGATCTTTACGTGTGTGTGTGTGTGTGTCCATGCATCCACCTTAACATTTTCATTTCTGCTACTGCCATTCTCTGCACATGTCTATGGTTCACATGACAACATTCAGATCCATAGAGCATAGCAGGTCTCACGTCTGCTTTATAAAATTTTCCTTTGATTTTCAAAGGAATTTTCTTATCACAAAGAACAGTAAGGCTCCTCTCCACTTTAGTCAACCTACATTTATTCTATTAGTAACCTCTCCATGAATTTCCCCATCATGTTGCAAAATAGATCTCAAGTATCTAAAAGAATCTCTCTTCTGAATGTTGTCGTCACTAATCTTCACCTTGATTCCTTCACCACTGCTTTCCATCAAAAATGTACTCCATATATTCAGTCTTAGCCCTACTTATACGGAAATCTTTAGTCTCCAATATATGTCTCCAGACATTAATCTTCTCATTTACTCCATCTTTAGTCTCATCAGTCAACACAATATCATCAGCGAATAACATACACTAAGGCATCTCATCCCGAATGTGACTTGTCAACTCGTCCATAATCAAAGTAAAAATGAATGGACTCAAAGTTAAACCTTGATTCAGACCAATGTTGATGTCCAAATAATCAGTCTTCCCAGACAGTATCCTTACACAAAATGAAGCCATGTCATACTCATCCTTTAAGAGGTTAATGTATAGGATAGGTACTTGTCTCTACTCCAAACTCTCCACAATATCTCCCTTAGGACAGAATTATAAGCCTTCTCCAAATAAATAAAAATCATATCGAAGTTCTTCCTTTTAGATTTATAAATCCCCATTGTTCTCCTCAGCAAGCGGGTGGCTTCAATAGTTGAGCGACTTGGCATGAAATCGAATTGGTTTTCTTTTACTTTGGAAAGTTGCCTCAACCTTCTTTCGTCACATGTTCCCAAATTTTCATAGTGTGACTCATCAAATTGATACCTCTGTAATTTGAACAACTTTGAATGTTACCTTTGGTTCTTATAAAGAGGCACCACGACGGTTCTCCTTCAATCTTCAGGCATTTTCTTGCTTCGCCAAATAACAACAAATTTTTATTTTAAAGAGGCACCACGACCCTCCTTTTTAAGAACACTATTTAGGAATTTGTGTCAAAACAGTTCGGATTTTTTTCAACACGGAAAAACTTTACCACTAATCGCCAAAAAAATTACAAGCATGTTACAGGAATCGACAAAAGCAAAGATAACATGGTCCAACTCGCAGTCAGTGTCCTAGCATGCGCTACAATACTATCCCCCAAGAAACGATCCTGGCAAAATACCACTTCATTTATGTCCAATCATATCGCCCAAATCATAGCCACATATAGTGATCTCTCCTTTTCTACGTAATTCCAGTACACTCAATGGACTCCCAGAAACTCGACAAACCATCGATTCCCACCTCATGATTTCAAAAAAGGTTACAAGCCTCCAAGGAGTTCCCGCACTCGAAAAATAGATGATTTGCATCCTCCACCTCCTAACACAAAGAGCATGCGGGATCTGCATTCAAAACGAACCGTGCAAACCTGTCCCCTATCAACAGCTTTCACCTCATGAACAACCACATAAAGACCTTCATACAAGTTGGCACCATTCACTTCCAAATCCATATGTAGTCCGCCACGCACCCCCACGGTCAAAAGTCATATGGCCTTTAAGGTCAAGTACGCCTTTCCTACAAAAAAAATCACGCCATACCAGCATCAGTAGTCCCGCCCCTCAGTAGGCCCAACGGCCACAACCACATTATCCAGCTCTATAAGCATCACCAACAGCTCCTCCAATCGTTGATCTGAGAGCTCAGGTCTAAAATAAGGAAAGAATGAGTGCTCATCCCAAACTTCCACTACCAAACACTCTTGGTCAACAGTCAACACTATCAAACGTGGGAATGTTACACCCAGCTCCCCGCCTACACTCCAATCATATGCCCAAAACATTAAACCAGTGACATTCCCAACAACAAACCTCAAGAAAAGACGTACCTTATGCACCACACCGTAGACATCTCGCCAAAAGTATGAAGATACATGCCCAAAATCCCCCAAACTAGGTAAAGACAAACCGGAACCATATATCGTTCTGATCAAATTATAGACCAAACCGCTACAATCAATACCATATATGTGTGATCCACTTGTTGAGTAAGGCCTTGTTCATCTCCTCCAAGCTACACACACCAAATTATATGACAAAGTAAACACATCCAGCTTGTATGACAAGTAAACAGGGGTGTACAACTTATATGACAAAGTAAACAAATCCACACATAAGATCCAATTACCCATTGTAGGACTTAAATACACCCCTCTGAATCTCTGATTGGGCATGGATGTCAATCATGTCCAACTTGCTCACATTAATTTCATGTTGCATCGTGGGAAGGTTTTTGATATATATGTCGACCAAAAAGAATTTGATGGTAGGAAGACAAATTAGTCTGTCATTTTTTTCTTGAATAACAGACCAGTCAACCTCAATGTGTTCAGTGAGATCATATTGAATTAGGCAGTTTGCAAGGTTAATCGCAGCTTGGTTTTGTAGTACAACTTCATTGGAAAATCAATGGTGATACCTGTGCATTCAGAATGATTTGAATCCACAAGATTTCATTGACTCGGCGCATCATAGCATGGTACTCAACTTCAACATTGGATCAGATACAAAATGTTTGCATCTTGACTCTACATACAGCAAGGATTTACCAAGGGTAAATAGAGTCCCTCGAAGTGGAAAGACGACCATCAACCCATCCAGCTCACGCAACTCAGTGTAATGTAATGTGGGACTCCAATATGCATCTGTAGGAGTATGCATAAATTGGCTCATTATGTTCATGGCATAGGAGTGAATCAATCCCCAACAAGTTCCAATAATGTCTTTTAAGAGAGTCGTTAAGAGATTTTTCATCTTTCATACCAAAATTGCAATTTTGCCTTGCTTGAACCTTAGTGGGTTAAGAACATAACTCCTCTACCATATAATCGAGCAATTCCATATTAGATTGTCTCCTATCTGCAGTAATGATAGAGTGACCAAGATGAATCAAGATGTATAAGGTGAAATGTTTTCTATTGCCATAAAGATGATGAGAAGCTCCAAAATCTCACCCACTTTGTAAAGTCAGTGTTGTGACAAGTGGTAAAAGCATGATCGATATCTGAGGTAATGGCAGAGGCAGCTATATCAGGTCGAGCAGGAGGAAGATCCTCATATGAGAGAACAAGATCCTCATACTTATGGACCTTCCGGTAAAGATCCTATGATCTCCCTCAGACGAGAGATAAGAGACTCATACATCTAGTAAAATAGTGGCATACTTAATTCTAGATGCTCAACAGCATGGTCAGAGACAAGTCGACCATGTTTCTGGTAGCATGTGTCGTTACTATACCGTAGACGTTGCAGTAAGTGCATTGCGGTCAAGAGTAACAACCTCCCCCGATCACAGGCTCTGCGTCCTCTGAACTGTGTACCCTACCTCGTGTAGTAGCCATGGCACAGAGGAGGTCTTAGATGCAAGAATAGATCGCATCGGGATTTTGCTTAAACAAATGTGTGCCTCCTCTATAGGAGGGATGATAACGCTAGAAAGAAACTAACTACGAGTTGCTTCATGGGTTGGATCAAGGCCAACAAGGAAAAGACTGACCAATGGTGTTCCTTTATGCCAGTTGCTACTTAATATTGGCACTCAGAGGCATGTAAATATAAAGTTTCTCAATCATGCCCCTTAAATTGGAGTAGAAAGAAAGAGTTGAGTGGGTGACCATCCTGCTTGGTCATGTAGTGTCATGCTGAGAGCTAAAGAATCTTCGTCTTATTCTTCGTCTGAGAATGCATTATCGCAAAAATATCCCATATTGCCTTTAAATTTGAAGTGGGTTAATATAGGATGTCATTGGCAATTTGTCATTAGAGAGCCTGAAGGCCACACTCGAGCCCACACGTTGTCCTACTTCTGTTATGCATTTTCACCAGTTTTGTCGGTCGACTTCGGTTACATTACGGTGTATTCCTTATTGCGTCTCTACATGATGCTCGTGAATTGCATCACTCACAACTCATACTTTGCCCCCATCCATCTTGACGATTGGATATAGACTCTTGATGGTCCAAGAGATGGAGTAGCATCTTTTCCATAATGAACGAAGCAAGGGAAGGTCAAAATTGTGATAACAAAAATCATCTACACAAGCATAGTATGGAGGTTGGGTGTGTGGATTTTGATACACAACATCCCATTCAAGGTTGTAAAAATCAATAGTTGGTACTCGGCCGGTCGGGTCACTGACTAAGGATTAATCAGCAGTCTGATGACTATTCGAAATTAGTTTGGCTTTAATTGGCTTTTTGAATTTTTAAATTATTTTAAATATATATCATTTTATACATCTATTCCTATATACTTACATAGATTTGAACATTTTTATACTATTATAATGAAAGAAAAGAAGTAATTGAAATTAAAAACATTAATCATATTAGAATAGGTTTGCTTTTAAAAGCAAAAAATTAAAAAATATGATATCTCCAAGCAAAAATCGGTCGACTAGTCGGCCTCATTAAAATTAGTCAATCCTCGATCGACCACCCGACTAGTCTGACCTACTAGTCGGGCTAGTCGGCCAACTTTTACAACAATGCACCCATTATCCCTTTAGGTTCTTTAGAGGCCTTGAGGATGGATTTTTACGAACCCCGATGCATCAACCTGACGAGAAAAGAGGTCACCGAGGGGTAGCATGGAGCCCCTTTAATGGTTGGCAGCGTTGTTAGTGCAGATATCGTTGTTGCAACTGTAGCGACTAGAGTTGTGCATGGTTGAAAGCATTGTTGTTGGCATCGTGTAACGGTTGTAGCGCCGCAGTTGGTGATGTGCAACGACTGAAGATTTCGGTATAGATTTTCCCAAATATTGTTCGGCATCAATTAACACTATCGATATGGTGTCGATATTTCTTAATATCACCCTTTTTTAGTCCATTTGCTTGGGATTTTGCTTCTGTATATATACATGTTATTAAAAACACATTATGATTTACATTTTTTTCGGACTAGGGTCAAGAGGTTTCACCTCCTTTTGCGATGGAGATGAAACAACACTAGAGTTGATCAACGAATGTCTACATATATATATATATTATGCTCTCATTAGCTTGTTCGTAGGATATCTGATATAGCTCGACTTTTTGTTTATATATAATAAGCAATGTGATGTAAGGTCAATGTGCTAAATACACTTTCTTGATGTCGCTAAGTTATTGTTTGAATTTTATGGTTTCTTTCTAATATCCCTCAACAGTCAACGATCAGCATTGGAAATAGTAACATTGGCGATATAATATGTATCGGTCTGTTAAATACACCTCATTATTGCGTATAAGTGTGTATTTATATGTTATGGCGATCGTGAGATGGGGGGACGAGCTATTGCGGCTCATTTCCACAAGTTCTCGAGATCTGTGGAAAGACCATGTAGATGGACAGGAGGTGGGGCTTCTCAGCTCTCAGCTCCGCATGCAAACCATCTTGTGTAGAGATTTACTTTGGAGAGGTGATGAATGTTGTTTGTAACTTGAATGCAGATGGGGCACCTGAACCAGATGGGTTCCCTGTCTTTTTTCAGAGAATATTGGGATCTATTGAGTATGAAAGTACAGGAGGTTGTGAAGGGTTTGGTATGGAAAATGCAAGTTTTGAGAAGATTAACAAGGCCCTTATCATTCTCCTGCCTAAGAATGACATGTCTAAAAGAGTAGAGCACTTCAGGTCGATTGCTCTTTCAAACGCTATTTATTTGATAGTAGCGAAGGCCTTAGCCATTAGGGTTAACAGAGTTATAGATCACATCATCTCGCCATTTCAGTCGGCTTTTATCCCAGACAAACAGATTGCAGATAGCTTGGTCATGATGTCTGAGGTTATCCAACACAAGGAGAGAAGAAAGTCGAAGGGACTCCTATGGAAGGTAGACTTCTCCAAGGCATATGATATAGTGGATTGGTGTTTGCTCTAGACGGCAATGTCTAGATGATGTTTCCTGAACACTTGGGTCTCCTGGATGAAAAGGTGTGTCACAACTTCATTCTATTCGGTGCTTGTGAACGGTCATCCAGAGGGAGGTTTTTTCTAGCCACGACAAGGTGCCAGACAAAGATGCCCCCTTTCTCTTATGCTTTTTGTTATTGCAACGCATGTCCTGGCATGCATGGTGGAGCAAGTGCAATATACTGATCTCACGGCAGGGTATTCTTGCTATGAGATTTCTATTTTTACAACATGCATATGACAATCTTCGTCAAAGAGGGGGGTAGAGACAAGGCTAATGGTATGGCCATTACTTTGGATTTTTCGGAGAATTGTCCGAGCCGTTTCTCAATCGTGTCAAATCAACAGTTATCCCTTTTGGTCTATCTGTCATTGATGCACGAGCATGCTGTGAGGAGTTGGGCACAGATTGGGGCTCCTTCCCGATCCACTACCCTTGGGTTCCCTTTAACTAACATAAGGCTAAAGATGTCAGATTGGCTGCCTATCATTGAGATGACGGAAAAGAAGCTATCAAACTGGAATGCAATTGTTTTATCATGGGGAGGGCGTCCGGTGCTTATCAAGGCAGTCCTATCTGCTATTCCTATTTTCTACTTGTCCTTTCGTCTCTTTCCCATTGGCATTAGGAACAGGCTTGAGAAGATAATGCGGAGATTTATGTGGGGCAAATCCGATTAGGTGGTAACGGGGTATACCTGGTAGATTGGGAGACGGTAACATTACTTAAGGCGGATGGTGGCCTTGGGATCATACGTTTGGAGACCTTAAACGAGGCACTAATGTAAAAATGGGTTAGTAAAATCTGGGCAGTGGCGAAGACAATTGTTGCAGACTCATCTGCAGCATTTACAACATAAGGCAATCGGGGAGCCTGATGTAGTGTCCGATTTTCCACTTCAGTTTTATTAAAGGGGGTCAATGCGGTGATGCATCAATTCCAAGAGCTCTTTTGGCATGTGCTTTGTAATGGCAACTCGTTCGCTTTTTGGACGGATAACTGGACATGAGACGGACCTTTTTCCATCAGGTTTCCTTGCATCTTTGTGTTGGCTGCAAATCGTGAGGCTTGCGTGGCAGATTGTTGGATTGATGGTAATTGGATGCCTTCCTTCTTAACAGGTTTCTCAGATCAACGTGTAGAGGACTTATTTCTATTGGAGATCCTAATCTAGATGGGCAGACCTGCCGATGGGCGAGATCATTGGGTGTGGAAGGATAATTCTTTCTCGGTGAGAACAACTTATAAAACTATTTGCTGGCCGCCACCACCAAGGACAGACATTGTGGTTCGTGATTGCAACTTAATTTGGGATCTTAAACTGTTGGGAAGAATTGGTTTGTTTATGTTATGTGGTTGTTGCGGAGAAAGTGTATAATGACGAGGGATTGTTACGCAAGACTCTTTGGAGATTTCTCCAATAGATTTTTTTTACTAAAAAGAGGGAGAACTCCCGAGGCAGGAGTCACCACGGCACCGCCTTCATTAATAATAAAGAAAAAGGTTACATCATTCGAGGCCCAGAAGTTGTACAACGCATTACAATGCACGACAATATTCTCCGAATAGAATCGCTGGCTATTGAAAATGAGGTCATTCCTTCCAGCCCAAATAGCC
The DNA here is from genome assembly GCA_037367405.1 of Ottelia alismoides. Lineage (NCBI taxonomy): Eukaryota > Viridiplantae > Streptophyta > Magnoliopsida > Alismatales > Hydrocharitaceae > Ottelia > Ottelia alismoides. The sequence continues at coordinate 591,162 of JAZKJV010001475.1, read as the reverse complement.
CATAGCACAGCGAAAGGCCTTGAGACGTCATCCGAAGAACCAAGGCCCACCGCTCGAATCGACCTCCAGAAATTCTCTAAACCAGTGGCCTGCACCCAAGCTAACCCCATCGACCTCCATACTTGCACCGAAGATCCGCAACCAAAGAAGAGATGTTCCGTGTCCTCCACAGCACCCTCACACATGTCACAGCTCGTATCTGCCATGCCAAACAGTCTTCCCCTGCTCGCTTTGTCACACAGGCAGTTTCTTCTCAAGCACCACAGAAAGATCTTGACTCTACTGGGGATCCTGGCCGCCCAAATAATCTTCATGTCCGTGCAGAGCTCCTCGACGTCCTCGTCGCACCCCACCGACGACCTTCTCATCTTAAGGTAGGCTTGCTTAACCGAGAATCTCCCTCCCTCCCACTCAAAGCGATCCGGCTCGTTAGACAAATCCCCCGGCGGAAGAGTTTCAGCCAGCATCCGCATGAGATCATCCAGTCGTTGATCCAACAAGTCCGCAATAAACCTAGGGGCCCACGACCCCGAGTCTGCCACCTCCATCAGAAGCGCAGCCCTGTCAATCGCCAAGGCCATCAACCTCGGGAAACGCTGCCCTAGGGCACCCTCCCCCAACCAGTCGTCGAGCCAAATCTGAAGAGCTACCCGTTCCCCATCCTCGGGCGCAAGGAAGAGACAACCTCAGGCAAAACGGCACGGATCCCCACTCAAAGCGGCGACTCAAATCTCCTTCTCTCAACCACCAACGCCCCATTGACTCCGTAGATGCACCTCAAAAGCCTGGCTGCCAACGAAGTCGAAGAACCCCAAATTTGAACCACCCACTTGGCCAACAGAGCTTTGTTCATGAGCTCCACATCACAGACCCCAAGACCACCTTCAGAAACAGGTTTCGTAGCCTCCTCCTAGCTCACCAGATGCAGCCCAGCCCTCTGTTGCCTCCCATCCGACCAGAAAAAAGACCTCATCAATGATTCGACCTTCCTTCTAACCCCAACTGGCATCAAACGGGTCGAATAGAAAAAAAAACCGGAATGGTTGCGCAAACGTGCTTGAGGAGGATTAGCTTCCCTCCCCAAGACAAAGTTACAGCCTTCCAACCAGCCAGACTCTCCTCCATTCTGCGAATGACGAAGTCCCAATCCGGCTTCTTCATTCCGCCATCAACCAGCGGCAACCCCAGATAAGAGATCGGCAGTCCCCCCAAACGGCATCCCGGATTCCCGCCCACCCAGCAATCATGTCACTCTTCGCACCGTCCAACTCGAACGGGATCACCACTCATTTCTGTATGTTTATCTGCAACCCCGAAAGGCACCCAAAGATATCCACCAGGACGGTTGCGCTGCGGTTCTACTCCACCGAACCCCCCAAAAAGATCAACGTGTCATCCGCATACTGAAGCAAAGGAACCGAAATGTCCCCCATACGAAAGCCCTCGCACCATCCTCCCTCCACCGCACGTTTGAACAGAACCGCCAAACAATCCGCCACCAGTACAAAGAGCAAAGGAGACAGCGGGCAACCCTGACGAACTCCCCTTTGCGGCTAAAACCACCCACCCTCCAGCTTTCTGTTGACCAAGATCGAGCTCGAGCAGGTAGTGACACATCTCTTCATCCACTGCACTCATTCCTCTGGGAAACCCCTCCGCTGCAGTGACAACCACAGGAATTTCCAACTGACGCAATCATAGGCTTTGGCATAGTCAATCTTCCAGAGCGCCCCTTTCTTCCTCGACCTCTTCCACTCAAGACAATCTCTGAAGCCGCCACAAGCCCATCTGTCATTAGACAACCCGGAATGAAGGCGGACTGCCCATGGAGCACCACCGAGTCCATTACCTTCCTAAGCCTGCTCGCCAGCACCTTTGCCACGATGAGATACAGAGCATTGGAAATAGAAATCGGACTGAAATCCCCCACCCTCAAGGGATTCTCCTTCTTCGGAAGCAGAGAAATCAAAACCCGGTTGACCTTCTCAAATCCTCTGTTCCCAGCCCGGAACTCACATAGAACATCCATAACTTCGGTCTTCAGAAGATCCCAGAACTCACTGTAAAAGAAGACGAGGAACCCGTCAGGTCCCGGAGCCCCCTCCGCATTCAAACCCCACACCGCCCGCCACACCTCCTCCTAAGAAAAATCAGCTACCAACAAATCCGCTTGCCCACCACTCAATGAGTCAACGCCCAACCCTGTCCACCACCCACTCCCCTCCGCTTGCCCCCTGCGCGAAGCCATCACGAAGTGGTCCCTCAAAGCCCCCACCAATCTGCTTCCCCCCAGACACCCTGACCCCCTCAACCTCGATCTCATGCAGGAAATTTCTTCTCCTCCGACCAGACGCCATCAAGTGGAAGAATCTCGTGTTAGCATCCCCCTCCCTCAACCACTTCTGCCTCGACCTCTGCCGCCAGTGAACCTCCTCTTTTCTGTCCTCCAGCATCAGTGCATCTAAGCACGTCAACCTCTCCGAGAACTCCTCCTGATTCAACCCCCGCTCATCATCGACGCCATCCAAACTTACGACACCCGCCTCTGCATCAGCCCGAGAAACCCTACGCCGAATCGTAACCTCCTTTCCATATGCCACGAGCACCGCTCTCAACGATTCCAACTTAGCCGCAAATCGCGAAACCGTCGAGCCTACTGGATCACACCCTTTGTGAAGTACAGATCGAGATGGCGGAACATCCCTTTTTTCATTGTGATTTCTCCAATAGATGTCCCCTTTGTGAAGTACGGATCGAGATGGTGGAACATCCCTTTTTTCATTGCACGAAAACAACACCTATCTGGGAGAAAGCTGGTGTGAGCTGGATAAATCTTTAAAGATTGAACCTGTTTTTGTTAACGCATATATTAGTGTATGTATCCCTTCGTTATTTTTATTTTCAGTTGTATGCTTTATGTAATTTACCCATAGGCTACTCTCCTATATAAGAGAGCCTAGGGCTTATGGAATAAACAACTCGTTCATTTTTCCCAACATGGTATCAGAGCTACGGTCCTAGACCGGAGTTCTCGAAACCCTAACCCTACCCTACCAAACCCGTCGGCCTCTCCTTCTCTCTCCATCTCATCGGCGCCGCCGGGGCTCACCGCAGCCGCACCAGCACTCTCGTGCGCCGGTGATGCTGCTCCTACGCGAGTGCGTTAGCACTCCTGCGCCTCTGCTGCGCACTGCGCCTCTGTCGCGTACTGCGCCTCCGTGATGCGCCTCTGTCGCGCACTGCGCGAGCGCGCTTCCTCTGCGCGCTGTAGCCCCCTTGCGCGCGATCCAGCATTGTGCGAGTGCGTCTCCTCTGCGCCTGTAGCCTCCTCGCCTGCGCCCTAAGCACGTGAGATCCAGTTGCGAGTGCGAACCAGTTGCGTGTGCGCGTGCTTCTTGCGCGCGTGTACGTGTGCTAAGCCCTAAGCCCTAGGGCGCACATCTTCATCTACATGTGTTTAGTTGCTTGAGGTCTACACGTGCAACTAAACCCGTCTATGTCATTGTAGACGAATCTCATCCTCTGTCAATCGCTCCAGTCTTCCATCTCCAGTATGTCAGAAAGCAAGGCGGATATCCCATCTATTGGCGTCTTTCGTGGTACAGCGCCTATTGTAAAGATGGACGGTACAAACTATGAATTGTGGGCAATGCAGTTCATGAGCATGATGAAGTCAACGGGTAAGAAGCACATTCTTACCGAACCAGAGCCTGCTGAGAAGACTGGAGCCAATGCCTCTTGGGAGGCCGATGATGCATACGCCAAAGTTTGGCTATCCGGTACACTGGTAATTGAGATAGCCAATAACATTCTACATCAACCCACGGCCAAGGATATGTGGGACATTCTAGCGGCTACATATTCACAGGCGAAGAACGAGACAAAGATTCTGCAACTCCAGCATGATATCTTCACTATCAAGCAGAATGGTCGCCCTCTACATTCTCTCTATACATCACTGAGAGGGATGTTCGAGAAGCTCTACAGCTTCATGCCCCTGACAGCCACGCCAGAACAGCAAAAGACATATAGGAACGCGACTATGGTGGGTGTGTTCCTGGCTGCACTTGATCCAGAGTATGAGGCGGCACCATCACAGATTTTGGCCGACTCTACTATTCCTCCCATGGAGGAAGCTTTCCATAGACTGAGTCGGATCACAGTTCCTTCCACGGCCACGAGTCAGAATACTTCAGCCATGGCAGCCAACAGGGGTCGCGGATTTCATCACCAGGGCCGTAGACGTGGACCTCGTGGAAGAGGTGGCCGTACTAGGCCAACATGTACCTACTGTCACCGCGTTGGACACAATGAAGACACACGCTACTCGAAGCATGGATTTCCTGCATCCGCACGAGTTGCTGAGCAGATAGAGCCTCCATCTGCTGCTACTTTGGATCAGCGGTTCGACGATCTAGTTGCCCGTCTGAGGGGCATTATTCCACCATATGGTCCAGCACCGACTACTGACAGTCAATCTGATGCCGCTGCTTCTGCCTCTGCGTCTACCAGTGCTTCAGGTAGCATACTTGCATTCACCAGTAGTAGATCAGATACATTACCATGGATTATGGACTCGGGCGCTACACATCACCTATGTGGCGACCAGAGTTTACTTACAGGATACACTCAGATTCCTCCAGGCCGAACAGTAGTAATTGCCAATGGTACACATTCCCCCATCACTGGTCAGGGGGAGATTAGATTGACATCTTCTATGCAGCTCAAGAATGTGCTACATGCACCTGATTTTTCAATGAATTTGTTGTCAATTAGTCAGATTACGAAGGATCTACATTGTCGGGCAATTTTTGATCCATCTTCTTTGATTTTTCAGGACATCCATACGGGCAACGTGATTGGTCGTGGCTATGAGCAAGGAGGCCTCTACCGCCTGAATCAGACCCCATTTTCTGGAACCTCATCCTTTCCCACTGGACAAGTATCTACTTTATTGTGGCATCTGCGCTTTGGACATTTACCGCTTCAGAAGTTGCGTCACGTATTACCTTATGGTCTTCCTCACGCACCTATTCAATGTGAGGCATGTCAGTTGGGAAAGCATCACAGGTCATCCTTTCCCAGTCGTCCAGGTCGGAGTAGTACCTCCAAGTTCGAGTTATTTCATATTGATGTCTGGGGTCCGAGTCGTGTACCTGATCATCAGGGACACAGATTTTATATATTATTTGTGGATGATTTTTCTCGTGTCATTGGTATTTTGATGAAAAATAAATCTGAAGCAGGAAATATCATTATCCATTTTCTGAATGAAATACAAAATGTTTTCTCCACATCTGTGAAGTTTGTGAGAAGTGATAATGCTTTAGAATTGTGCACCAATGTTCTTGCCAATTATTATTCCTCAAAAGGGATTGTTCACCAAACATCTTGTGCCCATACATCTCAACAAAACGGAATTACTGAAAGGAAACACTGTCACCTTCTTGATGTCACAAGATCACTTCTTATACAGAGTCATGTTCCCTACTCTTACTGGGTGATGCAGATCTCACTGCATGTTACCTAATCAATCATATGCCTTCTTCTGTCTTGAATGAACAGATTCTGTTTTCCCTCATCCATCCTGGGAAGGATCTGTTCACTCGTACTCCTCGTGTGTTTGGTTCGGTTGCCTTTGTCCATCAGTTGTCGCCTGGTACTGACAAGCTCTCTCCTAGGGTTGTCAAGTGTGTTTTCGTTGGGTACTCCAGAACTCAAAAGGGGTACAAGTGTTTCGATCCTCTGCGTCGGCGGTATATGGTCAGTGCAGATGTTACATTTTTTGAATCTGTTATGTATTTTTCAGCCTCGGGAGACTAGCAGCTACCACCTCCATCTACTGATGCCATATACATGACACCACCACCTCAAATGCCGTCATCAACACCACCAACACCGCCACCACCACATATACCTGCCTCACCGCTACCGTTCCATTATACCCGCAGGCCTCCTCCCGCTCATGGTCATGACTCGTCTCCTAGCTCGCCTATGGTATGTAATGAAAATATTTCTATTGATGGATCTGACGACATTTCTGAGCTGGATATGTTGCAGGGGCCAGATGAGGCTACAGCAAATTTAGATGTTCCCATTGCTCTACGCAAATCGAAGAGGAGCTGTGTTACATATCAATTGTCAGCATCTGTGTCTTTTGAGAGATTATCTGGAGATTTCAGGACATTTGTGATGGCACTGTCAGCTGTAGTTATTCCACGGAATTATCAAGATGCTCTGCAGGATAGTAGATGGCGGCTAGCAATGGAGGAAGAAATGGCGGCACTTCAGTCCAGAGGAACTTGGAGTCTGGTTCCTATACCTCCAGATGTGAACCCGGTGAGCTGTAAGTGGGTGTTTACAGTGAAGCACAATGCAGACGGCTCTATTGATAGGTACAAGGCACGTCTTGTTGCACGTGGCTTTACACAGACATACGGGGTGGATTACCTTGACACATTCTCGTCTGTAGCCCGTCATTCCACTCTCCGGATCTTGTTGTCAGTTGCAGTTGCTAGAGACTAGCCGCTCTATCAGCTGGATGTGAAGAATGCATTCTTATATGGAGATTTGCAGGAGGAAGTATATATGCAACAGCCACCTGGTTTTGTTGTTGAGGGGGAGTGTTCCAAGGTATGCAGATTACATAAGGCTATCTATGGCCTTAAGCAGAGCCCTAGAGCATGGTTTCAGAAGCTCTCAGACCTCATTTAGAAACAAGGATACAAACGCTCCAATGCTGATCATTCCTTGTTTGTACAGAAGACTGCTAGAGGTATTATTGTAATCATGGTTTATGTAGATGACATCTTGATTACAGGAGATGATGAGCAGGGCATAAAGCAGGCGAAAGAAAAATTGGGAACTGAATTTGTCACCAAGGACCTTGGAGTCCTTAGATATTTTCTGGGGCTGGAATTTGCTAGAAATCCGTATGGATTAGTAATGTCGTAGAGGAAATATGTTACAGATTTGTTGAGTGAAACAGGTATGCTTGGGTGTCGGCCTGCTACGACACCAATGGATCCTAGCATGAAGCTCTACGATGATGACACAGAGGAGGTAGACAGGAGAAGATACAGAGAACTGGTAGGCAAACTATTGTATGTCACGATCACTAAATCTGATATATCATTTGCAGTGAGTCGTGCGAGCCAGTTCATGGAGCAACCACGTCAGGTCCATATGGATGCAATACACATGATTCTTAGATATCTCAAATCATCTCCAGGTGCAGGTTTGCTATTTAAGAAGGGAAAGGAGATTTCTATCTCAACATGTGCGGATGCAGACTATGCAGGATGTCCCAAGGACAGGAAGTCCACCTCAGGATTTGCAGTCTATGTTGGAGATGCTCTAGTCTCATGGAGGAGCAAGAAACAGACAGTGGTAGCTAGATCCAGTGCTGAATCCGAATATAGGGCTATGGCCCAGGCTAGCACAGAGATGATGTGGGTGAAAGCTCTTCTTACAGATCTATGTCTTGATATACCGCTTCCTATGAACTTGGAATGTGATAATCAGGCAGCCTTGTTCATTGCAAACAACCCAGCATTCCATGAGAGGACCAAGCATATTGAGGTTGACTATCACTACATACGTGACATGATTCAGAAGGGGTTCATTGCTACATCTCATGTTACCTCAGAGAATCAAACTGCTGATATATTTACCAAGGCATTACTACGAGGCCCATTCCAGAAGTGTGCGTCCAAGCTGAGCATGATTGATATCTATGCTCCATCTTGAGGGGGAGTGTTAACGTATATAGTAGTGTCTGTATCCCTTCGTTATTTTTATTTTCAGTTGTATGCCTTATGTAATTTACCCATAGGCTACTCTCCTATATAAGAGAGCCTAGGGCTTATGGAATAAACAACTCGTTCATTTTTCCCAACAGTTTTGGAGCTCTTTGTTTGAGGCAAAGCATCTTTCTAGATGGGTAGACCTGCCGATGGGCGAGACCATTGGATGTGGATGGATAATTCTTTCTCGATGATAAAATCTTATAGAGCTATTTGCAAGCCGCCGCCACAGAGGATAGACATTGTGGTTCGTGATTGCAACTTAATTTGAGAGCTTAAACTGTTGGAAAAATTTGGTTTGTTTATGCGGTTGTTGAGGAGAAAGTGTATAATGACGAGGCATTGTTATAGAAGACTCTTTGGAGATTTCTCCAATAGATGTCCCCTTTGTGAACAGATCGAGATAGTGGAACATCTCTTTTTTCATTACATGAAAACCACACCTATATAGGAGAAAGCTAGTGTGAGCTGGATAAATCTTCAAAGTTTGGACATGTTCTGGTGCTCTTTGTTTGAGGCAAAGTATCTTTCTAGGGAGGAGCGTCTTCGATCATTGGCAACAATCTAAGCTATTTGGTTAGGTATAAATGGTGTAGTCTTCTCTTCTCAACGGTTCTACTGTGAGAATATTCTTTTCCATTCCAAGACTCTTCTTAAGTCTTGGCTATTGTAAGTCCTCATGTAACATCTCTCCGTCTTTCTAATATATTGGTGCGGGCACCATAGCGTGTTTCCCCATTTTTTGTCTCAAAAATATATTATTTTAAGTAGTATGACCTTAATTTGCAAAAAAATGTATTATTTCTGGTATTTCCATTGATATCGTCGATATATCTCGATATATCCTCAATATCTCCCTTCCAGGCTGACCAATATGATATTGATATTTGTCGTAATATATTTTATATATTGTTGTACCTTTTATATGTCTTTCAGTTCTATCTATTTTATGTAATTTTTTCATAGGTCTCTCCCTATATAAGAGAGCATAAGGCTCAAGGAATAAACACTTCTTTTGTTTTTCCCAACATGGTATCAGAGCGGCGGTCCTAGACCGGAGTTCCGAAACCTTAACCCTAAGCCCCACCTCGAGCACGTCCCTCCCCTCTCCTCCACGTAGGTCGCCGCCTGCATAGGCCACCGTCCGACCTCACCATGTAGGCCGCTGCCCGTCCCTACCGCTTGGGCCCGCAGCCCCCTCCATGCGGGCAGCCGCTCGATCACGTACCTTCCCCACGGGCAATGTCGTTGCTCCTTACACGCAGGCTGCGCCGCCGTGGCTCCTTACACGCGGGCACCGCCAATGCTCCTTCCACGTGGGTTGCGCCGCTGCCTGGCCCCGCCACCTTCCTCTAAAAGTACTGTCGCCGCACGGACCTCTTCCTTTATGAGATTAGTTGAATGAGTCTACACATGCAATCATATCTCTATATGTCAGTGTAGACAAGCCTTGTCTATTCTTCAACCCTAGTCTTCTCGAGTCGTCATGTCAGAAAGCAAGGTCGATATTCCCTCTACAGGCGCCTTCAGAGGTCATGCTCCTATAAAAAGATGGATGGGTCAAACTATGAACTGTGGGCTATGCAGTTCATGAGTATGATGAAGTCTACAAGTAAGAAACACATTCTTACCGAGGAAGAACCGGCTGAGAATACTTGGGTTAACGCCTCATGGGAGGCGGATTATGCATATGCCATGGTTTGGCTTTCAGGTATATTGGCAATAGAGATTGCCACATCAGCCCACAGCCAAGTTGATGTGGGATATCATTGCTGCTATTTATTCACAGGCTAAGAATGAGACAAAGATTTTAAAACTTCATCACGATATCTTTACTATCAAGCAGAACGGACAGCCTCTCCACTCGCTATATACATCCTCTTGTGGGATGTTCGAGAAGCTCTATAGCTTCATGCCCCTCACATCTAACCTGAGCAGCAAAAGACTTATAGGAATGCCACCATGGTTGGTGCATTCCTGGAAGCCCTTGATCCTGAGTATGAGGCGGTCCGTTCCAAGATTTTGGCAGACTATACCATTCCTCCTATGGAGGAAGCCTTCCACAGGCTCAATCGGATCACCGTTCCATCTTCTACTGCCAGTCAGACTTCTTCAGCGATGATGGTCTCCTGAGGGCGAGGAGATTCTTCTCAGTTCAGTGGAACCTCGAGGCAGAGGAGGTCATGTTCGTCAGTCCTGCACTTTTTGCCATCGTTCTGGACATACCGAAGATACATGCTACTCTAAGCATGGGTTTCCTGCCTCTGCTCGAGTGGTTGAGAAGATTGAGCCTCTGACTGCCTCCTCTATGGATCAACGACTTGATGATCTTGTAGCTATATTAAGGGGCATTATACCTCCATCCAGTCCCGCCACGTCTACCTCGGTCTCTGGGAGTCACTTTGCTGTGGCAGCCTCTAACTCCTCCAGTACCTCAGGTAGTACTTACGCACTCACTAGCAGATGTGGATCCGATGTTATCGAATGGATTATGGACTCCGGTCCCACACATCACTTGTGTGGAGACAGGGATCAACTAGCAGCATACAGACAGGTTCCTCCAAGGCGCACTGTGGTTATTGCAGATGGGACTCATTCCCCAATCACAGGACATGGGGAGATTAGTTTGACACCATCTATGCATTTACAGAATGTATTGCATGCACCTGACTTTTCTATGAACGTGTTATCTACTAGTCAGATTACAAAGGATTTACATTGTCGAGCTATTTTTGACCCACCTTCTCTTGTATTTCAGAACATCCTTACGGGCAAGGTGATTGGGTGTGGCCATATCAAAGGGGGCCTCTATCGCTTAATCCGAATTCCATATGATGGCATTTCTTCTCTTTCAGTTGCACCTATCTCACCCTTCATGTGGCCCTTGCGTTTTGGTCATCTCCCGCTCTAGAACATGTGTCGTCTTCTGCTTCAGATCTCTCCTCACTCGTCCTTTCAATGTGAGGCTTGTCAATTGGGAAAGCATCACCGGTCTGCATTTCTCAGTCGTCAAAGTCGGAGCAGTAGCTCCATTTTTTAGTTGGTTCATATAGATATTTGGGGTTCCAGTCGTGTCCATGATCATCAGGGACACAGTTTTTATCTTGTTGTAGTGGATGACTTCTCTCGTCTGTCTTGGGTCTTTTTATTCAAAAATAAATCTGAAGCTGGAGATGTTATCAAAACTTTTCTCACTGAAGTACAAAATGTGTTTTCCTCTTCTGTGAAAATTGTGAGAACTGATATAATTCTGTACCCATTCCCTATCCAATTATTTTTCAACCCAATGTATAACTCATCAAACAACATGTGCCTATACTTCCCAACATAATGGTGTTGCAGAGAGGAAGCATCATCATTTGCTTGATGTTATAAGGACACTTCTCATTCAGAGCTATGCTCCGAATTCTTTTTGGGGCGATGTTGTACTTACGCCATGCTATCTTATTAATCGCATGCCCTCGTCGGTTTTGGGTGAGAAAATTCCCTTCTCTCTTGCTTTTCTTGAACATGAATTATTCTCACTTACTCCCCGTGTGTTTGGCTCGGTCGCAATTGTCCACCAGATTTCTCCAGGTATTGACAAGCTCTCTCTTAGGGTTGTCAAGTGTATCTTTGTGGGGTACTCCGAACACAAAAAGGGTACATGTATTATGATCCACTGCGCAAGAAATATTATGTAAGTGATGATGTCACCTTTTACGAGTCGATGATGTATTTTTCTCTAACAGGTGATCGGATAGCTTCATCAGATTCTAATAATGAAATATACATGCCATCACCGCCACCTTCTTCACCGATACTGCTACCACCGTCACCACCACCACCTCCACCAACTATTGTAGTTCCAGTCATGGAAGGCCGTATCCCGATATATCGGCGAGATATCGCCGATATATCGATATCGACATGGGACCGATATCGAAATCGATATATCAATACATCCGATTTCAGGCATTTTCTTCAGAAAGATTCCTAGATATAGCGATATATCGGCGATATATCGGCGATATATCACCGATATATCGATATCGACACGATATCGAAACGATATCGATACCGATATGCCCTTCCATGGTTCCAGTTCTACCATTGCCGCATCACTATACCTGCCAGTCCACCTCTGCACATGGTCACCGCTCATCATCTAGCACATGTGATGTATGTTTTGAATACATAATTTCTAACGATGGGTCTGGTGATCTACCTGAGCAGGGCTCTATACAGGAGACAGATGTGGAGGTTGCTGAGTTGGACTTACCTATTGCGCTTCAAAAGCAGAAGCGCAGCTGCGCATTATATCCTATTGCATCCATGGTCTCTTTTGATCGCTTGACTGGTGATTTTAGGAAATTTGCAGTTGCATTGTCAGTCGTGGCCATTCCACGGAATTATCAGGAGGCCATGCAGGACAGTCGATGGCGATTAGCTATGGAAGAAGAGATGGTTGCTCTTCAGTCGAGAGGTACATGGAGCCTTTGCCCCACTCCGGTTGGGGCGTCTATATTAAGTTGCAGATGGGTTTTCACAGTGAAGCAGGATGCAGATGGGAGCATTGAGAGGTACAAGGCTCGACTGGTAGCCTGTGGGTTTACACAGACATACGGCGTGGATTATCTTGACGCGTTCTCTCCAGTTGCTCGCCATTCTACCTTACGTATTCTCTTATCTGTTGTTGTGGTCCGGGATTGGCCTCAATTTCAGTTGGATGTCAAGAATGCCTTTCTGTATGGTGATTTTCAAGAGGAAGTCTACATGCAACAGCCGTCGGGGTTTGCTATTGAGGGGGAGTGTTCACAGGTATGTAGACTCCATAAGGCAATCTATAGTCTTAAGCAGAGCCCTAGAGCCTGGTTTCAGAAGCTCTCAGACTTGTTTGAGAAACAGGGGTTCAAACGGTCGAATGCATATCACTCTCTTTTTACACATAGAACCTCTAGAGGTATGATTGCTATTATGGTGTATGTTGATGATATATGAGATGATATGTAGGGAATAAAGAGGGCGAAAGAATTTATGGGCCGTGAATTTGTTACCAAGGATCTGGGAGCCCTAAGATACTTTCTATAATTGGAGTTTGCCAGAAACCAACAGGGGCTTGTGATGACTCAGAGAAAGTATGTCACTGACTTGTTGAGTGACACGGGTATGCTTGGATGTCGATCTGCGACTACACCCTTGAATCCAAGCATGAAGATCTATGATGATGATACTGATGACGTGGACAGAAGAAGATACAGAGAGCTGGTTGGAAAGCTTCTTTATGTTACCACTACTAGGCCTGATATTTCATTTGCGGACAGTCGGGTGAGCCCATTCATGGAACAACCAAGGTTGCAAAAGTCGGTAGTCGGTACTCGGTCGGCCGGGTCACTGACTAAAGATTAATCGGCAGTCGGGTGACTAATCGGATTTAGTCGGACTTTAATCGGCTTTGAATTTTAAGATTATTTTGAATATATAACTCATTTTTATACATATATTTACATAGATTTTGTGCATTTTTATTCTATCATAATAAAATAAAAGAAGTAATTGAATTTTAATAAAACAATAAGCATATTATATTAAGTTTTCTTATAAAAACGCAAAACATAAAAAAATATGGCATCTCCAAGCAAAAATTAGTCGACTAGTGTGCCTAGTCAGAATTAGTCGGTACTCGGTCGGCCACCCCACTGACTAGAGTCACTAGACTAGTCGGACCTACTAGTCGGGCCTGTCGGGCGACTTTTACAACATTGGGAACAACCTCGTCAAGTTCATATGAATGCTATACAGATGATACTAAGGTATCTCAAATCATCTACAGGTACAGGACTGCTGTTTAAAGGGTGATTATATGACTATCTCAGCATGTGCAGATACAGACTATGCAGGGTGTCCAAGGACAGGAAATCCACATCAGGGTTTGATATATTTGTTGGAGATTCTCTCGTTTTATGGAAAAGTAAAGCAAATTGTTGTTGCTAGATCTAGTGATGAATCTGAGTATAGAGCTATGGCACAAGCATGTACAGAAATGATGTGGGTTCGAGCAGTCCTAACAGATTTACATATAGATGCTCCTCTTCCAATGTTGCTGGAAGCGACAATCAGGTTGCCTTATTCATTGCTAATAATCATGCATTCCACGAGAGGACAAAGCACATCGAGGTTGACTGTCATTATTTACGCGACATGATCCAAAAGGGCTTCATTTCTACATCTCATGTCAGCTCAGCGGACCAGACGGCAGACATCTTCATCCAAGTTGAGCATGATAGATATCTATGCTCCATCTTGAGAGGGGTGTCGTGATATATTTTATATATTTATGTACATTCTATATATCTTTCAGCTCTTCTGTCTATTCTATGTAATTTGCCCATAGGTCTCTCCCTATATAAGAGAGCCTAGGGCTCAAGGAATAAACATCTCTTTCGTTTTTCCCAACAATATTTCCATCCTTGGCACAAGAGGAGAAGGTGTGGTGGGAAGTGGAGACGAAGGAGGAGTAGTGGGAGATGGAGACGGAGGAGGTAGAATGTAAATCTACTAGACTCAGACGAAGTCATCCTTCACATGTGGGAGAAAAATACATGACAAACTCAAAGAATGTGATGTCATCAATGGCATAGTACTTTCGTCTGACGGGATCAAAGGAGGAGGAGGAGGTATAGTGGGAGGTGGAGACAAAGGAGGAGGTGGAACGTAAACCTCCTTACAAGACTCAGACAAAGTCACCCGATCACCTGTGGGAGAAAAATACATAACAAACTCAAAGAAGGCGACTTCAGCACTGACATCGGTACCCTTTCTGGGTTTGAGAGTAGCTAACAATCACTTGATAGCTCTGGATGAGAGCTTGTCACGGCCAGGAGTCAGATGATGAATAAATACATGAAGCGAAAGACACGAGGTGTTAGATAGAAGAGATCCTTATCGGAAAATGTAATCAAAAAAAGAACCTTGTCTCCGGTGTCCTAACACAGATGACGGCATATGATTGACCAGGTAACATGCAGTAAAGACTGCATCACCTCAAAAAGAGTGGGGAGCATGATTCGGGATAAGAAGAGTCCTAGTAGCATCAAGAAGGTGATGATGTTTGCACTCAGCAACACCATTCTGCTGAGAAGTATAATCACGTGAGGTCGGATGTACGATGCCATGAGACCTGAAGAAGTGAGAGAATTGGATGGCACAAAACTCCAAGGCATTATCAGAGCGAACACACTTCATAGTAACAGAAAAAATGTTCTTTATTTTAATAATGAAATTTTGAATAAAAAGACCAATCTCATACTTGTTTTTCAAAATAAAAATCAAGAAAGTCTAGAAAAACCATCTGCAACAACAAGATAGTATATATGCTATAACTAGAACCTCAAATGTCAAAATGAACTAACCTAGATAAAAAAAACTACTGATATCACTCTGACGACCTAGAAAACTGGAATGGTGATGCTTCCCAAGTTGGCAAGCGTTGCATTGAAAAGTAGACTGAGAAGGAATCTGCGACTCTGCACAGCTTCTACAGAGGAAGATGACCAAATCAAAGATGCCACGTGTACGAAGAGACCGATCTAATAAAAATAGAAGATGTATCTGCAAAAGAAGACTGGACTAGTCTGTAGAGACCTCCTTGCTCACGGCCACATCCAGTCACCATGTCTGTGAGTATACCTTGAAACACAAGAGAAGAGAGGTCAAATATGGCACGTCAATACAGATCCTTGGTAATCTAACTAATATATAACAAGTTCATAGAAAAATCGGGTGTGTGCTTCTACATAAACATAGACTGTGTCAATCAAATTTCCCCATGTCCTGTAATAGTGGAATGTGTCTCATCTGCAATGAGTACAGATCTGCCTGGTGGTACTAATCTATAGGAAGTGAACTAGGCTTTATCTCAGCAAAAATGATGAGATGATCTGTTGTCCATAATCCACTCTGAAATGTCTGCCTCGTAGCAATGCATAAGCTATGCATGAGTAAGTAGCAGAGATAGAAGCTGCAATATCAGTAGGGCTTGAAGGATCGCTAGTAGAACATGTAGAAGGAGTCATGATCAGTAGAAGGGCAGTAGACTCAACCTACTCGGCAACACGGGCAGATGTAACCATATTTCTGATAGCAAGTGTCCACATAATAATCAAAACAGTGGCAGTAAGTGCACTGCTGGCGTAAATGCCAACCTCATCTGCCACGGACACCGCATCCTCGGAACTATGTTGAATCTTCTTTGCTGCAAGATGTGGCAGTCGTAGAGGAGGTTTAAGTAGTGGCTGCAGGAGGCATCATGATCCTTCTCAGTCAGATGTATGCATCCTCCATAGGAGGGATAGTCACGCATGTAAGAAGCTGGGTACATGCAGCATCATACTGTGAATCAAGCATCCCACCAAAAATACAACGACCTTTGTGGCAATCATGTATGTCATCTATTGCTCTGTAGAAGCGTTCAGAGGCATGAAACTGTGAAGATTCTCAAGCATGCCCTTAAGCCAAGAGTAGAAAGTATGAAGAGGATTGCCATCCTGCTTGGCAGTGAAAATATCGTACTAAAGCTACAGATTCTTCGTCTCATTCCTCGCATGAGAATATGTAGCAGGTTGATTGAAAATATCGTTGGCTATCTATATGGTAAGAGTACCAGATAGCTGTACACACTTATAAACGTCAACTTGCTTTCAAAAGCATTCACTCCCGTCTTGTTGGCCAGCTTAGGATGCGTCAAAATGTGCTCCTTATTATTGCACTCCATAATACTCGCAAACTGCATGAACCATAGTTTATAATTGGTATCATCCATCTTGAGATGGGCATCGAGCCTTTGAAGGTCCCAAAGGAGGATATTTCAATCTTATTTTTGATATGGTGATAGACAGAGCATGGAAAGGAAGTGACTATGGTGTAGCAAGATCTTAAATGTATGCACAATCATAGAGGGTATCGTTTGTATGTGCAAACTCAGAGCACAACCATTCCCATCAACTTCGACGGTGTGTTAGGTCAAGGGGTGAAATTATAGGTCTGAAATCATCTTGGAAGCACCAAAAACAGACCATGTGAAGACCTAATCCATACGGTGAAGCTGTTGGACAACAGGGGGAAAGGCATGTGACAACTGCAACATGACAAGGTTGCTGCCAAGTAGCAAGGCTGTCGTTGGTGGCGAATGCGGCATAGCGAGGCCACTGGATGCTGCTGAGGCGTGGTGAGGAAAAGGCCACGCGAAAGGCACGCATGAAACTAGCGACGAGAGGGACTACATAAGAGGCACCCACACGTGGGGGGAGGGGCTAGGGATGAGTGGGAAGGTGACGCGCGACGGCGTTACACACGGGGTTATGTGGAAGGTCTCAGAGCTTTGTTTTAGGACCGCCACACGTGGATTGATAATTCAGGGGTCATGAGGCTCTCTTATGTATAGAGGAGAAAGACTAAAGAACAATTACATAAGAAAGACATAATAGATAAATACAAAATAACTCTCAAGAGCAGCATTTCAATCCAAAGGCACTTGGACCTTGGTAACTACCCTCGTTGGTGCATCTGTGGTTGCGTACAAATAGGTATTCACAGTGAAGCATTAAGCATATGGTAGCATCGATCACTACAAAGCATGGCTAATGAAAAACGGTGAACCTAGACATACAACGAGGATTACCAAGATACCTCTCATGTGGTATGACATCCTACCCTTCGAGTTCTCTCCGTTGCAGTTACCAAAGACTGATTGTTGTTTCATATGGATAACTAAAACACATTTCTATATGGAGACATGCAGGATGAAGTGTAAATGCAGCAGCTACCTAAGTTTGCGACTGACGGGTGTCAGAAGATATGTAGGCCTTATAAGACTATCTATAGCCTTAAGCAAAAGCCCAAAAGCATGCTTTCATGAGCTCTCAGACTGAACAGAAAACAGCATGCTTCACCAAAACTATTGTCGATTATTCATTATTTGTGCACAAGACTCTGACACGTATCGTTGTCATTCTAGTGTACATAGATATAATTGTTACACGAGATGACATACCCACTTAAATGGTATGGTGGTAGTGCAGTGTGCCTACCACCCAAAACACCACGGTTCAAATCCCCCTTGTGAAGGTTGCATCAGGTAGTCGACAGCCAGCATAAATAATAGTCGAATCTTTCAACATGGATTTGAGCAAGAATCCATGTAGTCGATCCCACATATAGTGGGAGAAGGCTTCGCCATTTTTAGGAGATGACATGCAGGGAATTGATGAGACAGGGAATTCCTTGAAAGCAGTTCATCACCATGGATCTTGGGAAGCTTCGATACTTGGTTTAGAATTTTTTAGAAATTATGGAGTACTTGTAATGAGCCAAAGAAAGTATGTGGCTAAACTCCTTTCAAAGAATGGAATGGTAGATTGTAGCTGCCACTATTCTTATGGATCCCAGTATAAAACTCCATGATGATTATAGAAAGGAAGTCGAAAGTGGAGGTATAGAGAGCTTATTGGGAAACTCCTCTATGTGAGCACTATTAGACCAGACATCTCATCTATCATAGGCAAAGTCAGACAGTCTATGGAGCAGGCATGACAAACCCACATAGATGCAGTCACGATGATCCTTAGATACATTAAGTCCTCACAAAGTATGAGACTACTCTTCAGTAAGGAGACATCTCTTGCCATATTAGATGTGCAGATGTAGACTATGTTGGATATCCTAAGGGAAAAAATCAACCACTGGTTTTGACATTATCATTGGTGGCTCTCTAGTTTCTTGGAAAAACAAGATGCAAACAATGGTGACCAGATCAAGCACAAAATCTGAGTAAAGGATCATGGCTCAGCGTAGCACGGTGATGATGCGGGTTAAGTCCGTCTTAACCAACCTAAGTATGGAGATGACTCTCCCAACATAGCATATGTCTGATAACAATGCATCATTAGTCATCGCCAACAATCCTGCATTCTATAAGCAGACTAAGCACATTGAGGTCTATTGACATCGCACCAGGAACATGGTCCAGAACAACTTCATTTCTACTTCTCATGCCATTTCGGTTAAACAGACGGATGACATATTCACTGAAGCACTTGCCAAGGGGCTATTCCAGAAGTGTTCATCGAAGATGAACATAATAGACATCGATGCTTTAGCTTGAGAAGGAGTGTTATAATAATAATGTATCTAAAATATTATGATAGCCATTCATTTATTTATACATATGCACAATAGAACATCTATATACTCAACAAGACAACGTTCTTTCACCTCTAGAGTTTCCTCTCTATATAAAAAGAACCCTACAGTACATAATGATTCACTTCGCCTATTTTCTTTTTAAATAAAACATTATACGCTTCTAGTTGTTCCCTCAATTAACTCCTTAAATCAACTACTCATCAACCATTATGATCTAACTCTTTAGATCATTAGTATATGATATCCAAAGTGGTCAAGGTATGTGGCCTTAATCGTACAGAGGGACCTAATCAATCATGCAAACTTAAATACTTTTTACTTTAAATATGGAATGATATAAGTATAATAATATTTATTTCTACATGGTTCATCAGAGGTTTACATGTCCAACAATTTGTTCTTTTATTCTCTTCTGTAATGAAAAGCATTGTTGCAACAGTCGACCGGCTAGATCAAATAGTTGGTGCAACTATGAGGTGAGAGGAGATGACCAACTGAATAATCTCGCATCGTAGGAAGAACTCTATCAGTGGTTGGCGAGAAGGTCCCGAATCAGGAAGAGTTATATAGTGGGTGGCATCATAGGGCAAGGACTAGGTGATTTGCCGCTTTTCCCCTAGGCTCATCCCTCCCACACACATACATATATATAATCAGAAATGGTCTAGTTGAGAAGGTATGCATTCGACTAGCATTCTACCTCAACAAGGTAGTTTTGTTCTGCCCTTCGGTATTCGATCAATCTTCGGTCCAACTGAAAATAGTCGATTCGCCTATTCAGTTGATTGAGCATCTATTGGTTGACTGCTGAGAACAAATTATTTTTTATTTTCAAACATCCTGATTTATCCCAATGACACAACAACAACAACAAAACTTTTCCCACAATTAAGTAGGGTCAGCTACATGGATTCTTCGCCTCCATTCAGATCTATCTTGGATCAATCCCGGGCTTATATCCACAAAACAAAGATCCCTTCGTATGGTCTCTTTCCAACACTTCTCGGGCCGTCCCCACCCTCTCTTAGCCGGCTCAACATCCCAACACTCGCATCTCCTAACTGGTGCATCAGCTGATCTTCTTTGCAAATGACCAAACCATCTTAAGCGGTTTTCTCGCATCTTATCCTCGATCGGAGCAACACCAACTTTCTTTCTGATTGCATCATTCTGAATCCGATCTTTACGTGTGTGTCCACACATCCACCTTAGCATTTTCATTTCTGCTACAGCCATTCTCTGCACATGTCTATGGTTCACAGGCCAACATTCAGATCCATAGAGCATATCAGGTCTCACGGCTGCTTTGTAAAACTTTCCTTTAATTTTTAAAGGAATTTTCTTATCACAGAGAACAGCAGAGGCTCCTCTCCACTTTAGCCAACCTGCATTTATTCTATTAGTAACATCTCCATCAATTTCCCCATCATGTTGCAAAATAAATCCCAGATATCTAAAAGAATCTCTCTTCTGAATGTTATCATCACCAATCTTCACCTCAATTCCTTCACCATTGCTTCCATCAAAGGTGCACTCCATATATTCTGTCTTAGCCCTACTTATACGAAATCCTTTACTCTCCAACTCATGTCTCCAGACCTCAAGCTTTCGTTTACTCCATCTCTAGTCTCGTCAATCAACACAATATCATCAGCAAATAACATACACCAAGGTAACTCATCATGAATGTGACTTGTCAACTCGTCCATAATCAAAGCAATAAAAATATAACTTCAACTGCCATGATTTATCCCAATGACAATAAAAATATAAAATCCCCATCTCCGTTTCTCAGTGGTTTCTGATTTTTAAAAATAACTTCAACTGCCATGATAAATAGAAGTTATCATGCATTGGCTCTTCTTTTTGGAATTAAAATCCACCGATTATGCATCTTTTTTAAAAGAAAAAGGAAAACCCACCGTATAGGTGTGTGCCCAACCAATTATGCATCTCAACTTGACTTTGCCTAAAAGTCAATTGGTACTTTTATCTTGTTAAGTAGTGGCCATATATAAATATCTAAGAATAAATATTTGATATAATTGTTATATTTTATAAATATTTTGAGATGATATCTAGAATAAATGAAATATGCATAACTGAATAATTCTGCATAGTCGCTTGAATACCTTTTATTCTTTATTTAGTGGCCCCTCCGACTAAATACTGATTACTGACTTTTGCAACGCCGGTGAAAGGTTAGATTCTCGTGCTAGGAGTGGGTTTCTCTAAAACTTAAAAAGTGTACACATGTTATTACCCAACTACACATTAGTGTCTATCACTTTTTTGATACATGTCTTCCGATACCTGATTCATGCAACATCCAAAAAAATGCATTGGATCTGTTTGAGTCGAATTCTAAGATACTCAAAATCCTCTCTAAAGAACATGGACAATTTCAATTTCTTAGGTTACAACTAGGCAAATTATGTGGATATGCATGAAGATAGAAGTTTCATGATTGGATTTTTCACCTCTTTTAAGGAAATATTGATGTTTGAAGAGGTAAAAAACAACGTATTTCCAAAATGATTATTAATTCTAAATATCACGACAGACACCTACAATACACATTATAATCTGAATTAACTCTTTTATGCATGAATTTGGCATTACCACTACCTTGCATGATCTAATATATAATAACAATAAGGAAGCTGCCTTTATTAGTAAACATGCCTAACATGAGCCCACCAAGCATATAGAGATTGATTGACAATTCATCAAGGGATTCTTTTTTAAAAAAATATCTACACATCTTATATAACTATTGCGGTGCAGATTACAAGCGTCTTTGCCAAATTATATCCTAGTTAGAATCTAGTATTTTCAAACTGAATATGCACTATATGTTTGTGTTCTTGATTCCTTGAATCTTTTTGTAGTTAATCTCCAGGGGTCCTCTGAATAGGAGAATTAGGAGATATAGGACTACCTGCCAATTCAATCAGTTGGGTTACCGGGAGAGAAGTGATTGAGCCACCTCGACAATGTAGTCATTATGTATCCTAGGAAAAGTGCAATCACGATATAGACAGTTCTTGCAGCATTTAGCTTAGCGTGTTGAAAGCTCGTACAAGAATTATTTACCCACCACAAGTTCTAGCATAGATGCAATTTTGCAATAGCATATTCCAAACCTTTACACAACAACCATATGTATACTGCAGGATAGACTAAAAAGCAGCTGCATACCCAAAAAACCCAGTGTTATGCAACTCTACTTTTAAAACATAATCATCACCTTCATGAAACGTGCACGGCACACAGGACGTTTCAACGGATCCTTAGCCTCTGCAAGGATGTCCCTGTGCAGCAAAGCATCTTCCGCTCTATCAACATTCATATCCAACGCATAACTGTATAACAAAGCGTCCATAATAAAATTAAATAATAATAATAATAATACAACTTGCACGGGACATCAACCGCCGGATCAATAAATACCCCCGAGTACACAATAATAAAATATCACTGAATAATTTAATGCGAAAGAACACGAATCAACAGATTCTCCTCGAGCTAGCATTAAACCAAAGCCGGAGACACCTAATTAAAAGCCCTAACGAACAAAATCCACGTGTGACTCGGTCAAACGAACGGCTCGCTAAGGATCGAACCTCGGGGGAAGGCGGGCGAAGTGGGCAGCGATGGAGGCGCGGAAAGCATCCGGGTCGGAGAGGGCCTCCACGTGACCGATCTCAAGGAGGCGCAAGTGGATCTCGTCGACGATCTGGTGGACGCTGGCCGCGGCGGCGAAGGCGCGAGGAGGGGAGGAGCTCTCGCCGATTCCTTCCTCCATCGCGGGGAGATCTACAGGGAGTTCTCCATGGATTCCTCTCTAGGGTTTCTGGAGATCGGGATTTGGCGATGGAGTGGAAGCTGGGAGAGGTGAGGGGCGGGGAGTAGGATCTTTGACTGGGGGAGCGTATCTTGCAAGGAGTGGAAATAGGGAGATACCTTGGGGGTAGAATAGTATTTTAAGGTTCCGTGGGCCCTTCTGCGGACAAGGTGGAATGTCTTGGGAATATTGGGCGGAAGGGCGGATTGGTGAGTGGATAGGATTGGAGTACACGTAGACGCGGTTGGGGATGGACAACTCGGGCCTGGTGTTGGGTGTTATTTACGGGCTTGGACAAAGCTTTGAATAAAAGGTTAAGGCAGCGCTTCGTTGAGTTCGTGTATAGAAAATTAAAATGGCATGTTTGAGACAATTTTCATTGTGTTAATTAAAAATTGGGTTTTTATCAGTTGTGCTCCTCCGAGATATCGCAATATCAGTTATACCCCTATCTTTTTGGTAATATCAGTTGTGCCCCCGACTTCTTGCCAATATCTCACTTGTGCCCCTCAGAGGGGCACAACTGATAAAAATCTTTTATCAGTAATGCCCCTCTGAGGGGCACAAGTGAGATATTGGCAAGAAGTCGGGGGCACAACTGATATTACCAAAAAGATAGGGGCATAACTGATATTGCGATATCTCGGAGGGGCACAACTGATAAAATCCCTTAAAAATTATATTTGATATTATTTTTAAGGGTTTTTGTCACTTGTATCCCTTTTAACTTCTGCAATATCAATCATATCCCTTCCTTTTTTGGGAATATCAATTGTACCCCTTCATTCTTGCATTGTTATCGTGTGTGCCCTTTCGTTAGCTTGGTTGTCAATAAGTTGAGCAAGATCATGGTTTATTCAAAATCATGGTGCAAATAAGAGGTGTAAAACTGGCATAATTGTTAAGTAGAGTATTAAGTCCTCTGATGGTAATGTATGGTTTGATGCTATGAACGGCTGGCTGATATGCTGGTAACCCTGTTGTCATTAATAAGAAACCATCAGAGGTCGCAAGATCGAAACTTTTGTAGAACCCACCACCAAAATCAAAACTTTCATAGAACCCACATCACCAATTTGATATATGAAGATGCTTTATGATTCCAAAAAGCTAAAATTGAAGGACGCATGTGGGTAGGTACCACAGTTGGAACTCCACCATGTCGTCTGTAACCAGCAAGGAGATCCTCATGGTAAGGTCAGAAAAGAAGAAATCATCTTCCATCTCCGGACCTCTCTCTACATCCATCTTTACCTCCCAAAGCCAAAAAGCACAAGCTTTTCCGGAAGATTAAAGCCAGGAATGTAAAAAAGAATAAAAACCCAACCAGATTATCCCCTCCTATCTATCTCCATCTCCCGCCACAAGAGATGATTACTTGGGCTTTAATAGGTAGATCACAAAGACTCCTTTGATTGATGTCTCAAATGGGGTAAAAAGGGGCAATGCTATGTGTTAGGGAGCGTGACTGGGTGAGATCGAGGAGGCCTATAGCGGGCCAATCTCCAACTCTAGCCACTTGGGGGCCCACGCAGTCGCATTTCCCTCAAATAGGAAGAGTGCATCACAAGATATGGTGTCATAGAGCAGCAATCTTGGAGGATAGCGAATCCGTCGTGGGAGCTTGGGATCTCCTGTGTCCTTAGGGCCCGTAGCTCGGGATTGGGGCAAGCGTCGAGGTCGGAACCGAGGAGGCGGTAGGAGCAGAAATAGTTGGGGCAGAGGCTGAGATTGAGGAAGATGCAATCGGTTATGGAGGGGTGGAGGGGAGTGGAGGCGGTGGTGGAGGATTTTGGGAGAAAAGTGGGTGGATGAGGAGGCCATGGAAATGGAGATGTGGGGGGAGCGTGATGGATGGGGTAGATGGGTATGCGAGGGAGTGGGTGGGCTCATCTATTTACATGAAAATCTTAGTAAAATTCTATTAATAATTCACTAGTTAAATCCTTAAAAATGTGTTAATTAACATTCACTAACTATATCAAAATAAATGTTAAAATTTATAATTAAATAACATGTGTTCTTGATCTTATTTGAGCTTAATATTTTATGTACAAATATTAATTATTTTGACCCAATTCTTTCTCTACTCTATTCTTTTATTAATTAACTAACTTAGCATAAAGAATCGAAACTCATAAAAGTTAGAAAATCAGATGAAAAACACAAAAATCTGATATCGTATATTTTGTACATATTTATCTTTGTTGATTTTTATTTTGCACAAAATTTCAGAAAATTAGACTAAATAAGTATATATTGTACATAAATTATTTCAATAATTAAAATTAAATTAAAATACAAAAAATCACAAAATACAAAAAATATGGGTATTTTATATCTATGAGTACCATCAAAAATACAATTTGTATATATGATCTCTTTTGGTTTTAGAGGCCACTTTTTCATTTGATTTCGTTTTCTGTTTTTTACGAATTATTCTTTTAATTTATTTTTTGAAATTTCTAGGAGTGACATGTGGCGGTTCCTGGAGTCACCACGTGTCATCCCCTTTTATTTTATTCTTATTTTTAAATTTTTATTTTTATTGTTTTTATAAATTTATTCTTATTCTTTATTAGTTGTCGTGTGGCCGCTCCCCAGTGCACCGCTTGCCCCCCTTTCTTCTCTCTCTTCTCTTTCCCAGGTACGTGCATAGCATGTGTCGATTCCTCCCTCCTCTCGCACGTGCACAACATGTGCCATTCCACCCCCTCCCCTTTCATGTAGCAGTCGTTGCACCTCTGCCTCCTCGCTATTATGACTCCCAGTCGTTGCACCTATGCTTCCTCGCCATTACACCCATGGTCATAACTGTCAAGCCCCGATTCCTATAGAGTCTCGGACATGCCGCCCTCGTCTGACATCTGCCATTACCATCTTCAGGGCAAGCTCAAAAGATCAGGGTAGTGACAATACCCTTCATTTCCAGTGAGGATCTGCTATCGAGCGTGATCCACAGCCTCGACAATTATGCTTCTCTTCTCCCATAAGGAACCTAAGTCTTGAACACCTCCTCTGCCAGGTCTTTGACGGCGACGATCAGGAGTCGGGCTAAGACCCTCCATCCTATTTGCATGGCCTTCTTCTTACTCGATCCCTATTCTATGATCTATCCTTGATTCCTCCCCCAAATCGAAACCTAAAATCCCCCCCTCGACGCTCACTGCTCACCTCCTCAACGACGATCGCTTCGCCAGCCACCGTCCTTGCGCCTTATCGACTTCTCCCTCAAGTTGCGATGCAACTCCGTCATCGATTGTAGCTCCTCACCCTCTTGCCTCGACGTATAGTCGTCGTTGGAATGGGGGTTGTCCCTTGATCCAATGGCCACTCAACCACCACATGGATTACCGGAGCCTCGACCCACGCCTCGAGGTTCGGGTGAGCCAAGCCTCCCCAACACGCCACATGGAGGCTCGGGGTCCGCACCTCGGCCTCTGCCCTCGAGCGTCGTGTGGCAGTCACAACGCATGCGGGCGGGGGTAAATGCTCTGAGTTCAAGAGAATCGTGCAAAGGTCCCCACCGCCCAGATTAGGTGCGACATACGTGCTCGCCTGGGCAATTTGCAGAATGGCCTATACGATTTTGCATATTTACAGATAAGTCCATATATGGACCATTTTGATTAGAAAACTTTATTTTTATTGCATTTTAGTCCCTAAAACTTTATTTTGTCACAACTTTCTCATTTGAACTCCATTTTTAATGCATAATATGTCATTTTGAAGTGTGTTTTATGATCTATCATTTTACATATTTTGTAAACAAATCAGACCTTGATTTAAATTGAATATTATTTGAAGATTCCTTCTAATCATACATGCTTAATTTTGACTTATTGGTGATATTTTATCTTGAGAAAGTTTTGATTTATCCTGCATAGACTTGATTGAGAAAATTTAATTTGACTAATTCTCTGCTAATTATCGATAATTATTTTTGAGGAATTGATCTTTGCAGGGAGAAAGTACGACTTGGATTTAAATTGATTTGATCATTTTTTATGAATAATGAGTGAATTTTTTGGTCAGCTATGGTGGAGTTTGACTGATGAATATCTCTTTTGATGCATTTCTGAGATTTGAGATTAATTGGGGGATAATTACGTAGTTTAGAGGGTGATTTCTGATATTTTTCTACATGGATTGTGAAGGTCTAAATTTCAGTGTAACATGAGAATATTGATTATAGAATTTGATTCTTGATCTCCAGTCTGCAACCTGGATTTAATTTGATATATATATTTCTTGAACATCCTTCTGTGGATATGCAAATTGCTTTTGAGGATTAATTAAACATTTTTATTGAAGATTGAAAATAGACATAATCACAGATCATGTACTTCACTATTTCCTCTATTTATTTTACTTGCATTGTACTACATTTATTTTATTTTATTTTTCATTTTATTTTCTGAAAATAGAGATTAATATAGCAATTAATTAATTATTTAAATTAATTTAGAACCATGCATCTAAAAATCATCATTCCTTGAGTTTGACCTTGATACACTTATTAAGTTAAATTATCCACATATTTAAATTTGTGGTTTTTATGGATCTGATTTATACCTCCTATACTGCAGTTATCAATTATTAAAGAGGTGGATTTTCGGCTCATCAAATGGCACCGTTGTTGGGGAAATGTGAAATTTTAGGGTTTTAGATTGATTTTTGTCATTGATTATTGTGATTGTTACTTTTGTGTCTATTTTCTTTCATTTTATTTCATTTTACATTAAATTTTCTTTTATTTCTACATTTCTCTCTCATTAGATAATAACCACGTCTTCTCTCTTTACAGATAACTAGCTTGGAGCATTTTTGGACAAAATTTCAAGAGCTGCAAAGAAGTTTGAAATTTTTATCTTGTAAGAGAGAGCTCAGATTAGGTTTACTTTCATCATTATTTTTAGGGTCTCTGTGAACCTTAATTTTTGTGATAATTAGAACCGAACTCTCAGTGATGTGTCGGGTATGTTTCATCCCTTTTTTGTGCGATTGGGACTCGACTTGAGTGGCGTAAAAATTATGTGCACACATGCTAGCTTAAGTTATTTATTTTTTTATTATGGTCATAATTTTTAGGCCACACATCTTCACTAACAAGACGCACTAATAGATCGTTCGGACTTAGCCAAAATAAACTAAAAAATTCTTCCCATTAATAGATTTATCTGCTTAGAGCGGTTTTATATGTGCATATCATTTAGTATAAATGTTAAATTCCCTGTATTGCATCATGCATGAAGGACACGAGGAACCATTGTAAGTCTTCTTCTTAGTATGCATCATTGACTTAACGGTTGCATCCGCTTTCTCGATCCTCTCCACCTCGGGTTTACAATTTAGGTGATAAAGGAACTGGGACTGCTTTGTTCTGCGTGTGATTTTTATGATTATTTAAGACTCAAGTGACAACCCTAATTTAAAATCATGACTGCTAATCAAGGCGACTATAAATAAATTGACATAAAATTAACCTTGTGTCTGGTGGAGAGAAACCCACTCGTTGTACATAGGAGAGAACCGTACACTTAAGGTGGAGCCCAAAAACCTGACCTCCACATGCCCATACTGCTCAAAGATTGTTTTATCACTCAATTAAAATTGAAAAGATAATCGTCTGGAATCTTGCAGCCTTCACAGGCATTAAGTTGATGAAACAATTGGGTTTTACTTGTGTTTGTATTGTGTGCGTCAGAGTCTTCACAATTGCAAGTAAATCACGGTTCGCAAATCACTCCCCATCTCTCTCTTGAGAAGATATTTGCACATTGGTCTTTATATCCAGACTTCACGGATCCCACTTTCACGAACATGTCCAATCTTCTCCTCTATCATTCCAAAGGAACCCTCTCTTCGAAATCGGTCCCCTTCAGTCATCATTATCCTCCACCCCATGCCCACACTTCTTCATTGATTAGACCGCTCTCACATTCTAACTTTCACATGAACATAATAGAGCAAGCAGATTTGAGGATGGAAAATAGAGTAACCAATTTTGACAGAGAAACATGATTTCCGGTTACCATGGACTACACACCTTTTGAACCACCCCTACTCAGTATGACTCTCTTCTTGAGTACGACCAATTTTCTTTTGACGATTCAATAGATATCCAAAGTCAAGGAAACACGACTAATGACCATACCTTAATGACTTGGAATAATTAATACTCCTCTCAGAGCTACATGCCAGAGTCATAACATGTGGAGCACACTTATTCTGCACCAAGTCACGAGAAGTTTGAGGATGACATCGCTCGGATCAACCAAAGAGCAAATGCTTTGACTAAACAAATATATGATGTCATCCACTCAATGAAAATTCAAGAAGAAGTAAGGACACTACCAAGTGAACCACATATCTAACACATGGCACACACTCATAAAACAACCACCACTAACCTCTGGCCAACCTACTGACCATTACACTAAAAATACCAAAAAATTGAAAAACTAGGAAATTCAATATGCCTACTCCCCAGCGCGCCACGTGCCCCCCTTCCTTCTCTCTCTTCCAGGCATGTGCATATCACGTGCGAACTCCTCCCTCCTCTCATACATGCACAACATGTGCCATTCTACACCCCCTCATTCCTGCAACGGTTGTTGCACCTCTGCCTCCTTGTCGTTACGCCTCCCAGTCGTTGCACCTTCGCTTCCTCGTCGTTATGCCCACGATCGTAATCATCGAGCCCTCGCCTCCTATAAATTCTCAGCCCCTCCTCCCTCGTCTGACATCCACCATTACCATCTTCAGGGCAAGCTCGAGAGATTGGGGTGGTCGATACCCTTCATCTCCGGCGAGGATCTGCTATCGAGTGTGATCCGCGGCAATGACAGTTGTGCTTCTCTTCTCCTAGAAGAAACCTAAGCGTCAAACACCTCCTCTGCCAGGTCTTCGAAGATGACGATCAGGAGTCGAGCTAAGCTCCTACATCCTATCAGTGTGACCTTCTTCTTCCTCGGTTCCTATTCTCTGCTCTATCCTCGTTTCCTCTCCAAAATCAAAACCCAAAAATCTCCCCTCGTCGCTCATTGTTCACCCCCACACCGACGATCGCTTCGCCAGCCACCGTCCTTGCGCCTCATCGACTTCGCCCTCGAGCTGCACCCACACCTCTGTCATTGACTGTAGCTCCTCACCCACTCATCCTGATGTACATCTGCCATTAGATCGGGGGTTGGCCCTTGATCCCACGGCTACTCAGCCTCTATGTGGATTACCCGAGCCTCGGGCCACTCCTCAAGGATCAAGTAAGCCAAGCCTCCCCAACATGCCACGCGGAGGCTTGGGGCTCCGCACCTCAGTCTCCACCCCCGAGCCTCGTGGGACACGCACAACGCATGGGGGCAGGGGCAAATTTCATTCCTCCCCCTCTGAGTTCCATAAAATCATGCAAAGGTCCCCGCAACCCAGATCACGTACGATACACGTGCCTGCCTAGGAAATTTGCAGAAAGGCCCATGCGGTTTTGCATATTTATAGATAAGCCCTTATAGTATCATTTTGATTAGGAACACTTTATTTTTATTGCATTTTAGTCTCTAGAACTTTCTTTTATCATAACTTTCACATTTGAACTCCATTTTTTATGCATAATATGTCGCTTTGATGCTTGTTCTGTGTTCTTTCTAGATATTTTGTGAACAAATCAGATCTTGATTTAAATTGAATATTATTTGAGAACCCCTTCTAATCATGCATGCTTAATTTTGACTTATTGATGTTATTTTATCTTTAGAAAAATTTATTTTATCTTGTAGGGACTTGATTGAGAAGATTTAGTTCAATTAAATATCTACTAATTATTGAAAATTATTTTTTAGGAATTAATCGTTACAAGGACAAAGTATGACTTGAATTTAATTTGATTTGATCATTTTGTTATGAATAATGAGTGAAATTTATGGCCAGCAATGTTGGAGTTTGACTGATAAATATCTTTTTTAATATATATATATCTAAGATTCATGATTAATTGTGGATAATTGCGCAATTTAGAGGGCAATTTCTGATATTTTTCTGCATGGATTATGGAGGTCTAAATTTCGGTATAACAAGTGGATATTGATTATAGAATTTGATTCTTGTTCTCCCAACATGCAGCTTGGATTTAATTTAATATATATTTCTTGAACATCCTTCTGTGGATCTGTGATTGCTTTTGAGGATTAATTAATCATTTTTAATTGAAGATTGAAAATAGACATAATCGTAGATCCCATGCTTCATTATTTCCTCTGTTTATTTTTCTTGCATTCCACTGCATTTCTTTTATTTTATTTATACTTTGTTTTCTAACATAGAGATTAATATATCAATTAGTTAATTAATTAACTTAAATTAGAATCGTAACTAAAAATCACCATTCCATGAGTTCGACCTTGGTACACTTATCGAGTTAAATTATATGCATATTCAAATTTGTGGTTTTTGTTGATCTGATTTCTACCTCGCATACTACAATTATCAATTATTATATAGGTGGATTTTTGGCTCACTTGGCTCGGGGCGAAGGAGGGGCTGGTTTGGGTTTCCAAGGAGGAGGAAGAATAAATACGTTTTTTTAAAAAATGTTTATCTATCATGTGCATCATTTCTAATTACGTATGTCCAAAAGTTAGCGTCCATTTGGGATGTGGATGGGTGGAAACTAACTCGATGAGCATAAGCGATAAAACTACAAGAAAGTCGGGGTATAACTGATACTTAGAAAAAGAGAGGGGCATAATTGATATTGCAAAAGTTAAGAGAGGGCATGTGATAAAAGCTGTATTCTTAATAATTAAGTGGAGATCCTTCGACATAATCTAACCATTCTTTTTTATATTTGTCTTGAATTAAATTTGAGAAAAAAAATCAAAATCTAAGTAGGAGATGCCAAGGTGTCAAAAATATTTGTTTAAAAATGATAAATTATACATCGAAATTCCGAATCATAAAAATTGGGTGCTATCATAGTCATTGTATCGGCTAAATTTGCGGTCTGGAGATGGAGATAAATGGACTCGAACCATTGACATCCGCCACAGGGTAAACTAGGGATCTTAGATGAGGGAACATTAGGAGAGCCATCAACTTCAATTATCGTCCATGTATGATCCATATTAGTTCTAACCAATTGCTCATACTACCTCCTTTATGTTCTTGACAACCCATCTGTGTCTCAGTAGAGTCTTTAAATGGCAAAAATAAAAAATGTACAATTAAATATCAATATGTTTATTCCAAATATCAATCTCGGAGTTAATAAATTAATGAAACTATTTTCCACTTCAAATGACACGAATTGCATGGATTCTTTGCTTATACATGCATACATATACACATGAGAAAAGGGAGCCTACATCATGAAGTAGGCAACCTTACCTACTCCAAGCTAATTTCTCATCACTTTTTTTATTTTTGGAAAATACCATCATGTATTTTCATCACTATATCTCGCTAACATGTTATTATTGTAATCGACATGTTCTGGAACTAGAGACTCATATGGCCTCATGTATTTTCATCACTATATCTCGCTAACATGTCATTATTGTCATACCTCAAGAAATAGAGACTCATATGACCTCCATCTAGAACATGTAATTTTAACGGTCTTAGAATTATTGTAATCGACATGTTCTGGATGGAGAGCATAGGAGTCTTTGTGTTTGATGAAATTGGAATGGCATATTAAATGGATATAGTTATGAAATTACATGATGGTATTTTCTAAAAAAATTAAAGAAAGTAGTGAAAATGAGCATTGAGCAGGTAAGGTTACCTACTTCATGAAGCAGTCTCTATCCCTCCCCTTCTCTCTATCTTTCTCTCTCTCTCTCTCTATATATATATATATAGAGAGAGAGAGGGCTTATCCAATGGGCACCGTGCCATTAGAGATGGGATGAACCCCTGATCTCAATTGTTAAATCTTAATCTAACGATCATTAACATTAATAACTTTCATATTTCCATAAGAAATTGAATGCATCGATAACTTTTGTATTGCCATCAATAACACTTTATATTAGTAATATTGAATGCATCAATAACTTTCGTATTGCCATCAATAACACTTTATATCAGTAATACTGAATGCATCAACAACTTTCGTATTGTCATCGGCAATACTTTACATCAGTAATACTAAATGCATCAGTAACTTTCCTATTGCCATCAGTAACTTTGAATCAATTGTAAGTAAATGAAGTAATTTAATCGGTAACTTTAGTTTGCACTTACTTGTAAATGCATATAAGTTACTAGAGCTATGATATTACCTATTGAACCTTCTATGTATATTATTGACGCTTGGATATATATTACTTACTGAAGCTTGTATTTTTATTGTTGAAGTTGTTGGAGATGAAGCGTGCTCATCTCATCTCTAATGGACACGGGGTCCATTGGATAAAAATCACACACACATGGTTTGGGAAGCTAAATCCGAGTGTAGGTAACTTTCATACACACACCCCTTTTTCTCTCATTTGTTTTATTTTTTGAAATGGATCCTTAGGGGATGTACTGAAAATATTAAGTAGAATACACGTTTCAAATTTCATGTAAAACAAATATTCCTAACATGTCCATCGGAAGGGATCGATTTCAGCAAATCTGAGACCATTGAAATTTGATCAGTCTTGATGGATAAGTTAGAAGTCTCAAAATAAGTAGAAATTTGAATGACTCGACGGTGATATATTGTGATCTAAATCTCCTGAGGATCCATTTCAAAAAATAAAAAATTGAGAGAAAAAGGAATGTATGTAGAAAAGTTACATACACCTGGATCTAGGCTCCTCAATGTAGATTCAATGGGGCTGCCCCCAAATCAGACTCATTATCGGCAAATTTATGTCTCTCATCCTTAGGTCGCGAGAGAAGTCGCAATGCTCCTTTATTGTTCAACTTCTATATTTTGACTTCTTTCTCTTATTCTGAAGAATCAATCAATATATCTTTCACCCATCTAGTCACCCAGCCTTCTCCCAAAATCATATTTTCCTTGATAGGAAAGTCATCTTTTGAGGTTTTATGAGATATACCTACATCATTGCATTCTAATGGATCTCTATTCACAAGTGGAAAGTGAGTGTGTCATAAACAACCACATCAAATTCCTCTCTATTGTCTTCATTATTCTTTAGCGTTGAGAACCTACCATCACATTCACTATGAAATGTTCATTCACTACTTGATCTAAACCATTTCATAATTTAAGTTATCCCGAACCAGCTAAGAAAAGTTTCTCTACTCCCATTAGAATGAAATCAAAGTGAGTGGGATCCCCCTAATCAATACGTTATTTTTTAAACCACAAAGTTCTTAGATACCATAGTCCCAACTTTCCTCTACTTCACATCAACTCTTGCTCAAGCCCACTTTCCAAAGAAGAAAATTGTCTCCCCTCTTTGTCTTTCTTCTTTTTCCCCTTGAGTTCCTATTAATCCCAATGGACTTCCAATTATATAACCTTTGTAGATGTTCTAAACAACTAGGCTCTCCTTGCTTATGAGCAAGGGCGGAGCTAGAAAAATTTTATAGGTGAGGCCAAAATATATATGCACAATTCATGTCCAAATCATAAACGAGATTGTCCGATTTGTGTCCGAATCATAAGGCACGTTATGAGGTCACTTATATGATAAAAAATGTTGGTTGAAAATATAACAAAAAATTATAAATATGGTATACTAGTATGCCAACTATGGAGAGATGGAAAAGTGTAGTTAGCAGCACAATCATTACAAAAATATATTATTACAAAAAATACAAATGTTATATATATGGGGAAAATGGGGCTACCTCCTTGGGTGAGCTAACTTGACTCTCTCGCCCCTCTTTTCTTATCATTTTTTTTTGGAAAATGAATCAGTGAAAATTTATCACCATATCTCTATATTATGTCATCCAAGTTTCATGCGAAACAGAGATTCCTACAGCCTCCATCTAGACAGACGCTTTTTAACGGTCATATAATTGTTGAAATCGACCCCGTCTGGACAGAGGTCGTAGGAGTTTCTGTTTCATGTGAAACTTGAATGACATAATATAAGCATTGAAAATCCATGAAGCATTTTTCCAAAAAAAAATAAAAATTAGAAAAATGGGGCAGGGGAAGTATACATTCTTTCACTTATTTGGTATAATTACTATGATATAAACAGATTTAATACATTCAAATGATGTGCATCTATCCAATATGTGTATATTTAAGCTAATATGTACAATATTTCTAATTCACACACGATAGATATTCATTTACTGTATGTATCCATCTTTTAAGAATATAGTAATATAGTTTTCATATCCGTATCCACATCTTTTCGTATTAAAAATAGGCAACGATATAGTAACACCTATATCTGTATCTGTTCTTTGCATCTTTAATAGAAATGTTAAGTTTTACGGAAAATTGGAAAATGAGGAAAGGAATGGTGGTGGTACTTTATGTAAGTTTTAAAAAAATGGGAGAAAGGAATTGTTGCCCTTTATAGAAAATTGAAAAAAAAGGAGAATTGTTGTTAGAAATGGAAAATAGCATGGACATTTTAATAATTTACCAATTTGAGAGGGGGGCCATGGCCCCTACCCGCCCCCCTTTCCCTCCGCCCATGCTTATGAGTATAGAACTAATATTAGGTGTCATGAACTTGACAACCTGTTGATCTTAAATTGTTGAAGCTTAAACTCTCCAAAGTTGGCACGTTTTGAACAGAACGCTCTGCGAAGTGTCTAAAAGCATAGCTATTATTATGTTGTCATTGGTCCTCATTTTGTTATGAATGCTCTATCATGTTTTTAAGGTTGACATTGTTAATTCTCATTTAGTTGATCTCTATTCCACCTTCCATTTGAGTATCCAACCCTTACATTCTCATCGAAGCTACATTCCTCCTTACTATTTCAACTTGCATTTTTCTAAATAATGTTGTTATGATTCCTCTATTCACAGCTGATGAGGCTTGTCCACTATGCCACAAATCCTGCTTTGACGCTTTTGGGGAACATACAGTTCATTGTCGTGAACCCCCGGGTTTTAAATATAGACATGATTTTGTAAGGGATGTCTTTTATGATGTACTCAGACATATTAGGGTTGCTTCAAAAAAAGAAGCATATGTGAATTTTTTGACGGATCTAAAAGAGGGGAGATCGACTCTCATACCAGCAGATGTTTTAATATTTGGATGGGATGGAGGGAAGCATGCATGTGTTGATTTGACTGGAGTTTCTCCATTAGTGGGTCTGATAATGAGTGATTTTATTGCGGGATACACTGCACAGAAAGCTACCTCAGCTAAATTTGCTAACCATGAGAAGACTTGTATTGATAATCAACATGTATTCATCCATTTTGATTTTGATATCTTTGGGTTCTTGGCAATTGAAGTAGTAGGGCTCTTCAAAAGGGTCCAAAAAATTAGGCATAAAAAGGTTATGATTTCCAGGTCTATAGATGTTGTATTTTGAAGAATTGGAATTGCCATCCAAAAGGAATTGGCGGTGCATCTTGTTGCCCATCTCCCATCAATCACTCTATAATAGCTTAGCTAACAATTTATTATCCAATGCGTTGTTATTGAACTTGACATGTCTCGTTGTTAGCACCAATCCTACCACTTGAAGTAGGAGCTTATTTTTATCCACCAAACCAGCATAAGAATCACCCTTTTATTGTTGCTTTTCCACTACAAAAGGCAGGAGTATTTGCAACATCCTTGGTTCAATCTCTATAGAAACTTCTACCGTCATTTCTCCTGAACACAACTACCCCATTTTGACTCCTTCTCTTTCTTTATAAAGTAACTACTCCGCAAATACCTTTTTTATTTACAACAAAACCCACATCAACCTTGGGTTACATTGTTTATCATGTTATTGATGTTGCTTTGCTATCAATAGTAAGTTTTGAGAAGATAATTGATGCTCCAAGGCATCAGGAGCATGTTACATTTTCGGTCCCTTTCAAGTGTAAAGAATGATCCTTTTGAGAAGCACTTTGATAGCATTTGGGCCCCAAAAGGGATCCATGCTTTCCTTGGAAACCTTTACGCCTCTTTTTTCTTCCCTTCTTTACTTGTGTCACATTCATCGATATCATGACCAATCACGCATAACCATGAGATTTTTTTGGGGTATCTTCTTATAAAAAAAATTGATTAAATACTTGACTTTTGTTTCATTAAAATGATGCATCAGAGCTTTCAAAAGATCAATCTCCATAAAAACTCCAAAGTAACTTGGTATTTCAAAATTCCATTACATCTTCATCAACATAAATTTTATTTCCTAAGACTATGCACTATCAATTTGATAATTCTCGATCGTGAATGTTATTCAGGCCTAGTATTCTAATCTAGATTGGGACTTCAGTCATTCTCAATTTCGGTCAAAAAATACAGAGACCAACACATGCTAAAAACATGTTCTGTCATAACTTGAAGTCCCAATCACATAAGATTTTATGGAGGTCTTTTCATATCAAATTGAATCCAAATATATTTTAAATTAAGAGGACTTATAGGTAGAAATCACCAAATAAATCCAATATGCTTATCAAAAAATGCCCAAAAGTCCGTAAGCATTCCTTGAGTTCCATAATCAAGCAACTAAACTACTAAGAAATGATTTCTGAAGAATCTTTGCATATTCCTCATTTGTGAATTTAATAATGTGCATTCCATCCATAAGTTTAAACTCTCTACTAAGAATAGCATCCTCAAAAGAAGGAATAACATGTAATCCTTTCGGTGCAACATAAGAGGGTTTTTTGACCTCTTTCTTAGAGTATGTTCTTACTCTTTATGCCTTTCCCTTTTTCGATGCTAACCTTAATAACAATGGATATTCCCCTTCATTCAAGTCAAAAGGTCCTTCTTTAAGTCTATCTTAAGAAATCTTTTCATTCTTTCCTCAAGAAATCACACTCGAAGAAATCGTACCTTCAATACTTGAGGACATAAAAGTTCACACTAAGTTTGTTTAGCCAACAACCAGAGAACTTACATTAAAGATCAAGTCACCACTAAGCAGTTTACATTCAATATGCAACCACCTCAGCTTCCAAATCAATTATTGTGCTTATAAATAAAAAGTAGCACCTTCAAGATTTTCCCACAACACTTCTTCAAGGTATAAGAATTAAATCCTCACACCATCTCCAATCAATTATAATAAAATAAACAAAACACAATTAATAAGGTTCAAATTCAACCTTTGGTTGATCGTCTCAATAAGAGGCTTCAATCAAATCCATCTCATCGAGCATTCATATATGCAAGCTAGTCAGTTAGAAGCCTTAAGACTTGACCAACACATCAAAGAAAATGGAGGTTGGGTGATTACAT
This sequence comes from Ottelia alismoides, assembly GCA_037367405.1. Lineage (NCBI taxonomy): Eukaryota > Viridiplantae > Streptophyta > Magnoliopsida > Alismatales > Hydrocharitaceae > Ottelia > Ottelia alismoides. Next base: position 552,976 of record JAZKJV010001475.1, on the reverse strand, counting down.
GGGCATCATTAGACTTGGCCAAATGCGGCCGGGACGTCTCATGGGTCGGTCAAACGGGCCGAGGTTCAAAAACTTATGTCCAAAGCCCGCCATGGACCGGCCCATGACCCACTTTTTTTATTGAATTTTTTAATGGTATTTAATAATATTTTTTATTAATATCATTTATATTTATACTTTATATAACTAATGTAAGCAGTTTACATGCTAATTGACATATAAACTATTAAATTTTATTCAGAACTAGTGTCACGTATGGAAAACTTGAAGTGTATCATATTAGTATATGTATTATTCATCTTATATATATATATATATATATTTTATTTTTTATGGGTCGGGCCGACCCATGCCTCAAATATCCCGCCCAAGCCCAGTCCATAAGAGGGTTGGACGGGCTGGGTGGGCGGGGCCCAGCCCGTTGGCCAGGTCTAGGCATTGCCCAATGAATCGCATGCGTGACTTGGATTTCAAATGTCAATATTTGTCTACATATCTAATTTTTTATACCTATTTAGTTTTTGACGGCCATGTCGAATAGCATACCACATGTTGATGTTCAGATCACTTGATGGATGAGCTAATGTGTGGGCTAGGTTATATACCATTTGATTTATCCAAACCTGAACCATATACATGTATGTGTTAGGAAGGCAAGAGGGCATGTTCCCAATCCATTTGACCCGTTTGATTTAAAGTAAATGACCATTTAATTATTTTTATTGGTAGTTGAAGAAAATAATGCATTAATGTGATTCTAACATATGCACATATTGTACATATATCTTACAAGGTTGCAACATGACTCAACACCTACCCACTATAATTTTTATTAGTTGTTGATGGAAATGATCCAACTATACAAAAATAGTGCTCATGGATCCACTTCACTAAGGAAGAACACTTTTATTCAACATACAAAGATTAAATTCAAAGAAAACATGATTCATATGTGAAACTTTAGGTTTTGAGATCAAATTGTATCTTGTATTTACTAACTTTAATATACTACTTCATATATGAAATGCCCCACCTCAGCAGAAGTGCATCTCGATGCCCATTTACAATAATTACCCAACAACAGTTATAAACATATGCATGATAAAACATTCATAGAAAAAAAGGAAAAGGCAAAAGAAATTTTCCATTCAAATAGAAAACGTCCACAAATTAAGATAACAAGAATAATCCAACTCTTGTTATTACATCACCAATAAAGGAAAATAAACGGCTTAGATAAAATTATACTATCTTATTTCCATTCGTGGCTTTTGTTAGAAAGGCATCTTTTGTTAAGATCATGTACTTCATGAAGATGTATATTACAGTATGTATTATATAAATAGACAATTCTCAGTTCGTAAATCTAGTTGTAATTATCATGGACGTTTTTACAGGATCATTGATTCCTAAAAAAATTGAGATGTATTACATAATTCCGCATACATCTATATCACCCAAACATTTGTTAAGTTTCCTTTATATAATATTATGTATAAATCATGCAAGACGTGCAAGAGTTTTTTTTTTTGTTGCACCTATCTGTAAGAATGCATCTTCCAGAACACAATCTTAGAGATATATCGCACAGTTGGAGATACAGTGCTCCTTATTCTCGCTATTGAAGCACGACTATTCTTCATATTATAGAATATTGTATGAGATTTCATGAGGGGACGTTTAAGCATGCGACCAAATATTTTTTATCAACTGTCGAAACGAGTTCGATTGCATATGATAAGGAGTTCTGGGATTTATTTAACAATTCATAATTGACATGTTCCTTGTTGATAAAGAGCCACATATGATACTTGTGGGTATACCTTGTTAAAGAAAATTTGTGGACATGTGAGTCCTGAATGTTAAAGAATTGTTTTTATGATTATTGAAATTATCGCAGTCTCAAGTCAGCTACTTGAATACAATATAATACACATGCGTAGGATGAGAAAATAAATATTAGAAGGTGGGTGCACACCCTTGTATTCCGATTGAGCCGACAATGAGTCACTCCAACTCGTGAGGCATCACAGAGTGGGGAAGTGTTAGATACTCTGGAGATTTTTAGGTGGGTACGCGTGCATTGCACCATACGAATTCATTTTGTGACTATTGGTTTTGGGGCGAGCAGGACTCTCCTGGCAGACTCGGTCGATGGAATCGTGATTCCTTGGGCTATATGCTTCGTGTCTCAAGTGTCATAGTACTACCAACCAGAGTAACTGAAGGATCATTGTTACGTAGGGGTCTTAGTCTACACTCTGAATGAAGCGATGCATGTTTCATTCCTATTGTATATTTTCTCCTTTGATTGGTGAGTCTGAAATATATATATATAAGCTACGGAACAAAGAATTTAGAAGTGGATTAATTATGTAAATTGTCAAAATTCTACTCGTTGCATGTAACATAATTAGAGGCTTTCTAGTTGAGTTTCTTAGAATATTTTCATTATACCTCTATAGTTACTCCACTTACATTGCCTACCTCAATTTTCTTTCATTTATAACTTAGTGTTATATCCTTACTGGGTCATTTGACTCACAAATTATCCCTCTTGGAAATCGAACATGAAATCTTGAGCAGGAGATCGAGGTGAGAGTTTTTGGCAGCACAGTTGAGAACCATTTCAGAGGTTGATATCCAGTGGAACCGATTTCTTATTTGTCTTTCCTTTTCCTTTATAGGTGATAACAAGAGTTGGGTTATTCTTGTTATATTAAGTTGTGGACATATTCTATTTGAATGGAAATTTTCTTTTACCTTTTCCTTTTTTTGTATGAATGTTTTATCATGCATGTTGTTTATAATTGTTGTTAGGTAATTTTTGTAAATGAGCATCGAGATGCGCTTCTGCTGAGGTGGGGTGTTTCATTTGGTATCAGAGCCAGGTTGTTTATAACTGTTGTTGGGTAATTTTCATAAATGAGCATCGAGATATGTTCTCATTGAGGTGGAGTGTTTCATTTGGTATCAGAGCTGAATTCGAGGTGTGCAAGTAGAATTCTCATATAACAATAGCTAAAAAACTATAAAGGTATAATAAATAAATAATCGTTAGCTGAATTCTCATATAACAATAGCTACCATACCAGCATAGTCATGACCCTCTTCGAGGCGTTATATGGGAGGTGATGTACTACACCTTTGAGATGGCAGGAGGTTGGGTATAACCGGCTGCATAATGTAGAATACTTGGAGGAAACTGCTAAGGCAATTAAGACGGCTCGGGAAAAGCTACTTACTGCACAGAGTAGACAAAAGAGCTACATTGATAAACGATGCACCGATCTTGGCTTCAAAGTTGGAGATTTCGTCTTCTTGAGAGTATCTCCAACCAAGGGATCGCAACGATTTGGAGTAAAGATGAAGTTAGCCCCATGGTTTGTTGGACCTTTTGAGATCCTTGACAGAATTAGCAATGTTGCTCATAGGCTGACACTTTCCCCTCACCTATCAGGAGAAACATCTTTCACATTTCCAACTTAAGGAAATATGTGCATGACCCATCGCACGTGATCAACTACGATGATCTTCATGTGGACACAGACCTAAGTTATCTTGAGGAACCGACCCGGATCATAGATCACTTAGTGAAGAAGTTAAGGCATAAGGAGATACCATTGGTGAAGGTCCTTTGACAATGACATAACTCTAAAGAGGCCACTTGGGAGTCCGAGGCAGATATGCGACGAGACTATCCACAAATTTTTGAAGGTAATCTCTAAATCATACTTATGCATTTATCGGTCAATCGATTAGACTCAACCTTTAAGCTTGTTATGTTACATCCCATGCATCTTAAGTCTCGAAGGACGAGACTGTTTTTAAGGTTGTCATGATGTAACGTCTCAAAAATTTCGTTTTTTTTCCAAAATATTAAAATATATACAATATAATACTCAAAAGAAGCATCTCGTCGCAAGTTTTCTAACGAGAACAAGAATGCGTAAATCTAAGTTGAGGAAGTTATGCCCTTTTTAGAAATTTGGACCCACGAATTTTGAATTATTCCACACACTGGGAAGATATTTTGGAGCATATTCCATGTCAAATTTGACACCCTTACTTACTTTTTTCACCCATAGAATTATCTTTAAGTTCTCATTGATCCCTTTCTTTCTTGCGTCTCCCCCCCAAAGTTTATTTTCTTCTTTCTCCTCCCTTAGAGAGATAAAGAAGAGAGTCTTCCTGTTGGTGAGGCACGAAGCTCCGGAGCTTCGTTACAAGGAGAGGAGGAAGAGCATCATCGTAAGGAAAAGGCATTGCAATACTTAAATTAGGTTCCTGTAAAATCTCGAACAAGTCGATAACGACAAAAAAATGTTGATTACGGCATGCGTTAACGCGCAACTATAAAAAGAACATATATTGTTGAAACAGATAACAATATTACTGAAAGTTTGTTTACAAATGAAATTATTTTAAGGCAGAAGAATTTCTTATTATGATAATATCAAGATTTAACCTATGAGTTGCTATATTAAAAAATAGCAATATCAAACATCAGTATAAACCAACATCAAAAGGAGATCCCGAGGTCGGATCGTATCGAACTACCATCCTCAAACAACAATCTCCGATATCACATTAAATGCGAAGGAAAAAGAGAGAACGTCGAGAACCGTTACCTTCACGTGAACCTTTGATTGGAGCACACGATCAACGATATGAGTGTTGCAGATCCTTTTCCTTACGACGCTCTTCCTCCTCTCCTCGTAACGAAGCTCCGGAGCTTCATGCCTCGTCAACGGGAAGACTCCCTCCCTGTTGTCTCTCTAAGGGAGAAGAAAGAAGAAAATAAACTTTGGCGGGGGGGGGGGGGGGGGGCAAGAAGGAAAGGGATCAATGAGAACTTAAAGATAATTCAATGGGTGAAATAAGGGGGTAAGAGTGTCAAATTTGAGGTGGAATATGCTCCAAAATATCTCCCCAGTGTGTGGAATAATTCGAAATTCGTGAGTCCAAATTTCCATAAATATCCCCGGCTATGGTTTACTAAAAAGGGCTTCCTCATACGAACGCGGATTACACATTCTTGTTCTCGTTGGAAAGCTTGCGACGAGGTGCTTTTTTTGAGTATGATATTGTATATGTTTTAATATTTCAGAAAAAGCCGAAATTTTCGGGGCATTACAATATATGTAAAATCCTTTTTAATTTATGTCCTTTCATTTATGTTTCTTTATTTTGTGTTGCGATAGATTGCATAAAAATTAAAATCCATAAAATATAAAAATCAAAGAAAATGACATGATGTGATCTTATATATAATACAATAGGTATTTCTTTTCTTATTTTTATTTGACTTCTTCTTAATTATTAAAAATCCGAAAAATAAATTAGTGTGTAAATATTTTTGAGTATCTTATTTCACTTTATTTTTATATAGTTTTAATTAAAATTCAAATAAAATATAAAACAAGGGGAAATAGGTATTTTATAATAATAAAATGCCTTTAAAAATTCATTTTTTCATGTAGAGACTACTTTATTTGGTTCTAGGTCTTCATGGAAAATGTAGATTATTTTATTTTTTATTTGTTTTCTCTTTATTTTAGTCAACTTCCTCTTGTCAAACTACCATTCTGTGATTCTGCATTGGCTAGTTCCTTCCCTTTCCTCAGACCCTAAGCATTGCATTTGACCCCTCGAATCAAAATTGTACCCCACACTTTCTCTCATTCTTCCAACCAATCATCTCTAGTCATGTCACCCCCATGATCTCACCTTCCCTTTGCCCAAGCAACACCACACTCCCTTACATTGCCTCTCGCAAATGTTCTCGTGCCTCCGATCACTTCCCAACCATTCAACCTCCATGAAGCCAAGTCCGCAAAACCTTCTCCCACATTCTCTATCTCCATGTCAAATCGTTAAAACCAAATTGACCTTTACCCATAACAGTTACCCATTTGACCTTCACACATATCCCCCTTCCACAACACCCCCACCCCGTTCAACCTCGACGCCGCCAAGTCCTCATTTGTTGCTGATATTTCCTTCTCCTTCCTACTCGTTCTTCTTCCCTCATTGAGATCCAAAATCAACCCTCGATTGCAACTCCATCTTCGTCAGCATCCTCCCCGTTCCAACCACCTCTAGCTCAGTAAGTACTCGAGTCCATTTAATTCTCTCCCTACATCATCACCACACACCCCTACCCACTCGATAACCACCCATGTTCTCCATCATACCTCCCCGCCTTGACCCATCTCAGATCTCCCACAGATTTGTTTTACCAGAAAAAAAGGGAGACACACGAAGGTGTCCTCCCTAATAACATTAAAAAAAAAGTAAATAAAGCAACCATAACTCGAGAAGAGTCCGAGCATGGTGGACAACATTCTCAACATAAAACCTCTCTGAGCGGAAAATTAAACCATTCTGGCAAGCCATAATATCCATAAACCTGCAACCGGTACCAACTTCTCCATATTTGGATGAAAATGAGAGTTGAGGAGGGATTCTCAGAAAGCTGGCATGCTGTTATGATCCAACCAAGCCACACCCAATGCCCGCCAGAGATCCTTCGCCCTCTCACATCCAAGAAAAAAGTGTTCAACGGACTCTAACGTCATTCCGCAAAGGATACATGAGTTATCTTCTGAGCGAAAAATACATGTCCGTCTCTCCCTTGTGAGGAGCCTCTCATGTCTTAGAAGCCTCAAGAAAACTGTAATCCTTGTCGGAACCTTTAACTCCCAAATCATTATGTAAACCTTAACCAAGTTCTCTTCAGGTGGTTCTGGTCCTCTGACCAACATATTATATGTATTCTTGACAGTGAAATCGCCTTCTTTCCACACCCAATGGTCAGCACCAAAAGTGGGGACCTCGATCATAGATAAATATTCCATCAAATGTAGAAGATCTTTCCTGCAGCGTTCAGAGAAGTTGCCTGTGATAGTAGGTGCCCAAACACCATTAGGCCAATGATAAACAACACGAGAATTTTTATCTTCTACCAAAGCAAATAGACACGGGAATCGAGAAGCCAGAGGTCCATTTCTCGACCAATCGTCGGTCCAGAAAAATTACATCTATCACCTAATTGCGCATGGAAGAGATGGGGGAAATCAGGGAGAACTACACGAATACCCTTCCATAATGCCGTTCAAACCTCATGGGCCGAAAACCACTAACTGAGTGCTCATCAACCCCATAAATACCACGTATCAATCTATAACATATGTCCTCGTTATCCCCGTAAATTCTCGCAACCCACTTCAACATAAGAGCACGGTTCATCAACTCCAGTCTTGATACACTGAGCCCCCAATCCTCCTTGGGCATAGTAAACAGTCTCCCAATCTACAAGGTGTATAGCCTTTCCATCCCCGCCCGTCCTCCCCCAAAATAACCTCTTCATAACCTTCTCATGCTGATTTCATAGATCAGAGGTCTAGGCCCTTCACCAACTTCGCTTTGTACATCACCTATGTCCTCCTCTTTTTTACCCTAGTTTGTTTGTTAACATTGTAGGTGCTCAAACATCTGGAGCTTGGAGGATCCCCTCCTTTGATCGAACACCCTCGCCAGCTAACCCTTCGAGCAACAGATTCACCGGAGATCCTTTAGCCACATCGAAACCCCAACAAGTCCACTATTCGAGCCGTACCACCTTCATTATGCTGGAGGAACCTCCACTACTGCATTAGGGCTTCTAGGAATGCATCTGCGAACAGCTCCACCGCCCCCTTCAAAATGTACTACCCTCAGCACAAATCATAGCACCCGATCTTCTATGGATTCGCTTCGAGCACTCTACATTCACCTGGAAAGCGATCGAACTTCCTTCGTGATTTGTCCTTCGCCAACCTTCTTACTGATTGGAGAAGACACGTTGAACCTTGCTTGAGCCATTACAAAAAACAACAAGAAGTCTGGATCCTTGTGCTACATCCACTGTTTGATTTGTAGTACATATCTAGTTCAGGTCGTCGAGGGCAACTCGACCACATCCATTTGATAGTCATAACCATTTGCCCTAGAAGCTCCATGTGCACACCATTTGGCCGCATGATCAACTTGATGTTGACGATTTGAGCTGTCTTATCTAGGGATGAAAACGAATATGAATACATTCGTATACGATCCATTATCGTATTTGTTATATATATGTTGACATTCATATTCATTTTAAAGTGTATGTGGATATTATTTTAACATTCGCTAATATTCACATTTGCATTTGTTTATTTGTTTTAGTATATAATTACAATAGATTTATATATAATTACATATAACAATATTTTATGATTGCATTCACCATTGTTGATATAATTGTTATTAAATAAGTATATTGATGCATATTTTATGTGTAAATCATCTTAAACATGTATATTTTAGTTAATTTATTAAATATTTATGCTGTTGTTCGTATCTGTAATCATTTTTAAAGATATGGTAACACATTTTTCATATTCGTTAATATTCATATCTTCATCCGTATTTGTATTTTACAATGAATAAAGATGTGCCAGTATCTGAATGTCATCCCTAATCTTATCTCAAGAAGTCTACCCATGGAGAAGAGGGCAATATGCACCCAAGCCCTTCCTAGTTCATCTATTTCAAATCTGATCCCGTGATGCCCCGCCTACACAAGGGTGGAACTATTGCAACCACGCCACTACGGTATTAAATAGTTCCAAGAAGAAGCACCTTGTGCCTAATTATCATTTTCAATTGTTTTTCTTATTTTGCAAGAAGAACCATGTCTTTGGATACATGTTTGGACCATTACTTTTCATTATTTCCAAAATCTAAAGATGGCATGTTGATGTTTATTTAATTTTGCATCTTGTGTGATTTTTATTTATTTTTATGCCCTGGTTTTGATTTATTAAAATTAAAATGATGTGAATAAGCCTTATTTACACGCTCTAGTACTATGCCTTCCTAAGCTCGGTTTAGTCTTGGGTCACTCACAAACATGCTGAAGAGCATCCTGACCCTATGTGACTGCACATGCGACATTTTTCCTGGTTTGAGGCCTGCTAGTCTAGTAAATTGTCATATGTGGATCCTCATTCTTCTGAGCAATTCGGAAAAAAGCTTGTGCAAATCAATATAGTTTACGTTAATTTTCTTCTGAAATTGATAATAATTCACACTTTGCTTCAGAAATTACAAAAAAAATATACTTGTAGATTTTATTGTGCTTTAAAGTAGGTCAAAAATTTCATTAAAAATGTGTGCTTCATGTTATAAAAAATAAATGTAGAGTTATAGTGGATTTCAATTTTAAACTAATTTGTCACATAGTATTTTGCAAAACTTTAAAATTCTCATGTATTCCTCATGAAAATCTCTTCCTAAGAAAATTTTAGATTACAATTCAGTTGATGTTTTGGTTTTTATTAGAACTATTATGCTAAAATCACTTTGTTCACTCAAAAATTAATAAAAACCCATGTTTTGTAAAAATTACAAAAAATGCACTAGCTACATTTCATCTATGTTTATTATCGGTCAAAATTTAATTAGGTTCGCATTATGTTTGCTTGAGCATTGCATAAAAACCCAAACATTTCATCTATTTTCATGCATGCAACTTAACTAAAAAAAGTTATAAACATATATTCAAATTACTTCTAGTCTCCGTTGCCTAGGAAAAATAAAAAGTTTCAAAATATTGCTTAACATATTTTTTTGGTTATTTAGAAAATTAATTGCTATGCATTCCACCTCATTTTATTTTCACATTTTTATTTGCTTCAAATTTGTTTTTGAAAATATCAACAAAATTCCTAAGATAATTTAATTTATTTTAGCTCCAAATTTTTTAAACCATTTTTCTTGTCTTGTTTTGAGCCTCGAAAAAATAATTGCAAAAAAACCTTTATAGATATATATACCTAGGTTTTAAGACACATCTCATTAATTTCACATTTTTCATCTTCATTTGCATTTGCATCTCACATTAGAAATTCATAATGGAAAAATACATTTTCTTGAGAACCTAAATTGTGTGGTTGTCTTGATTGAAACCATGCCACATTTTTGCCTCCTTGTCACATGGTTTGCTCAAGTAAAACAAATTAAATTGGCTATATTTCATTAAATTCAAATTGATTTAGTGTGATTTTTGAGTTGTCATCTAGAATCTCGTACTACAACAAGTTGTCTTAATTAATCAAGGAATTCTAAGCCTTTTCAGCCAGAAGGCAATGATGGTTGACGTATTGCTAACTTGGAGGCATTCAATTACTTGGTGCTTACCAAATCTTGGATCAAACTTCAGGAAAATCTAGAATCCTTAATTCTAATATAATAAAAGCTTGTTATCATCATCCCAGACCTTTACCACCAGCTGAGATTTCTAAATCACGGGATTCAAATTATGGGCGAATCATAAAGATGGGATCCTCAAAAAAGGCAAGTTTGAAAGCATGAGATCGAGGAGGTAATCACTCTTTATGGTTGGATTGTATAAAGTTGTAAACAACGGACACCTCAAGGAAAGATTCCCCTCAATCTAGAATCTCCTATAATAAAAATACCCTTCTATTCCATATTTCTGAGACTATTGGGTCCGTTCGGTTCGGGAATAAGCAGGAATAAGGATTGGGAATAAGGAGAATAAGGGTCTATTCTTTGTTCGGCTGGAGGATAGGAATAAGGAGAATAAGGTGAAATAAAGGTAGGTAAGGTGAGATAAAGATAGGAATAAGAGTGAAATAAGATGAAATAATGAGGAATAGTCGTACCACGGGGAACCGTGTTGGGAGGAAAATGGGGCCTTATTCTCCGTATTCCATTCCCCTTATTCACTAAACGAACAGGGCCTTAGGGTTCGTTTGGTTAATGGGGTAATCATGTTTACCCCCCTCTATTTATGAGTTGGAATTCCATCACAAATCAATGTGACATCACATCACATTTATTATTCCAACATTCTCCAGCTCCCCTAACTATCCAAATAGCTATTATTCACATGAGATTACCACAACCCACCCAATCCCGGAGGTCTGTTTGGCTACCGAGTTATCCTGAAGTAATCCGATTTACCCCCCTCCATTCTTGGTTGGAATTCTATCACAAATCAATGTGACATCACATCACATTCCTTATTCCAATCATTTCCAACTCTCATAACCATCCAAACAACTAATATTCACAGGAGGTTACCTCAACCCACTCCATTCGAGTAACCAAACAGACCCTTAGTGCTCAACAAAATTACATTCATGCAAGATGTTCCGATTTACTATTTAATATAAGCTTTGCCAACAATAAGAAAAGTTTGACCATAATTTGAAAAATATCTTTCCTTGGGTTAATTATAGTGAAAATGGAAAAGATCAAGTCAAAATCATATTCTTCATATTCTTTCCCGGGAAAAATGAGTTAGCCTTGACTCTTTTTCTCGTACGAGCCCATAAAAAAGCCGATGTTGTTTCTGATATATTTTCTTTGAAGTGAGACAATTGTTGAGAAAGTGGTGATTAAAGAAGTTTCATCCGACTAGTTGGAAGGAGATCTACCATAGGGGGCTTGACGTGCAAGATATGATAAAGATGAGGGTTAAGTAAAGAAAAGAGAAGTGGATCCGGAGGAGATTTGAAAGTTCTCGCAGGGGGCTTGCCTTTTGAGTCAGCCATCGAAATGAGAACCCAATCTATACTATATTTCCTGTCCTCTGACTAACGACAGAGCATGAATCTTGTCCATTAAATCTTTGATGGAAAACCTTAATCTCAACGCAAATAATAAATCTCCAGATGGTGTTATATTTCCAGCAAACGAGGGGACAAATTTCTTATTAAGTACCCTCTCCGACGAAGGGGCTTGTGCATAACTTCATATTAAGTTCTGGTCGAAGTCTTTTCACTCCTGCGTTTCATTCTTTCTATGGTCCTTGGCACACTTAAAACTCATAACCTATGATAAATTATATCTAAATTCAAAGTAATCTCAGTTGTGTACACTGAAAGCACTTGCCGTCAACCTCGTGCCTATCTGAGGATGAAACCCCGAAGTATTTATTCGTGGATTGTACTTTTATTAAGCAAATGCATATTTTCTTAAACATCATCACTAGCGGAAATAGCTTTGGCAGTTTTTCACAACACCAAACTTTTACTCGAATTCATCCATGTATTGGCAGATGAAATCCAAGCGGTATCATCCTGATGGATTACCTAGAGGAAACGATATGTAAGAGGATTTTCAAGGGTTGCTCTCTTTCATCCATCCTTGAAAATCACGGAAGACACAACATTTATATTCGAACACCTGACTAACTTATGTTTGCAATTTATATCTTCTCATATTTTTTTATACACTCGCATAAGTTTGTGATACCCACGTTTTTTGATTCTGTCACAAACATGACATGATCTTAACCCAGGTAAATCGCCCTGCACTCACCTCCAACGTGTTTTGAACAAGTCTCTCAGCAAGAAATCCAAGTTACAGGACGCACGTACGGAGAACAATGATTTCTTTCTTTTTTATGACCAAAATAGTACTATGTTTTTCTTAATTAATTTGGAGGTTAAGAACTCTAACCATGGTTATTTAGCTGTTTTTTTGTGTGAAAGTTTTCGCTGTTGTAATAGGTTCTCAGTTCTACTATATAGGATTTTGGCGCCTAGTGTTCGATTGTACGTAGGCCTGTAAACTTTTCGATGCCTTTGAGTTTTTTATTTCGAATAACGAATGTCGATCTTCTTTGTAAAAAGTCATTGTAGACCCAGTTCGTTATCGTTATCTGTGCAGAAAAACAAAGCATTTACATGTTAAATGCCGCTTCGCCTAATTTTATGGTCTTTTGACGTTTCCGACTTATTAAGCACGAACTGATGGAGCTCACAGCATACCACGTCTCTCTCAATCCACATAACGTATCTCCCGTTCTTATTTACTTCATAAAATATCCATTACAATTAATAAATGGTTTTATTCTACTAATCATGATACATATTTCATCTGGCTATCCCATAGATCAAGTGAAGTCACAACCTATGTCAACACGCTGATAACATCTATTGCATATACTAAAGCTGGATTTTCGGACACGAGGACTGATGCATAACGTTTCTCCTCCCATCCCCGTCTTCTCTTCTTGTGTTGACACATGTCCTTCCCCTTCGGTCTTCCTTTTATATCCTTTTATATCGTTTCTTTACCCTCCCGATCTCTTGAATATCTTCTCTCCCTCTCTCTACTCTCTCACCCGATGTTCCTTGTCTCTCTCCACGTCTCGCATTAACATCTCTCTCTCTCCCATTAACACACTAATTATCAAAATATTATATCATTTATTTATCACTAAAGCCTAAAGGTGACTGCTTTGTCATTCGACGTTGGAAATCATGCTTTAATTACTATGCATGTAGTATGCACGATATTTTCCTTAACTAAATTTGTTAAATAGATAAATACATTTGTATTACCATCAAAATAATATAAATATGATATATTACCATCAAAATTATGACATGCATCTATTATTTCAGAATTGATAATGTATGAATAAGTGAATTCAAATTGTAATGCACATTATTCATGCACTCGTATTACTTGGATTGCATTAGTTATTAAATCTTGCCTCCAAAGTTGCAAGCAATGTCGAAGTTGCCATTTACTGGTAAAATTGTTGAAGGCATGCCATAGGATGGCGAAGTCATCGTAAAGCCGTCACGATGAATACCTCAATTCTCAGGGGACGTTCGATTTAGGATTAAGCAAGAATTATGATGATGAATGATGCGAATAAAGGTCTATTCTCTGTTCAGCTGGAAAGATAGGAATACGGAGAATAAGATGGAATAAGGATAGGTAAAGCGGAAAATGTATCGATCCATGTCTTTTGAGGATTAAAGAAGATGATATTTATTGTTTAGAATACTTAATTATGTGGCATCTTAAGAGGGAATTACATACGACAAAGTTGACAAGTCCTCTTACTCAAGTACCTCAATAAATATAATAATCAACAACCCGCACACTAATCCTTAAGAGCATTGTTCAATCAATTAACTTCATTTTAAATATTTTATAGGATAAATCGATGTTTAATTTTTAACAAATATTATTTGTTAGAAAATAATATTCTATTTATTAAATTCACCATCTTTCCCATGTATCTCTTTCCTCTTCTCCCCATAAGAAATCTATTTTTAAAAGTTTGTATCCGACCTTTCAGATCTTATGCAATCACATATATTTTATATTAGAATGATTTAAGATAATTGTATATTGTATAATATATAATGGAGATTGATTTCAAATTAAAATTAAAAAAGTAATATAAACATAAATAATCAACAATATAAAGAAGATTAATATCTAGTTATTATGGATGCTATAAAATCTTATTTTTTAAAAAAGAAAAAAGGTTTCATTAACAAATTAATGATGAAAGTATATATGAAAACTCCATATAATCGAGGTTCAAATAATGATCAATTTCAACGGGTGGTGATTAAACTGTATATCTTTCACCTGATGGACTAAGATATTATACCAATTATTATTTTCTTGAAAATATTAGAAGAAATGCTATTATTAAGACGGTATCCGATTTCTTTCATGACCATCGAATGTAGATCATGAACATTCCAAATTCTAACACATTCTCTTCATTATCACCCCCTTTCCCTCTGTATATTTTTGTGAAGATATCTCCATTTAGTCAAATTCCTCAATATATCATATATCAAAAAAATAACAAAATTATCCTAAAGTAAGGAATACTTCAATATTCATTGACATATCTATTATAGTTAAATATATATCAACGAAAATTATTTGTTGTTTAAATTTCAAATTTACAACAGATATTGTATGATGCTATATTCCTCACAATGATACATACACCAGCCGTTGTCGTTGACTTTTTCTTCTAATCGATGTTGAAAGTAGTAATGATTAGTACAAAATTAAATGAATAAGTCGACGAATATATGAACTTTAAATAATGAATATGACATTCTTTGATAATTAAATAATAATAATTTAGCCATAAGAATATTCATTCATTATTATATCTTTAACATCGAAAGACATAACATTGAATAATTACATTATTCATTACCTTAGGTCATTTTTTTATAATGAATGCTTTTATCTATAAAAAAAATAAGATTTTAAAATGTACATTTACCCTCTTAATAATATGTCAATATTCTAATAGTTACTTTGATATAATCTTATACAATAGAAGGAGAATAATTACATAAGCTAATTCGTACTATAAATTTCTTTTATAATATTCTCTTTTATTTTTCCTGATATTATCTACCACCTCAATGCGTCTACATCATTGGGCCACAACATAGCATGAATACAACCAAATGAGGCTTTGATACGATGTAAAAAATGTCTGCGGCCCATGTCTGAGGATCAATCCTCATTGTTTGATTTGATATCTCGCTTAATTTGTATAACTTTACAAGTATTACAAATGGATGTATTTGCTCCAACCCGTTTCAAAGGACATGCAAATACACTAGTGTAGAGTTTAATCCTTGGACTGTGGACTCAACTGAGGCACCCATGGCTCGTCCAAGCCATTACCTTCGACTACCGAAGCATGTGTCCCTCTGGCAGTTGAAGAAGATCGCGGCAGTCATAGGATGGAGATCACGGTACTCGATAAAATCTCGAGTGTTGAACTTGTCAATCGAACCTGGTGCCTACACTATCAGTCGACATGGTTGGGGATAAGGGAGAGAACTATATACGGTGGATGTTTATATCATGCATGTCTGAATCTCCATTTCATCACCTTCATTCTTTCATTTTGACCTTAAAATTCCTAGCCTAAATGCATGCTTACATCATTAATTTATCAAAATAAATACCGTATAAATTGTACAAAATATTGTATAAAATATTGTATTAGTTATGTATTTAATTCTAAAATTATAAAGGAAGAAAAGAAAAAGAAATGAGACACCATATGTGTTGAGTGATCCTAAATCCCGAGACTCGATCATCATGATGACTTGGTCGATAAGGAATAAAGTAGGGGAAGATAAGGCAGATGAATTATATAATCTATATATAAAACCCAATTTTTTAATTCATATGTAATTAACTTTTGATACCTATTTTACTCTTTATTATTTATAAATAAAATCAATAAACTTTGTAAATGAATATTATACATACAAATACATAAAAAAATACAAAATTGAGTACAAATAAAAATAATGCACAATGTTCCTGAAACAAAAAAATAAAAAGTCAAAATAAAAACTTCATAGACATGTATCTTCTACATACTGTATAAAAATAGATAAAATCGCATTTAATTGTATATAACTTTTAATAATCTATTTAATGAAGGTAGTTTCATTTAGTTTGGAGTTAAGATGCAAATGTTAGGTTTTGGACCTCTATTATGCAATATACATGTATATTTTATTCAATATATTTATTCTTTATATTTTTCAAATTCTTTTATTTTTATAAAAATCTATAAATTATTTGAAATATATAAATATAATTAAATTAAAATAAAACCATCAAAATAAAATCAAAATAAATAATATATTTCAATACATAGGTAAAATATACATGTATATGCCTATAATGTATATATACATAATTAATTAAGTGACATACACACTCAGAACTATCTAATAAAAATATATAAATGTGTCTAAAATAAATCAAAAATATATAAAATTTATATATAAAATAATAAAGTATAAATTACAAAATAAAAATAAAATACTAAAATAAAGGTATTTATACCTATATATTACATGTAAATATTAACTTACAATAAAAAGCCTCATAAAAATAAACAAAAATATGGATAAAATACTACATAAAAGTACAAATACTTTTCATGTTTAAATAAAAAAAATCAAATGAATCATTTGTTAATTTTTATTGATTTTATCATTCTTTTTCTCTTGGGAATTTTCTGGTTGGTCCACGTGGACCAACTAGAACACTCCCCGTCTTGACCCCCGTCAACACTCCCCCTCTCCTCCTCGAGCTTCGACATGTTAGACCATGCTTCTTCGCCCCTTTTTCTGCTTGAGGTCATCATCATTTTCGTTTGCGTGCAGCTTAATTTCTGTAGATTAGATCTCCCTAATTAACACATTGGGCAAAGTTCACATCGTTCATCCTTGATTCAGCCAGATTCCTTGATCAAAGACCCCTTTTCTCAACCTATAAAAAAGCACCTCCAGCTTCCTTCTCGATTTTGATTCCTTGTATGTTCTTAGCCCCTCAAATCTATCTCAATTTCCTGACAGCAAGCAACGTAGAAGATTTGCAGCGAGGAGGAATGGGAAGAGGTAGAGATCCGATCATTATCGAAGGAGCTCTAACAGTTGTTCAACTTCGTTGATTCTTGGTCGATTTGAGGCCAGTTTCTTCCTGTTCTTAAGTAATTCTCTAGATTAGATTTTAATTTTAGCATTTAATTTCCAGTTTAATCACATCGTTAGCCTTAATTTTAGAAAACCCCCAAATCCCTAGAGCTCGAGCTCCCGGGCTAATTATTGTGATCCAACTATCGATTCGACTTCATTCTCATCTTGTATTATTCCCCTTCACATTCTCCATCAATCACCCACCACTTTCCACCCCAGATCTATCGTGGATCAAGGAATCGAGCTCCAGTCCACCGACTTTCGCCAGAACCCCACCTTCATCCCACCCACTCCTCTTTTTGCTTAACCCTATGGTCGAGGAAGTAGCCCTCGAGCCAAGGAGACTTGTGGTGCAGGTACGCAACTCCAAAGAAGCGTCTGGAACTATATTGACCACCTGCAGCAGCTCCAATTGCTTGGACCTCATCTGAGCATTCGAAGTTCACTCACTGTCTTTGGAGCGCCCCACTGCACGCGGAGGAACCTCAGAAGCTAGACCACTTGCTGGATTAGGAGGAGTCCACTGGAGCATGAAGATATGACGAATCCAAAATCGTCGGCCACCAGTTCATCATGAGTTCTTCCAGACTCCGTCGGAGCCATCCAATCAAGAACACAACTCAAATCTAATCTGGGTTGTCGAATCTATTCAAAGTGGTGGCTGTGGAGGACCTTGGATAAGACACGTGGTGCGAAGAGGACGACCCGATCCATCAGATTTTAAGTGGTGAAAATTGCAAGTAAACCCTCCACCTTTTGTATTTTATAAATAGTCATGTAAATTTTTAGTTAGGTTCAAAATTAGGGTTATTTTTCATGTATGTACTTGATACTTGTTAATATTGCATAGTAGTCCAATGCCAGGTCACCTCACGTGGACCCCCACATGAGGTGAAATTTTCCAAGTGTTCCCCCAGTTATTGTATTTAGTATTTAGTCCACTAAAATCAAGTTGACATTAGAACTTTTTGGGTTTTTTGCACATGTCCCCCTATCTTCAAGGAGACCTACAAATCGGGTGCTGGGCAAATGACCGAATGAATTCAAATTCCTATAGTCCACACCCATTTTGAGTTGAAGCCTCAACTCTTGGCCATGCTTCCCACTTTCCACGAGAATGCAAATGAAGAGCCCTACATCCATCTCCAACAGTTTGGGCACATCTGTGGAACTATGCACTACCCTAACATCCCGTTAGGCGTAGTTAAAATGACATCATTCCCGTTTAGCCTTCAGGATGAGGCTATTCACTGGATAGATCAATTGGAGAAGGATGTTACCTTTTGGGAGGAATTGAAGTCTGCCTTTCTACACAAGTTATACCCTCTTGGACGGCCGAATCAGATGCGGGCCCGTATTGCGAACTTCATCCAATCCACCCATGAGTCAATTCATGAGGCTTGGGAGAGGTTCATTGATATGCAAGAGAAGTGTCTACATCATGATATACCACAGACCAGTTTGGTCCAACATTTCTTTGGTGGACTCACTTTTGAGAGTCAGAAGCTCATCGATTTTGCTCGTGGTGGCTCACATTCAACAAAGTCAAGGATGTGGTATGGTAGATTTTTGAAGAAATGACTGAAGGAGAAGCTACCCTATCATCATCCCGCGCATATCAGAGACAACCATAGGTCCACCAAAAAGCAGTACACATGGCATCCTCGCATGAGTAGGACATGGGTGAGAGCTTAAATTTGAGTATTATTTGGAGCCATCTGTCCAAGATGGATATAATTGAAAGCGATCACAGTACCTCAAGAAGCTCGTTGTGATCGAGTAGAGGACTCAGAACTTGGACACACTAGATCAGATTACCAAGTACCTAAAGTTGCTGGCAAACACAATCAACACATGCAATTCCATGTCTACATCGACTGCGACTCCAGCTAAGATGAAAAAGTCAGCATCGCCACAGCCTCGTCAACAGAGTCAGTCCCAGCCAGCGGTTCAGCATGTTTATTACGTGCAAGCCCCATGGCCTTCATCGCCTCAACAACCACACCAACGACTGGTTGTATACTAGTCAGAATTTTAGACCCTCACCGATCCATGCTCTCCTCCACCACCTCTCATTCATGAGGTGAATGGAGTTTGGTCTAATGATGCACAGTTGGCCCGTCCAAGCAGACCTCAGTAGGGCCAGCCTGTAAACTCCTGTCTATTCCCTCGGCAACAAGGAGGGAGGTTTGTCCAAGGAAACAACCATGCTCACCACCAACAGTCTCGGCCATATCAGCATGGCGGGAGACAAAATCAATTCCAACAACAGCTGCACCGTCAGCAACAATCTTATAAGCAATACGTGGTTCTTCCATATCAGCACCCTCCTCCTCATCACCAACAATATAATTGTTCTTCTAAGTACCCTTCGTAGCATGGCTATTAGCAACCTCAACACCACTCGCGGTCTCAGCGTGGCCAGTATGTTGAACCACCATAGGCCCCTCTTGTGAACCCCTCCCTAGACTGCTTGGCTCAGCTTGTCAAGAGCCTCGTAGAGATGAGTCAGAAGATTGATGACCTCACTGCTGTCAGGAAAGCAATTCCGGCACAGGTGGAGGCTAACCCTAACAATTTTTGAAAGCATGAGAAGGTAGTTAGTGATGTTCTAGCCAAATCCAAAAAGTCAGATGTGCATGAAGCTTTATTATCTATTTATGTTACTCTCAGGAGCGGTAGGACGTTGCAACCATGTGTAACAATGAAGTGAAAGAATAAGCTTCTATGGGAAAGGCATCATCTTGTTATGCATCATTCGCACTTACAGCTGGGCTGGTTGAGGAAGAAGAAAAAGGAGAAGCACTGATAAAAATTAAAAAAATGGAAAACTTCAAAAACTGCAGAAGGAGGACAACAACAACAACCATAGCACCAACCAGTCCGCGACTGAGAGGACACCACTTGCAACCACCCCGAAGCCAGCCGATGGAGCCCTGCATGTTACTTTGAGATGCCCACAACTTCAAGGGGATGCAGATCCAACTTTTTGTCATCTAGATATACAACATGACGTAGGTATAGATTTTCGTCCTATAAATAAGAACAATATTTCTACATTTGGTTTTGTACATATTTCTTTTCCAGATGCTTTAGAAAAATTCAAAAAAAATAAAATTTGAAAACAGCTTTGTCAGATCCTGATGTTGTACACATAATTCAAAATCTTGTTTTAGAGATGCCTTTGCTACAGTCATCAAATACATGCCAAACATCAAGAAGGGACTTAAAGAGGCACGAACTTTAAAGAGACAACCACACAGACAAGATAGAGAAACGTAAAGCACATCATGATGGCGGCGATAGTCAATGAGATCAGCAATCTCCCTAGTAAAAAATACATGGGGGCGCCTCACATTTGATGCCTCTTTAGATAGTGGATCATAAAAAATCTAATGTCTACTTCACTACTAAAGGAATTTGGGTTGGGACCGCTCAAGCCTACAAGAATGATTCCGCAGTTCACAAATACTTCAAATAAGTGACCCCGGGGAATTTTGGAGGATGTCATTATCACCATTTAGGGAACGGAGTTCTAAGTAGACTTCATTGTACTGGATATGGACTTCTCATCTCCTCTTCTGCACACCCCTATTATACTTAGACGACCGTTCCTCTGAACATCTGAAGCACTGGTGGATTACAGTAGTGGACATATTACCTTTTGCTCGAACAACTACAAGGTACCCATTCAAACAATCCAATTGTCGAAAGCTTCAGCATCTGCAGCAGAGGAGAGTGTGCCTTCATAAGATACATACATGGTGACTTTCTTTCAGAAATTTAAGATGCAAATTTATTCATGGACGATAATGAGACCAGGAATTCCTCTTTGCCAAGGAAGGAGTGGATAGCACAGTAAACTTCCCCTCTATCTTAGATGATGAGTTTTGTGCTGATCTGCCTGAGGAATTGATTCATGACCATCTGTCAGTAGCAAAGGAAGAACATATCATAACAAACTTCTTTGAACAACATTCCATCATTGAATTTTTTTATACACTGATATATTCATAGCTTGAACCATCAAAGGTGGACAATATACAAGTGCTAGATCTGACCCCACCAATGCCCTACACAGTTCATGAGGTTACCACTGAGAAAATACAGACACCACCAGAGCTCAAGCAGCTTCCAGCAAATACAAAGTATGTCTTCTTTGCGAGTGAACCAAATATGTTTTCCGTCATCATCAACTCCTAGTAGACTCAGGAACAAGAATCTCATATGCTCGAGGTTATAAACGGAAATGACAAGGCGATTGGCTAGAAAATTTCTGATCTCTGAGGGATTAATCCTTCATTGTGCTGCCATCACATTTATTGGAAGAAGATAGCAAGCTGTCTCGTGAATTCCAGAGAAGACTGAATCCGAACCTCCAGGAGGTTGTATTGTATGAAATCACAAAATAGTGTGATGCGGGTTTCATTTATCCCGTATTCAATATTAAAGCAGGGTGATCCCCTTGCATGTCATGCCAAAAAATTCAAGGATCACCATCGTGAAGAATGACAGAGGAGAGGAGATCGCTACTAGAGTTCCTACATCCTGGCATGTCTTTGTTGATTACAGACGCCTGACTTTAGAGACCAAGAAGGATCATTTATCACTTCCCTTCATCGACCAGATCATTGAGAGATTAGTCGCAAAGAAGTATTTCTGCTTCTTAGATGGATATTCTAGGTACAATCAGGTTGCTATCACCCTAGAAGACCAAGAAAATACTACCTTCACATGTTTATTTGGTATATATGCCTTCTGTAGGATGTCATTCGGGTTATGCAATGCTCCCACGATCTTTTAAAGGTGCATGTTGACAGCATTTGCAGATATCGTCAGTGTTTTTCTTGAGGTGTTTATGGACGATTTTTTGTTCTACGACGACATATTTTATCAGTGTTTATCTGATTTAGACCGAATCCTGAAAATATGTTGTGAAGTCAACTTCATACTCTCATGGAAGAATAACCATTTTATGGTAACTGAGGGGATTGTGCTAGGCCGTGTCATCTCGAAATGTGGCATGGAGGTTGATCCTGCAAAGGTGGAGGCCATTTCGAAGCTAGAGCCACCTACAACTCTAAAGCAAGTCCAATTATTCCTTGGGCATGTGGGCTTCTACAGAAGATTCATAAAAGATTTCAGCAAGATCTCCCAACTGCTGATTGAGCTTCTAGGCAAGGAGGTTGATTTTTTTGTTGATGCTAGGGTCCTCTAAGCCTTTAATCAGCTAAAAGATCTGATCGTCCATGCCCCTATTCTGCAACCACTAGATTGGTCTCTACCATTGGATATCATAAATGATGCTTCAGATTATGCCAATGGAGCGGTTCTGGGATAGAGGAGAGTCAATCATCCATTTGCAATTCACTATGCCAACAGAACTCTTAATGAAGCACAGAAGAATTACACAGTCACTATGAAAGAGCTGCTAGCAGTTATCTTCGCCCTGGAGAAGTTCCGATCTCATTTACTCAGATCCAAAGTGATTGTTTACACAAACCATTTACCATCCTATACTTGCAAGAAAAGAAGGATGCCAAACTAAGGCTAATTAGATGGTTCCTTCTACTCTAGGAATTCAATCTCGAACTCCGTGATAAACCTAGAGTTAAAAATGTGGCAATAGATCATCTATCTAGATTTCCAGAGTCAGATACTTGTGAGCAAAGTCTTATACCGATCAGTGAAACCTTTACAGATGAGGCAATCTTGTCAGTTACCTAGCTCCCCTAGTTTGCCGATATTATGAATTATGTTGTGTCCAAGAGAACTCAATGAGATTGTCCTAAGTTGAAAATAGATAAGTTCTTGTCTGATATTCATTTTTATCAGTGGGAGGATCCATATCTCTTTCGTGAGGGGGGAGATTGCATCTAGAGGAGTTGCATTCCTCAGGAGGAAGTTCATAGTGTCCTCAAGCATTTCCACACCCTAGAATCAAAAGGACATCACTCTGGGAGACATAAGGAAGCAAAAGTGCTACAATGCAGCCTCTGGTTGCTGACTTTATTCAAAGATGAAGAGGAATTTGTGAAGCATTGCACTGTCTGTCAGAAGATGGGTGGCACTATTGGAATGAGAGACACAATGCCCCTGGAATATATTCAGATTTCAGATGTGTTCGATGCATGGGACATTGATTTCATTGGCCCATTTCCAAACAGTCAGGGCTATGAATATATTTCGCTTGCTGTCGACTATGTGAGTCATTGGTTGGAGGTTATCCCAACCTGGGCAGCCGACAGTCGCATAGTTTGCTACTTTCTAAAGGAAAACATCATCGCACAGTTCAGGATTTCCAAAATTTTTATATCTGATGGGGTATCCATTTCATCAACAGAGAGGTGAAGAAACTAACTCAAGAATACTGCATAGAACATCGAGTAGCATCTCCATACCACCCACAGTCTAATGGTTGGTAGAATGTTCGAACAGGGAAATCAAAATGATTCTCCAGAAACTTGTATGTCTAGATAAAAAGAACCGGTCTCAACTGCTCGACTCGGTTCTCTGGGCCTATCAAACTACATACCAGTCTTTTTTGAGAATGTCTCCCTATTACCTGGTGTACGGAAAGCCATGCCATCTTCCCATTCAGTAGATTCATAAATCCTTATGGGCACTCAATATCTGCAATTTGGATATGAAGAAATCATCAAAGAACAAAAATATAGATCTGAACATACTTCTCAAATTTCACGAATATGCATATGACAGTAGCCTTACGGATAGGGAGAAAGTCAAGAAGTGGCACAACAAGCACATCCACCGCAAGACTTTTGAACCGAGACAAAAGGTCTAGTTGTTTGATACAAAGTGGAAACTATTACAAGGGAAGTTGAATTACAGATGGACCATGCCATTCGCAGTGAAGCATGTGGATGACAATGGTAGCATAATCATATATGGATTGTCAGATGATGCACAACCTTTCATCATCAACGGACAACTTCTGAAGCCTTACCTTGAGTATGATACCTTCCTGTCAGTGGTTGACTCCATTCAGGTGGCCTATAAACAAGAACTTCCAGCCACAACATCTAAATATTTTTGACTAGTAACCTTTTTCTTCTTTTCTTTTTTGTTCTTTTTTTTCATTATTTCATTCTTCCGAAAACTTCACTCATTCCGTGCATCATTGCTATACCTAGGATATGCTTCATCCTAAATATAGGGATGGTGAGTGTATACTATTATTCATTCTTTAATCCCTTTGCTTGTCTCCTCAACTTTTGATATTCTTTCTATACTAAGGGATATTTTACCCTAAGTATTGGGGGAGGTACGCTAAGCCACTGATTTGTTTGTTCCCACGCTTGACCCTCCCTAGCTTATATATAGTTTGCTATACTTATGATTATTCGATCCTAAGTATAGAGGTGATGGTTGACTTCCTATTCATTATTCAGTCATTGTTGTATAGATTCTCGATTACTTAGTACGAGTTATGTCATCCTTTTCTCTCAGATCTTTCAGAACATATCACAAGTTCATTATAGAGGGGTCATATATACGTTGTATATATTTTAACCATAACCCGTACTTGCGTATTTTCAAATAATATGGCTAATTAATAAAAAAATTAAAACATATATCCAATTCTTTGTATATATCGATTAGTGTATCTAGTTAAAAATGTTTTGCAAAATGTTTGAAAATAGTTGGAAAATTTCTTAGAAAAATCTTTTGAAAGCTGTTTGGAAAATATTTTGTAATAAATTTTCATATTTTGAAAAAAATATTTTATTTGTAAAAATTTCTTTTCTTTGTTCGAATAAAATATTTTGAAAATCTATTTGCAAATGGTTGGGAAAATGGTTGCAAAATTACTTTGAAAAACCTATAATGTTTGAAAAATCTTTGCAAAATAGTTTTCGAATTTTGTAAATGTTTGTAAAAATTATTTTATTAATTTTTTTTAAAATAAAGTTTCAAAATCTATGTGAAAATATTTTAAACTTATTTTAAGAACTATGTACATAATTTAAACAAAGTAAAATTCTTTACAAACTCAGTTCATAAACTTGTAAAGAACTAATTGGTGTAAATTCTTTGACCTTAAATCTTGTAAACAACCAGAAACACTCTTGCATAAATATCTACACATAGATTTTTTTCTAACTTTTTTATTTTCAAAAATCCCTAAGAATGTGCAAAATCAAAAATCTATAAAAAATCACAAAATGTTTTCAAAAATTACATAAAAGTTTGCAAAACTTTTTCAAATTCCCATGAAAAGTTCAAAACCAGAAAATCACATCATAAAAATATTTTCCTTGCGTTTTGCATAGAAATTGCATTTTTCCGATTGATAATGACAATTGAACAAGTTCGAAGGTCGGAGCTTGGTTGGACCATAATCTACCTAATCATAGGAACCTTTAGGGAATTAGAATTGAGATACTCCAAGTCTACTGGACCTAATTCTTCGAGACCGTGAGACTTAGTTCGATGTCATCTTGACTGTCTAAGTAGAATATTTTGGGTCACACGCATGACTCTTGATGATTGTGACCTAAGTTACACACCTGACCTTACACTTTGCTTACCTCAGTTGAAGTGGTAGAGGGATGGATTTCCCGACATGAGAGACAAGCCAATGGAAACATTGAAATTCACATATATGTGGCTATTATACCTCAACCCGATCTAGTAGCCATGAGGTTTGATGAGAAAGTTGTGGGTTGCAATAATATTCAAAAGAGGAATAATCTATTGGCTCGAGAGGAAAACGTCCTTATGTAAATGCTGCTGCATATAATATTTAAAAAATACATACTAAAAACCTCCAAAAAGAAAAGACGGGCAAAATTCCAAGAAAAATCAATTCGCATCGAAGTATATGTGTACGTAAGCAATAAGCAAGCTTGAGATTCAAAGTCAAATATATGTGAGCTTGCAACAGGGAGATTTGGCTACACTGATTAAGCATCCTAGGATAGGTAGCTACACTGGTTACCGTCCATTCTTCTCTCCACCTCCTCTTCTTGAGCTAGTTGTACTTGAACTTAGAAGGGAATACCTCACTTCTCGTGGAAAGAGTTATTAGATTGGGAGTTTAGGGTCACTATGTAGGAGAAGTCTGACTTTTACCACATCAACCAAGAGGATGTACATATCACACATACTGTACAAGATAGACGCATAGTCATATGGGATTGTGTATGGCATCAACATGTTCAAACATGGCTTTTGAGGAGACCTGGGCAGAGTTTTGTGACTCTCAAAGGTTGTTGTCTTTTAAATCTAGTTCTCAATAAGGTTCCGACCAAACTAACAATCCAAAGGTTCGACTGAGCTCCAAACTTTGATCTTATGAAGACAAGTTTAACAGTTAAAATTAATCCAAGTTATTTCTTTTTCTTTTTTGTATTTTCTTTTCCGCACTTGTAGGCATACGTGTTTGCTAGGGACTAGCAAAGGCAAGTATAAGGCGATGATGAATCTCCATTTCATAACCTTCAGTCTTTCATTTTGGCCTTAAATCCCCATCTAAATGCATGTTTATGTCATTAACTTGTAAAAATAAACACTGCATAAATTGTACAAAATACTGTATTAGTTATGTATTTAGTTGCCAAATTAAAGAATAAAGGAAGAAAAGAAATGAGTCACCATAGGTGTTGAGTGACCCTATACCCCGAGACCCAGTCATCATGATGACTTGGTCGACAAGGAATAAAGTAGGGGGAGATAAGGCAGATGGATTGTACAGTTTATACATAAAAATCACAATTTTTAATCCCTCTATAATTAATTGTTGGCATCTATTTTATTCTTTATTATTTATAACTCAAATCAATAAACTTTGTACATGCATATTGTAGACAAAAATACATAGAAAATATAAAATTGAGTTCAAAGAAAAATAATGCACATTGTGCCTAGGACACACAAAATAAAAAGTCAAAATAAAAACTTCACAAAATTGTATCTTCTCGATACTGTATCAAAATGGATCAAAATCAATTTAATTGTATATAAATTTAATAAGCTGTTTAATGAAGTTGGTTTCATTTAATTTGAAGTTAAGTTGCAAAAGTTGGATTTTGGGCCCCTATTGTGCAATATACTTGTATATTTTATTCAATACATTTATTCTTTATATTTTTATAATTATTTTATTTTTTTATAAAATTCTATAAATTATTTGAATATATAAACATATAAATATAATTATATTAATATTAAACTATCAAAATAAAATCGAAATAAATAATATATTTCAATACAAAGGTAAATTATACCTATAATGTATATATATAATTAATTACATACAAGCTCAGAAAAATATAATAAAAATATATAAAATTGTCTAAAAATAAATCAAAAATATATAAAATACATGTATAAATTAATAAAGTATAAATTACAAATAAAAATAAAATACTAAAATACCGATATTTATACCTATATTTTACATGTTAATATTAACTTACAATAAAAATCCTCAAAAAAATAAATGAAAATACAGATAAAATACTACATTAAATTACAAATACTTTTCATGTTTTCATAAAAAAATAAATTAAATTATTTGTTACTTGATTTCATCATTCTTTTTCTCTTGTAAATTTTCTAGTTGTTCTACGTCGACCAACCAGAATGCTCACTCTATCAACCCAGGTCAACACTCTCCCCTCTCACTTCCTCGAGTTTCGTCATGTCAGACCCTGCTTCGCCCCTTTTTCCGCTCGAGGCCATCATCATTTTTGTTAGCATGTCGCTTGATTTCTGGAGATTAGATCTCCCTAATTCTCGCCTTGGGCAAAGTTTACATCGTTCGACCTTGATTCAACAAGAATCCTCGATCAAAGTCCCTTGTTTCTCATCCTATAAAAAAGTACCTCCGGCTTACTTCTCGAGTTTGATCCCTCTTCGTATGTTTTTAGCCCCTCAGATCTATCCCAATCTCCTCGCCTTGTTGACAACAAGAGATGGATAAGATTCACAGCGAGGAGGAACGAGTGGAGGTGAAGATCCAATTATCGGCAGAGGAGCTCCGATGGTGATTCAGCTTCGTTGACCCTTGGTCGATTTGAGGCCAGTTTCTTGTTGTTCTTAGGTAGTTCTCTAGCTTAGATTTCAATTTTAGCATTTAATTTCTAGTTTAATCGCATCTTTATCCTTAATTTTAGAAAATCCTCAAATCCCTAGAGCTCGAGCTCCATGGCTAATCATTGTGATCCTGTCGTCGATTCGACTCCATTCTCATCTCATATCATTCTCCTTCACATTCTCATTCGATCACCCATCATTTCCACCCCAGATCCATTGTGGATCTGGGAATCGAGCTCCAATCCACTTCCCTTCACCGAAGTCCCACCTTCATCCCCCTCTACACCTCTTTTTGCTTAGCCCCCTGGACGAGGAAGTAGCCCTTGAGTCAAGGAGTCTTTTGGAGCAGGTCCACGACTCCAAAGAAGCGTCTAGAACCATATTGATCACATGGACAGCTCTAGGAGCTTGGACCTCGTCAGAGCACTTAGAGGTTCTTCGTCGTCTCTGGAACGCCCCACTGCACGTGGAGGAACCTCAGGAAGCTAGACCACCTGATGGATCAATAGGAGTCTACCGGAGCATGAAGGTATGGTGAATCCAATGTCGTCGGTCGCCAGTTCTTCCCGAGTTCTGCCAGACCCCGCCTGAGCCGTCCGATCAAGAACACAACCCAGATCTAATCTAGGTTGTTGAATCTATTCGAAGCGGTGGTTGTGGAGGATCCTTGGACCAGACAGTGGCGCGAAGAGGACAACCCGATCCAGTGTGGTTTAAGTGGTTAAAATTGCAAGTAAACTCTCTACCTTTTTGTATTTTATAAATAGTCCTGTAAATATTTAATTAAGTTCAAAATTTTAGGGATATTTTACATGTATGCCATTGGTATTTGTTAATATTACATATCAGTCTAGTGCCATGTCACCTCACATGGACCCCCACATGAGGTGAACTTTTGCAGGCGTACCCCCAGTTATTGTATTCAATATTTAGTCCACTAAAATCATGTTACGTTCAAACTTTTAGGTTATTTTGCATATGTGCCCCAATCTTCTATTTTATTTGCAAATATTCCCCTTCCAGCTTGATTAAATATTATTATTGCATTATGTTTTATTTAAAACATCTCTTGTTCTCTAAAAATTCTCAAAAAATAGTTTTTTTTGTCTATGATTGGTTGCTTATTCATGCTAGTATTTTTACTTGCCATTTTGCATGCATTTATTATTTATTAAATTTGGAGCTATTTTATTCCTTATTTAACTTCAAAGATATAAAAAAATTATAAAATATTTTCTAAACATTATAAAAAAACCGGCTACTGTTTCTTACCTTATTTTCTAACCTAGGGAAAAATCATAAAAAATCTCAAAAGAAAGTCTTAAAATCAACAAACTCTTGTGAATCCTAAAAAATATAAAATATTCTCAAAAATACCAAAAATATTAGTTTCGATTCCATATATATATATATTAATATCTACATATTAGAATTGATTTGGAGAAAGTTTGACACCATTTCTTATTTTTAGTTCTCAAATCAATTCTCTCTATTTAAACACTCCATGTTTTACTATTTCTAATTTAAAAATACAAAAAAATACAAAAAATCCCAAAAATCCTTTAATAAAGAAAAATTATTTGAAAGAGATAAAAAGATTTTTTTTCTTTTTAATTTTGACTATATTTATATATAGTATACCTTATATAGCCTATATATACATATAGTATTATATATCCCATTTATTATTACTATTTATTACAACTATTATAATTATATTTTAAAACCTTCATAAAAAATAAAAAGGACTATTCTTTTTGGTTATTTTATGATATTTGGTATTTATTATATATACCTTATTATACATTACTTATACAGATACTTATACACCTTATATCCATTTATATACATATATCCTTATATATTTTGTTTTTATATAATCAAATTAAAAAGAAATAAAAATTAGGTGATTAAAACAAAAAAGAAATTATTTTCTTTAATTAAAAACACACATACAAATTGATTTATTTTGCAATTATATACACACACTTGCTTTATTTATTTTAAATAATTCATGCTACGTCCTGTGCTTCCTGTTTTCGAACCCTACTTGCTTGTCCACTATACACTTGTTTGTAGGGTATACTAAATTTTGATTTGCACATTGATTTCATTGTTTGATTCCTATATTATGTGGGTTGTTTGTTGAGACTATCAGAGATTCTTGTGAGAGGTCACTTCAACGACTTCGATCTTGTCTTGTGAGATCTTACGACTCTCTCCTAGGGTTTACTCTGGTATTTTACCTGGTGCTTACACTGTCAGTCGACATGGTTGAGTATAAGCATGAGAGGTACATAATATGGATCCTCGTAATTGGTCGCATTCCTTCCTAGCTCAGTATTTCTTCTCTGATAGCGATGCTTGTTAATTGAAGATCAAGCAGAAGTACCGATTCCAACTACAAATTCACATGTATGTGTTAGATCTAGATCTTACAATATAAAATCCACATCCCTCTTGTAAAAAGATAATCACCAATGCATCTTCTTGCTTGTCCTATGATCTTGCATGATCCAAGTACTACAAGAAGAGGAGGGAACCATCATAGATCTTTTTGGATCCACACACAGATGATCAAAGTGGAGTTAAGGCACATACAAGCTGTTTCCCTAATTTGTTAGCTGTGTATTTTCTTTTGAACGATTTTCTTTTGCTTTATGGAGAGTAGAAAATAAGGTAGAGTGGCCCCGAAGATAAGTGGGATCGTCTATAAGTGTTGAAAACTTATTTTATGCATTTGCAGTTTACAACTTGCTATGGTGTAAATGGCATAGCAGGTCATTTACTTCACCTACTGAGACACACTTGCTATGGTATGAATGCCATAACAGGTCACCTACTTCACCTAAAGTAACACACAACTATGGCATGAACACCATAGCGGGACACTTGTTGCTCCTACTATGGTGCACCTGCTACCACACCATATGCCACACCACCACCTGCCTGGTGCATTTGCTGCAACACACTCTTTTTGGCCTCACATGTTACAACACAACATGTTGTAGCTATTGCAGCATATTATGGTCTGGGATCCTCCGTAGGTTTCCGACTATCGACAATAATATACTCATACATCTACTCTCTTATATAATACACATGTACGTGCATTTATATATTCATACACATACATGTTTACATAATACACGCGTGTACTTAATCATAAATACATATACACATAACACCCACACACATTTTATATACATAATACATACACACGTTTATATACATAAGACAAAAACATTTACATACATATACATATACATAAATACCGACATTCTCAATTGTCAATGAAGGAACCTAGCTGCGAGGAACAATTAATGTGAGAGACTAGTGTGCTACCAATGTAGGAAATTATACTGGGTCACACACAAAGAAGGATGAGATGGTGGAAGCTACATCGAAGGGATGATCAAGTAGATAGAGAAGAGGAAATGAAGAAGAGCTCATTGTCTTAAGACATTGGACAAACTATATCAAATTACCAAGTAGCTAAAGTTGTTCGTAAGCACAATTAACACCTGTAATTCCATATCTATATTGGCCGTGACTCCAGCTGAGATAAAAGAGCCAGCATCACCACAGCCTCGTCAACAGAGTAAGTCCCATCCAATGGGTCAACACGTTTATTATGTGCAAACCCAGAGCTTTCATTGCCTCAGCAACCACAACAACGATTGGTTGTATACCAGCCAGAACTTCAAACCCTCACTGATCCATGCTCTCCTCCCCCACCTCTCATTCAGGAGGTGAATGGAGTTTGGTCTAATGGTGCACAGCTGGTCCCTCTAGGCGGACCTCAACAGGGCCAGCCTGCAAGCTCTCGTCCATTCCCTCAGCAACATGGAGGGAGGTTTGTCCAAGGAAACAACCAGCCTCACCACCAACAGTCTCGGTCATATCAACAGGACTGGAGACAAAATCAATTCCAACAGTTGCAGTACCATCACCAACAATCTTATCAACAATACACGGTTGTACCATATCAACGCCCTCCTCCTCATTACCAACAATATCGTTGTTCCTCTCAATACCCTTCCCAACATGCCTATTAGCAGCCTCAGTACCACTCACAATCTCAGCGTGGCCAGCACGCTGTACCACCATAGGCCCCTCCTGTGAATCCCTCCCTAGACTACTTGGCTTAGCTTGTCAAGAGCCTCACAGAGATGAGTCAGAAGATAGATGACCTCACTTCTACCAAGAAAGCAATTCCGGCACAGGGGGAGGCTAACCCTAACAAATTCTGAAAGCGTGACAAGGTAGTTAGTGATGTTCTAGACAAACCCAAAAAGTCAGATGTGCATAAAGATTTATTAAATAATTATGCTACTATCATGAGCTGTAGGACGTTTTAGCCATCTGTAATAATGAAGTGAAAGAATAAAGCTTCCTTGGGGAAGTCATCCTCTTCTTCTGTATCAGCTGCACTAGCAGCTGGACCGGGTGAGGAAGAAGAAGAAGAAGCATCGATAAAAATTAGAAAATGAAAAACTTCAAAAACAACAAAAAAAGGACAACATCAGTTAGAGCGCCAGCCAACCCACGACGGAGAGGATAACACTTAGAGCCACCCCAAAGCCAGCCGGTGGAGCCCCACCTGCAACTTTGAGATGCCCACAACTTCGAAAGGATGGAGATTCTACTTTTTGTCATCTAGATATACAACATGATGTAGGCATAGATTTTGGTTTTGTAAATAAGAACAATAATTCTACATTTAGTTTGGTACATATTCCTTTTCCAGATGCTTTTGAAAAATCCAAAAAAATAAAATTTTGAAAACAGCTTTGTCAGATCCTGATGTTGTACAAATTATTCAGAATCTTGCTTTAGAGATGCCTTTTCTACAGGTCATCAAGTACATGCCAAACATTAAGAAGCGACTTAAAGAGGCATGTACTTCAAAGAGACAACCGCACGGAACAAAACGAAGAAACGTAAAGAACATCTTAACGGTGGCGATAGTCAATGAGATTAGCAAGCTCCCTAGCAAAAAGAAAGACTTGGAAGCGCCTCTCATTTGATGCCTCTTCGAGATAATAGATCATCAATAAATCTAATGCCTACTTTACTACTGAAGTAATTTGGGTTGGGACCGCTCAAGTATACAAGAATGATTCTGCAGTTCGTAGATACTTCAAATAAGTGGCCTCGAGGAATTTTAGAGGATGTCATTGTCACCATTTAAGGAACAGAGTTCCTTGTGGACTTCATTGTACTGGATAAGGACACCTCAACTCCTCTTCTGTACACCCCTATTATACTTGGACGATCATTCCTCCGAACATCTGAAGCAGTGGTGGATTACGTCAATGGACATATTACCTTTCGCTCGAGGGTTTAGGGTGTCAATGGTTTTGTAAATAAGGTGGCTGTGTGTTCCTACGGCTATCAGGAATAAAAAGGAGCAAAGAAAAGAGGGAAATGGATACCTCAAAGGCCAGGGCATGAGGTTTAAAATACATCAACGGCGAGTTCACCGGAGGTGGAAGGAACACGCCAGATCCTCGACGCTCCTCCTCCTTCAAGGGCTGACAATGGAGCTGTCACCTCCAGGTGTCAAACGCGAGCCAAAGGGGAGAGAAATCGGGACGATTTGCGGTTCAAAATCAAATCGAAAATCAAGGATGAGTTTTGTAGGGTTGAAGGCCAGGTGGGGAAGACCGAGGCATAACAGGTGCATCGATGCTCCATCCCCCGAGGTTTCACCTGGGCGTGCATCACCGATGATCGAGGATGAAAAGTCAAGAAGACTCCTTCGCGAGATAATGCAAGAGGAGTCCTTGAAAAATCGTTGAAAATCGTCAACGATGCAGGTCTGACAAGGATCAGACCTCGGTCAGAGAGTTGACCGAGGTCAACCAACGGAGCTCTCTGGTTGGTCCATGTGGGCCAACCAAAAAATTCCTTGGTAAAAATCCTTGTAAAATCAATAAAAAATAGATATTGAATTATTTAATTTTTGGTTATTAAATAAAAAATATTTATTTTTTATAAACTATTTTATGATAATTTTTAATTATTTTTATGAGGTATATTTTTACAAGTTGCTTTTTATAGCCTATTTAGGTATATTGCCTATATATTTTATTAATTGGTTTTTATTTTGTGTATTTTAATTTTATTATTTTTATTTATTATTTTATAAAATTATAAAATATTTTTATACACTTAATTATATTTTTATTTTGTTTTTCTGAATTGTTTTGTATATTTAATAAAATATAAGTATGTGTTATATAGGTATAATTATAGGTACTATACCTATGTGGTTTATATGCATGTATTTTCTTTTGAGTTTTATTTAGGTTTTATTCTGATTTTCATGTACATATATATTATAAGTAATATTTACAAAAATATAAAAATATAAAAATACAAAAATAATGAATAAATAATAAATTGAATATTTTAATATGTACAAGTATACAATGAGGGTCCAAAACTCAACTTTCAAACCGTAGCTCCGCCAAATGCGAAACCACTGCCATTAAATAGCTTATTTTAAATTATATACAATTAAAGGTGAGTTTGATGCATTTGGAGTTTTCATTTGTGAGATACGGGTCTGGGAAGTTGGGATTCTGGATTTTTATTCAGACCATAACTTTTTATCTGTACATTATTTTTCAGTGAAATCAATTTTGTATTTCTCTTTATTTAATTATCTACAACTTCCATGTAAAAAGTTTCTTTATTTGTAGTATAAAAAGTAGAACCAAAAATAGGTCCCAAAATGAATAGAGAATGAATAAAATGAATAGGTAATTGGCCCTTATCTCCCCCTACTTTATTCCTTGTCGACCTATTCATCAAGATGCCTAGGTCTCGGGGTTTTGGGTCATAAAATATTTACAATATTTTATTCTTTTTCTTTTCTTTTATTTATTATATAATTTTGGCTTTAATTATAGTATTTTATACATTATTTACATACATATGCATGGATGCTAATATGCTCACTTGAACTTAGAAGGGAATACCCCGCTCCTCGAGGATGGAGTTATTGGATTGGGGAATCATTGGGTTGTCATACTGGAGAAGTCAATTTCTCTGTCATTCTAGTTGGGGAGACCACAACCACTTACACTGTACGAGTCAGAATCATAGTCGTAGGAGTTTGCGTTTGAGTTGAGATATTTCTGACCTGGCTATTGAGGAGACTTGAATAGAGTTTTAGGATTCTCAGGGACTGTTGGATTTCAAATCCGGTTTTTATTAAGATTCCGCCCGCACTAAAGTTCCAAAGTTCCGACTTAAGCTCCAAACTTTGATTTTGTGAAGACAAGTTTGACAATCAAGTTTAATCCAAGTTCTTCTTTTTCTTTTCTTTGTTTTCTTTTCTACACTCAAGAGGAGGGGGTGAAGAGAAGAATGGATGGTAGCCAGTGTAGCTACCTATCCTAGGATGCAAGACCAGTGTAGTCAAGTCATCCAGCTGCAGGCTCACATATTTGACTTTGGAACTCAAGCTTGCTTATTGGCTTTACATCATTTGTACATACTTTGCAGGCATTTTTATTTTTGTACAGGCGTGACCATCTTTTTGAAATACTATTCACGGCAGCATTTACATAAGGAGTTTTTCCTCTTGAGCCAGTAGACTATCCCTCTTTTGAAGCTTTATTGCAACTCACACTCTCTTGTCTTTAGACTTCCTCATCACTGGATGGGTTGGGGTGCACTTCCCTCCCTAGAGGAGGACAAGTGTTTCCACTTGTGTGCGTCTCATACCGGCAAATCCAATCCCCTCACCACTCCAACCGAGTTGAGCCATGTGAAAGGTACAGGTGTCCAAGTTAGGTCATTATCAACAAGAGTCGTGCGTGTGCTCCGAAATACTCTACTTAGGCAGTCAAGAATCCATTGAACCAAGTCTCATTATCCTCAAAGAATTAAGTCAACTAGACCTGAAGTACCTCAAACCCAGTTCCTATAAGGTTCCTGTTATTAGGTAGATTTTAAGGTCCAATCAAGCACCAATCTCCGGATTTTACTTAGACTTGTTCAACTATCAAACTCAATCCGAAAAATGCTAATGCTATGCAAATGCCATGCAGAAAATATTTTTGTGTGATGCAATTTTCAAAGATTTTGAACTTTTTATGGATTTTTGAAAAGATGATGATGATGATGATGATGATGATGCATATGCAATTTTTTGTATTTTTCAAAAAGATTTTTCAAATGTTTTTGGATTTTAATTTTGCAAATGTTTTTGAGATTTTTGAAAACAAAAAGATTTTTGGCTGAAATCTGGGCTAAAATATTTACACGGGAGTGCTTCTCATATATACAAGAAGTGGATTTTAAGAATTTACAGGGTAAGTGATCAATTTTATACATATATATAATGGATTTTGGTGTGATGTATATATTCCTCAAATTTATTTGACACAGGTTTTTCAAACAATTTTTGAAAACTATAGTCCAAAATAATTTTTACAAATATTTTACAAACATGTACACACATTTGAAAATCATTTTGCAAAGGTTTTCAACAGTATATATAGATTTTTAAAAATATTTTTGCAACCATTTTTCAAACCATTTGCAAATCATTTTTCAAAAATTTTATTTCACACAAAGAAAATAAATTTGACAAACCAAAATAGTTTTACAACAGTTGAAAACATGTAACAAAACATTTTCAAAATAGTTTTCAAAAGATTTTTCACGAAGGTTTTCAAACTATTTTTCAAACATTTTGCAAAAAACGTTTTCACCTGATTTATTAATCAGTATATACACAAAGAATTTGAGGAAGAAAACATCTTTTTATTACTGTTTTTAATGAATTTTAAAGAATTGTTAGCCATATTATTAGGAAAATACGAAAGTACGAGTTATGGCTAAAGTATATACACAGTATGTACGACCCCCCTATACTTAGCTTGAGCTATGTCCTCATAGATCGGGGAGAAAAGAGAAGACATAACTCGTACTAAGTATAGGCAAGTCTAAAGAATAAATAAAGAAATGAATGGATGGACAAATGAATGAGAAGTCGACCGTCCCCCCTATAATTAGGATCAAATAATCCTAAGTATAGCAGACTGTTCACAACGCAGGGAGGGTCACGGGTGGGAATTAACAGATCGTACTCAGATTGTCTCCCCCTATACTAAGGGTAAGATATCCCTAAGTATAGACAAGAAGAGGAGACAATGGAGAGGATCGAAAGGAATAGAACAACTCGGGGTGCACACCCCCTATACTTAGGACAAAGTACGTCCTAAGTATGGAAAACTGTCTACAAGGGGCGTCATCTTTTTGGTGGATAAAGAAAATAGAGAAGGAAAAGAAGAAAAGAAGAAAATAAGAAAAGAATTCAACAGATGAAAGAGTGATATAGACAGATGATCTGTACAACGGAAAATGGAACTGATCACCACGTATGAGATGCAAGTGATATGAGTCAAAGAACGCATCTCATACCAGAATAATGGGGGCAATGCCAACGGTCGGCGGATCATGGTCTAGATATAGCTTCAGGCGCTGACCGTTAACACGGAAGGTAGAGGAAGATGACGGTTCAGATATATCAATACTACCATTGTCATGTACCTTCCTGACCACATAAGGACCTTTCCACTTGCTCTGTAATTTTCCTGGAAATAATTTCAGCCTGTAATCAAACAACCATATATACTGATCTGGCTCAAACTGTTTATGCCTGATATGGGAATCGTGCCATGTCTTGACTTTCTCCTTATACTGTAGGCTGCTAGAAAAGGCTGTGTCTCTCAAGTCCTCTAGGGCTGCCAACTCTGCTCTCCTCTGTTCTCCTATACTCTCGAGATCCAACAATAACTCAGTGACTGCCCAAAGTGACTTGTGCTTTATTTCCACTGACAGATGGCACGGCTTGCCATAGACGAGATGAAAGGGGGATGTCCCTAATGGATTCTTGAAGGACGTCCGATAAGCCCACAAGACCGAGTCCAAAAGCTGCAACCAATCCTTTCGGTCTGGGCGGACAACCTTCTGTAGGATAGTCTTTATCTCCCGGTTCGATACTTCGGCAAGACCATTAGTCTGAGGGTGATACGGTGTGGCAACACGATGGTCAATGCCGAACTCATCTGCAAGGGCCCTAACCTTGTCATTGATGAAATGAGACCCCCCGTCTGAAATCAAGACTCTAGGTACCCTGAAACGTGAAATGATATTTTTCCTCAAAAATTTACACACGGTTTTAGCATCTGCAGCTCGGACGGAGATGGCCTCAACCCATCGGCTGACATAATCCACAGCGAGCAAAATATGCTCAAACCCCTGACTCTTAGGAAATGGGCCCATGAAATCAATCCCCCATGCATCAAAAACCTCACAAAAGTGAATGGGTTGCATGGGCATCATGTCTCTCTGTCCGCAGGTTCCCATCTTCTGACAATTAGTACATCTCTTCACAA
Organism: Ottelia alismoides; assembly: GCA_037367405.1. Classification (NCBI taxonomy): domain Eukaryota; kingdom Viridiplantae; phylum Streptophyta; class Magnoliopsida; order Alismatales; family Hydrocharitaceae; genus Ottelia; species Ottelia alismoides. Next base: position 514,143 of record JAZKJV010001475.1, on the reverse strand, counting down.
AATCATCTGAATCCTTGAAGAGAGTAGGCCACCATAGGCCGGATTGAAGCACCTTCTGTGCTGTCCTTTTCCCAGAATGATGTCCTCCTGCCTCAAGCTTGTGGCAGTATGTGAGGACGCTATGCTGCTCTTCTTGAGGAATGCACCTCCTCCATATGTTGTCCCCTCCTTCATGATAAAGGACGGGATCCTCCCAATGGTAAAACTTGGCCTTCGCCAGGAAGGTCTCAAGCTTCTGCCTGGGCCAACCTTGTGGGATCGTCTTGGCTACAAGATAGTTCATAATGTCAGCATACCACAGGAGCGAGGTGATAGCCAAGATCGCCTCATCTGGGAATGTCTCTGTGACAGGTGCGTTGGGCGCAGATTCCTCAAGGTTCTCCAATCGGGAGAGATGATCCGCCACCACATTCTTGACTCCAGGCTTATCCTTAATCTCAATATCAAATTCCTGGAGAAGAAGGATCCATCTGGTAAGGCGTGCTTTGGCATCATTCTTAGCTATTAAGTACCAGATGGCGGTGTGATCTGTATAAATTGTCACTCTAGATCCGAGAATATAAGATCGATACTTATCCAAAGCAAAGACTACGACCAGCATCTCTTTCTCAGTCACAGTATAATTCCGCTGAGCAGCATCCAAAGTCCGGTTGGCGTAGTGAATGGCAAACGACAATCCATCCCTCCTTTGTCCAAGCACAGCCCCAACGGCAAAATCAGAAGCGTCCGTTATGATCTCGAATGGGAGAGACCAATCGGGTGGCTGAAGAACAGGAGCTGAAACAATCATATTCTTGAGAGTCTCAAAAGACGCAAGACACTTATCATCTACAATGAACTTGGTGTCTTTCGTCAGCAAATCAGTGAGTGATCGGGCAATTCGACTGAAATCCTGAATAAACCGTCGGTGGAAACCGACATGCCCTAGAAAAGATCGTAATTGATGCAAATTGGACGGTGGATTGATTTTTCTAATGATATCCACCTTGGCCGGATCGACCTCCATGCCCCTGTTGGAGATGATATGACCAAGGACCGTCCCTTGAGTCACCATGAAGTGACTCTTCTCCCAAGATAAGACAACATTGGCCTCTATGCAGCGCTGAAGCACATGGTCTAGGCAGTCAAGACAAGCATCGAACCCGTCGCCATAGACTGAGAAGTCATCCATGAAGACCTCTAAACAATCACCCACCATGTCCGAGAAAATGGACAACATGCACCATTGGAATGTTACCAGGGCGTTACATAGACCAAAGGGCATCCGTCTGAAAGCATAAGTTCCAAACGGACAGGTGAATGTCGTTTTCTCCTGGTCTTCAGGCGCAATGGCCACTTGATTATATCCGGAGTACCCATCAAGAAAATAGTAATGACTCTTCCCAGCTAGCCGCTCGATAATCTGATCAATGAATGGAAGAGGAAAATGATCCTTCTTGGTGGCCTCATTCAATCGTCTGTAGTCCACACAGACCCTCCAAGAAGTGGGTACTCGGGTAGCGATCTCCTCTCCAGACTCACTCACAACTGCAGTGATACCCATCTTCTTGGGTACCACATGTAATGGACTAACCCACTTGGAGTCGGAGATGGGGTAGATAAAATCAGCGCTCCACCACTTTGATATTTCTTTCATAACCACATCTCGAAGATTCGGGTTCAGCCATCGCTGGAACTCACGCGACGGCCTAGCGTCCTCCTTAAGATAGATGTGGTGGTAGCACAGAGCTGGACTAATCCCCTGGAGATCAGCTATACTCCAACCTATCGCCTTGCGGTTTCTTTCAAGAACCTCCATCAGACGAGATTCTTGTTCTCCAGTCAAACCTGCTGAGATAATGACTGGGTGCATATCTGGCTCACCCGCAAGGAATCTATACTTCAGCGACTGCGACAAAGGTTTCAGTTCTGGACAACTGGGAGGTGGCAGATCTGGCTTCTGATATGTCTGTGTGAAGTTGACCAGGTCTGCATGTGAGAACTCTCGCTCTGCATGAAATCTGACGAAGGGAGGCCTGCTGCATCTTCAATAAACTGTACTGGCTCACACTCCGTCCTAGATGTTGGCTTAGAAGGAATCATACACGGCAAATATTCATCAAAATCATCCCAATCAATGTCTGAATCTGAGGGATCCGAAGTGGATGAACAAGACTGAAAATCATCAGCACGACTCGTCCCAACACTGTCAGCCTCAACGGTATCCTCGTCCAGGGGTGTGCTTTCCAGGCTCTCGACTTCCATAAGCTTTAAATATGGTGAATCTGTCGGAAAGGCGAGGGTCTGTGCGATCGGATCTGTCCAATTGGATTCATCATCTGTCATCACAAAATCACACTCCTGGTGGATGTCTAGCTCTTCCTCTGTCATCTGCACGGCTTTGCTGGACTGTTCTGAGCATTCTAATTCTCTGGCTCTGGTTTCCTCGATCGTCTCTATTTGTATGATTTCGCCCTCTACGCGAAAACATACCTTCCCGCTATCATGATCGGTCACCGCCTTGGCTGTGGCCAAGAATGGACGTCCGAGTATGATGGGGGCATCGGTTACCGACTCAGGGATCTCCATGTCCAATACAACAAAGTCCATGGGGAATTTCAGGCCTTGAATGGTAATGACCACATCTTTCAATAACCCCTTTGGCCTCTTAGTCGACCTATCAGCAAGCTGAAGGGCTGTCCTGCTCCTAAGAAGAGGACCAAACTCGAATCGGTCGAGTAAGACTGCCGGAAGAAGATTAATCGAAGAGCCGCTGTCTAATAGAGTACGATCAAACTGTTGCTCCTGAATCTCGCATCTGACATAGGGAGCTCCTGCATCTGGTCTCTTGGCTGGCAGTTTGTTCTGAATGGTGCAGCAAGTGGAATGAGTGAGCACATGGATCTGATCTCTGTGGTACCTCCTCTTCCTGCGGACTGTAGTCTTCTCTTTCAAGTTCTTTTTGAAGAGGGGGATGTGCTCAAGTGCTTCCTGTAGAGTCAGCTGAATGTAGAATCTGTCGATCATCTGGTTGTCGAACTCTACTTACTGGGTCTTTTTTAAGATTTTCTAGTTTATTCCCCTTCCCTCGACGGAGTGCTTCAGGGAAGGAAATGGTAGGGGCCTCCTCATATGGAGGGCTAGGAATAGGTCCCTGTGCCTATGAAGGAATAGAATCCATACTTTTTTTAAACCTGGTTTTTGCAGCCCAGGTAGCTGCCTATATTTCACCAAAAAGTACTAGAACAATAAGGGCCCTTCATGGGGAATTACAAGGTAGAAGCCATCAAAAACAGAATATAGGACAAGATAGAAGAGAAAAACTATCTAATCTTCCTTCGGACAACAACTCAACAACTTTTTGGGTTTTGAGCATCCACCAAATCTGCAGCAGCTATTTGACTTTCTTTTTCAGATCTCAGTACAATGAGTCTTCTCCACCATTAAGCAAATATTCCACAAAAAGAAATGAAGCAGCACACTTCTTGCATGCGCCAGTTCCATAAGAGCTTCTTCAAGAAATCCAATCTTCATGTCATAGAAAAAGAGCTGCGCCAAATCATGCACCAGTTCCACAGATGAGAGCAGCTCCACCTCCAATCTTGATGCCGTAGAGAAAAGGATATTTCGAACAGAACTTCTTCATGAGCCTTTTATATGTCAAAGCAACCAAAAAGATTAAGATCTTCTCCAAACTCTATCAGAAATTAGAAATAACAAAAATGTAAATTGGGTACTTAGCTTCTGTGCACACATCCAAATGGATGCGTGCACTTCCTTAAATCCTCGCCAAGGAATATTTCCAGGCTTTAAGTACCCCAGCATCAAAGCAGCTCATCAGAATTTCCTCTTTTAATGATCCACAGAAGTGAAGTGGTACACTTATGCTCTTGCATGCGCCAGATCCAGAAGAATTTCTTTAGGAAAAGAGTTGTATACACCCAACCTTCATGCCATATAGAGAAGAGATGCACCAAATCATGCGCCAATTCCACATATAAGAGCTCCCCTCCATTCTTAATGCAGTATAGAAAAGGAGATGTAGAAAAGAATTTCTTCATAGCCTTTTCTTATGTCAAAAAGAAAACAACCAAAAAGATTAAGATCTTCTCAAAATTCTATCAGAAAATAGATATAACAGAATTGTAAATTGGGTACTTAGCTTCTGTGCACACATCCAAATGGATGCGTGCACTTCCTTAATCCCTCGCCAAGGAAATCATCCAGGCTTTAAGCACCCCAATAGTAAAGCAGTTCATAAGGTTCTCTTTCTTTTAAGACTCCTCTTAAGCAACTTTTTATTTTCCAGCCATTCGTATATCCAACTCTGACTCTTCATGCTTTGGATCCAATTGATTTGTAGTAACCAAACTAAAGTATAGCTCCTGATGATAACTTTTCCATCTGCATCCAAGAAATTATTCTGAAGGAATAGCAATGCTTCAAATAATTCTTCCAAGATTCTTTTTGCATCTTCTAATTTCCATTCCAGCAGCTTCCTCTCAGTTGTATTACCCAGAAAATATTCGATGTTCCTTTGACAGGGAACACCCTTAATAGAAAAATAGAAGTTCTCATAGGTCTTCAGTTTATCCAATTCTGACGAAACAACCCCTTCCTTCACCGGAGTATAAATTGTTTCTCCCAAAAGAGAGCATTTTAACAAATCACACAAATCAGGATTCAAAATATGCTGAATATAATTGTTATTACTCCTAATATCAAATTCAGTCAAGAGCTCCCAATAAAACTGGTAGATGTAAATAGAGGTCATAAGATCTACATCTGCATTATAAACTTCATACCAATACTCCAATAAGTCCAGATACACACTGCCAACATTTAAGTACAAACCCCAAGCAGACTTAGTTCGGTCAACCAACAACGAGATAGTCCTGTTCAGGAGTTCAAAAAACTGATATGTAAAAATGGATAAACTTTCATCTCTGTTAAATTTGTAAATCCAGTAATCAATCATTGCTTCCATCAATGTAATAGAACCTCTGCTCAAGATCAAGAGAGCATTCAAGAAATCCCTCTGACTAATAAAGCTCTTTCTATATCTAGAAGCCAGCAGTTTAAAGGGGTAGATAATATTGAAGAACCTGGACTCCGCTTCCAAAAGTTTCTTGAATAAAAACATGAAATCATCTTCTTCTTTCTCCAGTTCATCCAAAGCCAAAGCAAGAAAGGAATCTGAGGAATCAAGGAGGAAAAATAGAGCTTCATTTTTAAGAACCTGTCGATGGAATATCGCCCCCTCCACCTGTCTCCCAAATAATATTGAACACGCCATTCTAGAGATAGTGGTTGAAGATAAAAGGATCCTCATTTGCTTATATATAGAAATGACATCATGATTTCCTATCTCGAGAAAGATTAAAAAGGTACCATCAGCTGCTCAAAATCCTGCTCAAGCAGTGGAAGTACCAAAGCCATCATTACTCCAACTTTCCCTTATCCAATCAGCAATCAGAGTGAACGAAACCTGCACAGAGTCGATCTAGATCATCAAAATATAGCAAATCAGATCCTCATTTGAATCTAACATAATTAAGTTGCTCTTTATCGAGTGTAATACACCCTTTAACCTTCAATGGTAATTGACTATTATTATAGAAGATCTGATCTTGTCTTTGTCTGATTGCAAGATTAGCCAAAGCATCTGCAGCCACATTAGCCTCTCTGTACACGTGGGAGACTCTCACTATAAGATGTTTAATAGAAATAAGCTCATCCCACCAATTCCTAAGGTTAGGAATTCTGCAAACACCATCTTCTACCATCTTAACCAACACCTCAGAGTCAAGTTCCAGCCAAATTCTATTGAAATTGTGCCTCTTGCAGATGATCAATCCCTCTACAGCAGCCCTAAGCTCAGCCTCCATATTCGTAGCAATTCCCAAGAAACAAGAGAACGAGAGTACCATTTCCCCCCTATGGTTTCTAATAATACCTCCTCCCCCTGCAATCCTGGGTTAACCTTTGAAGCTCCATCCGAATTGAGTTTTAAGATCCCAATTTCCGGTTTTTTCTAGCAAAAGATTTTCCAAATCCTTTCCTTTCGTCTAGATTCAAACCCCAGCTTTTGCAAAAAATCCTCCTCAGCTTTATTTACCACAAGATTCGAACATACCAAAGGGATTATCATCTTAGTATCTAGCTGCACCTTCTTTACCAAGAAATAAATAGAAAAATGATCATCATCAAATCTTCTTTTATTCCTTTCAATGCAGATGTTCCAGAGAAGCCAAGCTAAGAAAATCCTCCTGGCTTTTCTAAGAAGGGTCTCCTTCGACCTCCATTTGAAGATATATTTCATCCAACCAAAGAAATCCCTCATGTTTCTATAAAGCTTAAAGGTATCAAAAAACCAATTCCAAAGTGCCTCCGCAACCTTCCCATAGAAAAAAACATGTTCAGGGTACTCGGTACTCGGATTATCACAGCAGTTACATCTTGAAGCCAAACTGAAGCCCATTTTAGTCACATTGTCATCGAAAGGTAGTTTCTTGTGAAATAATCTCCAAAGCATAATTGAAATTTTTGATGGTATTCCTGGATCCCATATAGCCCTTCCCCATTGCTGGTATCTTCCTTTTTTCCTGATGCTTTGCCATGCACTCTTCACTGTAGGAATACCCTGATTATTCAAGATCCAAAACCTTTCCGGATCCTCATCCTCAAGTTTTATCTTCTTAGCCAGGATTTCCTCAATCTTGTCAGCCTCCAACCCTGTAGATATTAGTTTGTTCATGTTCCAGCTTTCAACATCAAACATATCCGATATTAAAATATCAGGTTCATCCAATATAATCCCCTCATGAGGCCAGAGGGGTCCATCAGGGAGCCAATGATCTAACCAAAATCTGATTTTCCCATTTCCAACAGTCCAAGAGGTGTATTTACCAACCTCCTTCCAGGCCTTTTGGAGACTTTTCCATCTTGTCGGAGCATAAACATTAACATCATCTAGACTACCATACCCCTTATGCATGAAGTTTGTCCACAGAGATTTATTCTGCATATAATGCCATGCCATTTTCATTCTGATAGCCAACATCATTTCCCCCAGAGACCGAATGCCCAGACCACCTTCAGCAAGAGGCTTACAAATCTGCTCCCAGGCTACCCAGTGCTTAGCCTTGTTCTCTTTCGAACCCTGCCAATTTTTTTTGAAAATATGCTATCCAGTTTGCTAATGACTCCTTGAGGAATATCATACACCATCATCATGTGGATGGGAATGCTCGAGAGGACATGTCTGATCAGCATGACCCTTCCTCCTGCTGAGAGAGTTTTACTCTTCCACCCTGCCAACTTATTTTGTACATTTTTAATCAGTCTGTCAAAATATTTAATTTTTATCCTGCCTTGGAAAATTGGACAGCCCAGATAATTAAATGGTAACTTTCCATCACTAAACCCATAATCTCTTTGATCAAGGTACTATTCTGCCCATTGGTGTAGAAATTACTCTTTGCTATATTAATCTTTTATCCTGCAGCCTTCTCATACCTATGTAAAAAAATCCTTCAAATTCTCTAGAGAACGTTTCCCACCATTTGTGAAAATGATGGTATCATCAGCGAAATGCAAATGAGATACAATGGGAACATTCAGACGGGTATAAAAAGGCTTCAATTTCCCATCATTCAGAAGCTTCAAAAGTCCTCTACTCATTGCTTCCTCAGCTAGAATGAAGAGTGCTGGAGAAAGAGGATCTCCTTGTCTCAATCCCCTTGAGCTCTTAAACCAACCCGTAGACGAACCATCTATTAGCAGAGAGAAAGGAACATTACAGATGCAGGCTTTAATTGTGTTAATTACCTTGTCATTAAACCCAAATTTGGATAGGACTGCAAAGAGAAAGTTCCATTCCATTCTATCATAAGCCTTTTCCATATCAAGTTTCATTATGACATTGCTTCCTCTACTTTTGTTTTTTAGATGTTGAGCTAATTCATGGGCTAGAACTACATTATAAAAAATGCTCCTCCCAGCAATAAATCCCCCTTGATTCTCAGCTATTAGCTTATTCATGAAGGGTGCCAATCAATCAGTTAAGATTTTTGTGATGATCTTATAACTGACATTGCAAAGGCTTATTGTTCTGAGTTCACTGAACATATAGGGATTCTTCTTCTTAGGAATCATAACAAGGAAGGTTGCTTTGATTGAATCAGGCATCCATAACTTCATAAAAAATTCAGTTACTGCCGAATACACATCTCTCTCTATAGTCTCCCAATTATCCACATAGATTCTGCAGTAAACCCATCTGGACCAGGAGCCTTATATTCAGCAAAGGATTTGATTGTTTTAAGAATCTCTTCTTTATTAGGAATAGCAATTAAAGCCTCATTATCATCACTGTTGATGACCCTAGGAATAACATCCAACATCTCATCATCCCAAGAAGTCCCCTGAGATTTATAGAGATTCGAATAAAAAGCAACTCCATCTTCAGTAATGCTTTCCCAGCTTCTTCCATAATTTCCAGATTTAATGAAGGAGTCAACAGTGCTTCGTCGACTCCTCATATTTATCACATTGTGGAAGTATTTGGTATTCGAATCTCCGTCTTTTAGCCAATTGACTTTAGCCTTCTGACGAAGAAAAGTATCATAAGCACATGTTGTATCTATATATGTCTTTCTAGTTTTTTTTTGAAGATCCTCCCAGTTCTGATCATTCCAATGACCCCTTAGCCTCTGTTCCGCCTCAGTTACATTTTTAAGATCTGTAAGATGCTGCAATTCAATATTTCCAAAAACTTCTTTATTCCACTTCCTCAGAATCATCTTCATATGTCTTAGTTTACTCGAGATTGTGATAAGGCCGTTATTAAGATAGTAGTCATGCCAGCTATTTTTGATCAGAGTTTTAAAATCAGCATTAAACTTCCACATCTTCTGATATCTGAAAGAAGTTGGCCTTTTAGCCCTGGTTAGCTTTTCCATAACCAAAATAGGGCTATGATCAGATAGAATTCTATCTTCATATCTGAAGTCCACACTAAAATTAAAGGTGCCATTAACAAGACATCTATCCAGTCTTTGATAGATTCTATCCTTTGCTATGAAGTTATTACATCAAGAGAAACAATCTCCCCCATGTAAAGGTTCAACCAAACCAGCACAATGAATGGCTAAGTTGAAATCAGTTCAAGCAGGATCATAAAAAACACCCCCTATTTTCTCATCTCAGTTTCTAATACAATTGAAATCTCCCCCCACAATCCAGTTATTAGGATTAACCAAATTAGACATTTCTTCGAAGTCTAACCATAGTTCCTTTCTCTTCCCAGCATTTGTGGAGGCATAAACAATCGAGATATAACACTGGCTAAGGAGGAAATTCTCCATTCTTCATGTCATCATCTGTTCTTTCATCTGAATTATTTCAATTTCCACATGATCCTTAGTAAGGATCCAGATCTTCTTCTGAGCTTTATCATCTACAAAAAAAATTTCCATTTTGAGTGAAAGAGCTACTTGAGGAATTTTCTTTCCATCTACCATCGGTTCAATAATTCCTAAGATTGCAATCTTATGAGATCTAATTAGCTTGTTAAGATGCGCTAGAGTTGCCTTATTGAAGACACCTCTACAGTTCCATATAAGAGTGTTCGACATTAAACACAAGGAGTTGAAGATTGGCTGGTATTCCTTCTTGATCTTCTACTGGGCTCTCTCAATTTTTTGCTTGAAGCGTACTTTCTTTTTTCTGCTCTTATTATCCATCACCTAAGATTGAATAGGCTCATACTCTGAATCAGAGGAAAATCCCCCCTCCCTACTTGGAGAAGGATCACTAAAGTAATCCTCCCCATGTTGGCAATTGGAGGATACATCATTCCCAAGAGCATCATCATTCAAAGCATCAAAGGAATTGGCCGTGGGGATTGAGATAATAGCATTACAAGGATCAATATTCCGAGCGCTGACTATCCTACCTTCCTGCTGCTGTGTATTCTTTTCTTTCCCCTCCTCATTTCTGAGTTCTTCATCTTTGTTATCATCATGCATTATTAGTTCTTCCAGTTCTTGAGTTGAATTCTTCATTTCCTCTAGCGCCTTCCTTTTCTCATTTTGTTCCTCAACAGATTGTTCTTTCAAGATCACATTAAAGGAGTCTTGACCCAAATATAAGTAAGGTTCCTTAGAACCTACAATAGTATTACCAGCCGGACTTTCCTCTACCACTTTTGAAGCAATTTTATCCAGAATCTTATCAAAAAGAGTATCCACTGCCTGCAAATTAGCCATTTCCCCCTTTTCATTATTTTCAGATAGGGTCAAAGGACCTGCATCATCCTTCCTTATCTCAGCAACCTGATCAGGATCAACCTGTTCAGTACATGGTTCCTTCTCGCTGCTATTTCTGACCACCCATTTCTGCCTAGGTCTCAAAAATGCATTTGTAACAATGTTCCTTTTTATTTAATTAGGATTATTCACAACTTTTCCTTTCATTTCTTGTTCCAGGCCCACTTGTTTTTTCTTCATAATACACTCCTTTTGATCATGCCCAATCAAGCAACAATGGTTACAGTAACGAGGGAGATTTTCATAGACAACATTTTGGACAAAATCTTTATCCCCACATCTGATTACTACATGGTCTGGCACCGGTTCACTGTCATCTATTTCCACATATACCCTGATATATCCCGGCCTAGTGAAATTTGTAACATCGTTATCAACCGAGAGGAATCTTCCAATGGGCTTGACATTAGATCTAAGAGCTCCTTCATTCAAAAACTATAAGCTCAGCATTGGGAATCCGACCCTAACAGGCACATTAGGAAATGAATCCCCTGGATGAAAGAAAGGGGACCATCTAATAAGTGACATCCAGTTATTACCAAACTTCCAGGTGCTGCTTATGTACATTTTCATATAATCATTTTTATCTTCAAATTTTAGACTAATGTGTCTTGTATCCAGGGAACCAATCTGCACATTGCTTTCAAACTTCATCTCCTTCCTGATTATCGAATCAATTTCCAGAAGTTTTGGTCTGAATTTCTGAAAAATACCAACAAGGCAAAGCTCAAAGGGCTTTCTCATTTCCATCATTTCCTCTTGCGAGAATTCTACAATTGCATCATTGCCTTCAAAGTAATGATCACGGACCTTCATAGGAGGTCCCAATCTCAGAGGAACAATCTTGTCTCTCATCAGCGAAGCATAGGATTTGGCTATAGGTTTTGCTTCAGCCAGCTTAGATCCTCCCGCAATAACCAACCCCTTCGCAATAATCTTCGGAGGGGAGAGCTCAGGGAAATTTTTGTCATTCTTTTCCAGATCCACAACAATAGATTCAGCCATTACTTACAAATCACTCACGTCAGAATCTCAATAAAAGAAAGAAAAGTTTGCCAACTAGTCACCCACGTGTTCGAATCAGAGGACCCCCTCAACCACCAGCTCACCACGTGTCAAAATCTGATAAGTGCCTTTAACTAACTGGGGCCCACAAACAAGTAGCACAGGATTCTTTTCAATAAAAATGGATCAAACAGTCCTCATAGCAACAAAAAAATTCCGAATTTTATAGAACAGCTTCAGAATCAACGAACAGAACCCAAAATCTATATCAGAGTTTAGAGGTCTAGACCAGACCTCTCATCTCACAGAAACACCTAGAAACACAAGCAGCTATTGTCCAAAAATACAAGCAGTTATTCGCAAGATTGCAATGTTCCTCACAAAAGCCAAGAGAAACCATCCAAAATCCGCAAATTGATGGATTATCACGATGAACACAAGCACATGATAGCGAATACAACACTATTCCATCTAAGAATCCATCAAAAAATTCCCGAATTGGATTGAAAAGACCTGGGGAATGAATTCAAATCACCAAGGCTGTCGCCTTCTTGATCGCCTTCTTGATCGCCTCATCATTCAACACATATGGATCTGCAATGTGAACAGAAACCTTTCCTTTATTCATATTTTTGTTCTTTTTGTTGTTACCACAATCCATAGATACAAAAGGTGGTAACACCACAGAAGGAAGCTCAACAAAAGTAGATGTGGTGGCCTCAGTACCACCATCGGCACCTGTTTTCGCGGCATCAGCACCGCGCTCTGGCTCTGCATCCAAAATGGTAGCATCAGCACCACCGTCTGCATCTGGCATCTTGATGGCCTCAGTACCGTCGTCTGGATCTCCATCATTGGTGGCATAAGTACCACCATCTTCAACATCATAAGCGGCATAAGCACCGCTACTTTGCTCATCTGGCGCTCCTAGTTCTGCTTGTGGCTGTCGCTCAGATGAGGCACCGTCGGCTGGCATCCTACCGCTCCTAATAGTCACAAAATCAACATCACACAAAGAAGAAGACATGTCACTCAAATAATCACTAGGAGAGGTATCCTCTGTAAGCTCTACCTGCTCAGACTTCCTCTTCAGATTGTTCGGGTTTGGTTCAATCTGAGCTAGTATGGAGGCTTTTCCCTTGATGATTTCCTTCATCTCCTATCGGAACTCATCCATTTCTTGCCGGAAGGATGCTCGCTATTCGGAGAGTAAGTGGGCAAGGTCATCTAGAGCTAGGTTCTCAAAAGCGGGGGCCTGAGAACCGGATGGGTTTCCATGCGGGAAATGAGGCTGATGCTGCTGGTACTGGGGAGGATGGGGATAAGACTGATGAGGCTGCTGACGCTGCCTCCACTGCTGGTTGTTGTAGGCGGGACGATGACCATGCTGGTTCTGCTGCTGGGCATACTGGGGCTGCTGTTGCGGCTGCTGGCTGTTCTGGTATCCCTGAGCTGGAGGCTGATGCTGATATGAGGTGCCACTGTTTCCCCAATGGAATCCGGGGTGATCACGACGAATCCTGGGCTGCGGGTACCGGTCGTACCATATCCCATTGACTTCCATAAATGGCTCCTGCTCGAAGGATGGTGGAGGGAGAACTGCCAGTGGCTGATCCGGCTGATACACCACCATCTGAGTGTCCTGAGATGGCGGCTGCGCTTGGTAGTACTGTAGCAACGTGACCGGCTCTGCCTGAATGTGGTTGACCTGGCGGTACGAGGCAGAGGGATGTTGGAGCTGCTACTGCTAGGATCAGCTCGTGACCTGGGAGGCTACTGGGAAAAGGACTGTGCCTCCTGGACGCAAAGAATCTGCGTCTTCAGGTCACTCATGGTCTTGGTAATCTGGTCCATCTAGGCCAGTCCTTGCATCTGCTTCTTCTCGAGGATCTCGAGACGGTTCAACTTCTCACTTATGATGCCCATGTCGGCTGCGGCTGATTCGGCTTGGGCTGCAGCTGCCAACGGAGTGTGAGGACCGGCATCGATGCGGGCGATCCTCTGAAATGATCTCGCTCCTTGCGGGGGCTTCTGTTGTGTGTAGACGCGGGCTTGGGCCATGACGGTTGAGTTCTCTGCCATGCCTTCATAGATGGCTGAAACATCGTCTTCACCTTGGAAAAATATGACCCACCGCAAGAGGCATTCACAAGCCCCTGCAGCTCCGGTGTCAGCTCACAAAAGAAACTCTGCACCAGATTGGGCTTGGATATATCGTGATGTGGACACCGGTCGATGAGCTCTCTAAATCGATCCCAGGCTTCATGAAACTGTTCATTAGGGATCATGACGAAATTACTGATCATAGCTCTAGCTGCATTCGTCCGGCCGAGAGGATAATACTTCTTCAAGTATGCGGTCCGGAGATCTGCCCAAGTGTCGACAAACCTCCCCAAATGTTTGAGCCAGTATCCAGCTCTGTCAACCAAGGAGAAGGGGAAGGCTATCATCTTGATAGTGTCCTCGGTTATCAGCCTATCATGAATGGTACTGCAGATCATCTCGAATTCTTGGAGGTGGAGGTGTAGCCCTTCGGTCGCCAGCCCATGAAATTTGGGAAGTAGATGGATGGTGTGTGGGCGAAGCTCGAAGTCTCCAAGGATGGCAGGGAGTCGAATCCATCGATGAGTGAGGGAGGCTGCTGGATTATGCAATTCTCTCATGATGGTCTGCGGCGGCCTCTCCTGATTTGGTTCTTCTCCGTCGCCTGCTGCTGCTGGTATATCTCCTCCATCGCCCCTAGGTCTATTCTCTCGCATATGCGCGATCTCTCTCATGAGGTCACCCATGAATACTCCCTGGTCACGAATCTGTCTCTGCATGGTCTCCAGGGAAGCTAGCAAGGAATTGTTGATGGCGGCTTGATCATAGAGAAATTGAGGGTGCTCATGCTCATATGGGTGTTCGCCTCGGTTTGCCATCTCGGGATTCTCTGAAAAGGCAAAATAATCCATCTCAGGTTCCGTCAAATGCTCTGAGCTCTGTGGTGCACTAAATTTTGAAACTCTTGGACTGATGGAAGGAGAATGAGAAGGGTGGTCGAGGGGGAACATGGTGGAAGTGAACTCGGGCTCGGAGAGCGAGTCTGGACTCTCCAAGGTCGTCTTAGATGAATAGGGAGGAGTGCTGGATAGCGGTGCCGACAAAGTCGGCCTAAGAGATCTTCTTCCCATCATCTTGATTAGTAAGGTGAATGAAGAAGAAGAAGGAGGGCAAAATTGCGCACAAGCGTGCAGTGTTTTTGATCTTGACCTAAAATAAACTAGCAATCAAACACAAAACAAGGGGATTCACCAACTCAACACATGAAGCCGTGAAGGTTCGACTATTATCTTTGTAATTTTTAGCTTGTTTTCAGGAAGTTATATTTTAACGAGTCCTTAGAGCGCTACGCCTATAGGAGAGAGAGTACTACCGGAAAAGTATTCACGTACTTGTCCTCCTCCTGTGTAACGTGTAGCTTGCACTTTTTAAGGTCCTTGTAACCCTTCCTGGATCCCTACTCAGCCAAAGAAGAAGAGGGAGGAAGCCGATAGGCGAAACCGATACTTCGGATCTCGCTCGCAACGAAATCACCCGTGAGCGTGCAAGATCCTATTCGGATGCAGACGGTGAGACAGACACACCCGTGAAGGCGTGGCCTATGCTCGGTACTTCGGACAAGGTCGATGCTCACACAATAATGAGTCACCACTGATGACCAAGCCCTACTCGCCTACGTACGATAGTAGCGCCAATACTTCGGAAATCCAGGCGATACACAATGCGGACACAAGCTGGGTTTTTGGTTCTAATCCTTACGAAGTCGCTCAACTCACTTGGAAGGAGACCTTCCCATGCAACCTGAAGACAAGTGAGGGTGTTACTGTCCCCAATCAATGAGTCCAATTACCAATTTTATTTTTGGTCAAGTTTTCTTAGCAGTCCCTTTTTTAATTTTTTTGGTGTTATCGCTTCTTTTGAGTAAATTCAAACAAGCGTCTAACATTTTTGTTTTTTTATTGATTCCTACTTGATCCAAAAACAGAGGGAGAAAAGAGTCGGAAAAGCCGTGCAAGTCGGCACCAAGATGGAAATTTCACCTTTGTGCCTATATGATGAATGCAAAGATAGAATGACTTACAGCGCCTCCAGCTCTCTCCATGCGGGATGCAAAGCAGAAATTTGTAAACCTAATCTACGTGCTGATATGCAAGCGGAAATCATCCTAAGCAGGCAATTGCTAACGTGAAGAACCACAAGTCAATCACCAATCTCCAATCCTAGAGTCCGGTCTAGGCTCACTCCTCCTCCTCTCGACACATCGAGTCCAGGAGAAGCGCTTGGCGGGATGAGCTCGCGGCGCGACGAATAGGAAATTAATGATTAACTATTTAATTAAATTAAGTCCAAATACGCTCTGTAGGTACATGCAATGGTTATTAATGTGTTTGGACCTAATCTAATCGAACAAGCAAAAGCCTAGAACTAAGGGCTCAATCCACAAAAGAAAAGAACAAGGAAATCAAAACCGGCAAATGACAGCGGTAAAATGTGAAGAAAGCCGCGGTGGGCCCCCAGGTGAACAAACACCTGGAAGTTAGGCCCGAAGTGTCCTGAGTGTCCGAGTGTCCCTGTATTATTACAAATTCAAATAGTCTCTCTCTCACAAAAAATAAATGACAACTAATCTAACACTCTCTCAAGTCTCCCTCTCTCTCCTGCCGGCTTGGCTAAGAAAAGCCGACTCCGCTTCCCAAGGTTGCACCGGATCCCCTAGGCGATCCGCCTCACTCCGCGGTCCCTCGCAAGAAGACAAGAAAGAATGGTTAAAAAGCTCAACAAGATATATCAACACTAGAGAGATCAAGCAAACAAGAAATAATGTAGACAAATGAACACAAACAAACAAAAATGTGATCTATTCGATGTTTCTCCTCGGCAACGACGCCATTTGATAAACCCAAATTTCTATCGATCTTGTATTCCACACAAGGTGGGAACACAGAGGTCACTGCGGTGGCCGCTAAAAATCCGAATTTAATCAACAATGAACCCACAATCAAATATCAAACAATGACAAACAAACGTGGAGTCAAATTTATTTTTAACTCTACATAAAAGATGTATAGATGCAAGTACGTAGAGAGTTCGAACACAGGGAGCAAGGCAGGATAGATCAACAATTATGCACACAAAATGTGATGTGATTGTATGTCTACAAAATGCAATGCAAATGTTTTGTGGGTTTTTAATTTTTATTTTTTTATTTAATTTTTAATTTTGTATATTGATTTTTAATTTTCTGATTTTTATTTTCTTTTTATATTTTTTTAAAAAGAATATATAGATAATATAAGAAAAGAGGTGATATAATATTTATAAAAATGAGGAAAAATAGTCCAAAATTACTGAATGAAATGCTTTTGGTCCTTTTATATTTTTCTACTGTTTTTGTGATTTTTGGGTATTTTTCAAAATATTTTTGGTATTTTTAAAAGGTAAAATAAAGAAAACAGTGAATTAAGATTCTGGCCGAAATTAAAATGGGAATGAAAAATACCAAACAATATCAAAAATTTCCCAAATTAATTTTAAAATAAAGAGAATAAAATAGGGAACTTACAGGACCCGAGTTTTCATTTTTTGGAGTTTTCTATGATTTTTTAGATCTTTATGAAGTTTTTGGGTATTTTCTAATTTTTAAAGTTTTGGTTTTGAATTTTTTAGTGGTTTTTGGACTGACACTAGAATACAATAAAATAAACCTTAGGTATTTTTTTTTGGAATTTTTCACGGTGTTTAGATATTTTTTTGGTATTTTCTAATGCAAACAGTAGCTGAAATGCATGTTTGTGATTTTTAATAAATATTAAAATGCAATAAAAATTAAATGGAAAAAATATGGCATGAATCTACATCTAAACATGAGTCTATGATGATTTTTGTAGAATTTTTGGGCTTTTAGAAATGTATGAAATAAATATACACAACAAATAGAAACTACAAGCCTGACAGAGGTATAAATGCGAATAATCAAAAGTTCCAGGACACGCTTGCAATTTTCACACAAACTTTATAACTAAATATGCGAATTAATGGATGAAATAAAAATATTGAAACCCGCATCGGTACCCCTGTAAAAATACCAAGGCCAAGTACGCAGGCACACGCGCCTGGGAGGGACACGGATGCTATTCAGGAAATATGCAGGGGCGATATTGCAAAAAGACCAGAAATATATAACTGCAAGTGAAAGTCCAGACATTAAAACTAAATATGCAAAAATTCCCGGGAGCCCGTTGCAAAATCACCAAGTCACGTGCGCGGCGCACGTGACCTGACGGGGACCTATAGGTAGTATGATCAAAAGTCAGGGGCTACGCGCAAATTTCATAAAAAGTTTTAACTGCAGATGAATGATTAAATAGTAAATATAAAATACAAAAAACGCCAAGGGTTTAATCGCAAAATACCCAAGGCTAAGGAATCGGACGGCGGATGGAGGTGCGAGTGACGCGTGGCGCCAATCCGACGGCGGGCAGCACGATGCGATCGAACGGCGCTGAGCCGTTCACTTAAGACACGTGGCGAAACCCGGTTGCACGATACCCCTTCGCGTCCCAACGGTCAGGATTAGATGATGCTTCGAAGATCGGACGGCTGGAACGAACAGAATCCAACGGCCGCTGCGAGATCTGGAGCTCCTCTTAGATCTGACAGCTAGAACCTCCCCTGCAAGAACAGGGAAGAACTCCTCCCCTTGCGAACATCGATCGGCTCCCCGACGTCGCTCCGGCGTGAACTGATGCTCGTGAGGGGCCCAAGATGCTCCTGCGGTCCTTCCCTATCTGTTGGTGGCCCAAAAAGGAGTCGACGGCTACTGGAGCACGCCGGTAGAGGCGGAGGAGCAACTTGGCTCCAGGAACCTCCGGCGGAACTCAAAACGACCCTTCAGTCCTTCCAAGTGTGCGTGAACCTGCAGGAAAAGGGTGAAGGCATCGGGGGCAAACTGCCCCGACTCCGCGGTGGCGTGAAAGGTGGCGTGAACGTCGATATGGAGGTTCACCGGAGGTGCGCTCTGGCGGAGATTTCGATGATGTGACGCGATCGATGAAAATAGGAGATGAAGGTGGCTGTGTGTTCCTACGGCTATCAGGAATAAAAAGGAGCAAAGAAAAGAGGGAAATGGATACCTCAAAGGCCAGGGCCTGAGGTTTAAAATACCTCAACGGCGAGTTCACCGGAGGTGGAAGGAACACGCTAGATCCTCGACGCTCCTCCTCCTTCAAGGGATGACAATGGAGCTGTCACCTCCAGGTGTCAAACGCGAGCCAAAGGGGAGAGAAATCGGGACGATTTGCGGTTCAAAATCAAATCGAAAATCAAGGATGAGTTTTGTAGGGTTGACGACCAGTTGGGGAAGACCGAGGCATAGCGGGTGCATCGATGCTCCATCCCCCGAGGTTTCACCTGGGCGTGCATCACCGATGATCGAGGATGAAAAGTCAAGAAGACTCCTTCATGAGATAGTGTAAGAGGAGTCCTCGAAAAATCGTTCAAAATCATCAAAGATGCAGGTCTGACAAGGATCAGACCTCGGTCAGAGAGTTGACCGAGGTCAACCAACGGAGCTCTCTGGTTGGTCCACGTGGTCCAACCAGAAAATTCCTTTGTAAAAATCCTTGTAAAATCAATAAAAAATAGATATTGAATTATTTAATTTTTTGTTATTAAATAAAAAATGTTTATTATTTTATAAACTATTTTATGATAATTTTTAATTATTTTTATGAGGTATATTTTTACAAGTTGCTTTTTATAGCCTATATAGGTATATTGCCTATATATTTTATTAATTGGTTTTTATTTTGTGTATTTTAATTTTATTAATTTTATTTATTATTTTATAAAATTATAAAATACTTTTATACACTTAATTATATTTTTATTTTATTTTTCTGAATTGGTTTGTATATTTAATAAAATATAAGTATGTGTTATATAGGTATAATTATAGGTATTATACCTATGTGTTTTATATACATGTATTTTCTTTTGAGTTTTATTTAGGTTTTATTCTGATTTTCATGTATATATTATAAGTAATATTTACAAAAATATAAAAATACAAAAATACAAAAATAATGAATAAATAATAAATTGAATATTTTAATCTGTACAAGTATACAATGAGGGTCCAAAACTCAACTTTCAAACCGTAGCTCCGTCAAATGCGAAACCACCGTCATTAAATAGATTATTTTAAATTATATACAATTAAAGGTGAGTTTGATGCATTTGGAGTTTTCATTTGTGAGATACGGGTCTGGGAAGTTGGGATTCTAGATTTTTATTCAGACCATAACTTTTTATCTGTAATTATTTTTCAGTGAAATAAATTTTGTATTTCTCTTTATTTAAATATCTACAACTTTCATGTACAAAGTTTCTTTATTTGAAGTATAAAAAGTAGAACCAAAAATAGGTCCCAAAATGAATAAAGAATGAATAAAATGAATAGGTAATTGGCCCTTATCTCCCCCAACTTTATTCCTTATCGACCTATTCATCAAGATGCCTAGGTCTCGGGGTTTCGGGTCATAAAATATTTACAATATTTTATTCCTTTTCTTTTCTTTTATTTATTCTATAATTTTGGCTTTAATTACAGTATTTTGTACACTATTTACATACATATGCATGGATGCTAATATGCTCTAATTAAGGGTATTTACACGCATTTGCTAGGGTTTTTGAGGCCAAAATGATAGAATAAAGACGATGAAATGTGGATTCATCAGGTACCCATTCATATAATCTAAGTGCTGAAAGCTTCAGCATTCGCAACAGAGGAGAGTGTGCCTTCAGAGCAGACAAAACACTGTAACTTTCTTGTAGAAATTCAAGATGCAAATTTGTTCATGGACGACATTGAGACCACAAATTCCTCTCTACCAAGGAAGGAGCGGATAACATAGTCAACTTCTCCTTTATCTGAGACAATGAGATTTGTGCTGATCTGCCTGAGGAATTGATTCATGGCTAATTGTTAGTATAAGAGGAAGAGCATATCATAGAAGACTTATTTGAACAAGATTCCATAATTGAAAATTTTTATGCACTAATAGATTTAGAGCTTGAACCATTAAAGATGGACAATATACAAGTGCCAGATCTGACCCCACCAATGCCCTACGCAGTTCATGCGGTTACCCCTGAGAATATACAGACACCACCAGAGCTCAAGCAGCTTCCAACAAACATAAAATGTGCCTTCTTTGTAGGTGGACCAAATATGTTTCCTATCATCATCAACTCCCGATTGACTCAGGAACAAAAATCTCATCTGCTCGAGGTTTTAGAGGAAACCGCAAGGCGATTGGCTAGAAAATTTCTGATCTCTGATAGATTAATCCTTCATTGTGCTCCCATCACATTTATTGGAAGAAGATAGCAAGTTGTCCCGTGAATTCCATAGAATATTGAATCCGAACCTCCGGGAGGTTGTAATGAATGAAATCACAAAATAGTGTGATGTGGGTTTCATTTATCCCATCTCCAAATTCAAAGTGGGTGAGACCCTTGCATGTCATGCTAAAAAAGTCAAGGATCACCATCGTAAAGAATGACAAAGGAGAGGAGATCACTACCAGAGTTCCTACATCTTGGCGTGTCTTTGTTGATTACATACGTCGGAATTTAGTGACCAAGAAGGATGATTTCTCGCTTCCCTTCATCGACCATATCATTGAGAGATTGCTCACAAAGTAGTATTTTTGCTTCTTGGATGGATATTCTAGGTACAATCAAGTTTCTATCACCCTAGAAGACCAAGAAAAGACTACTTTCACATGTTTATTTGGTACATATGCCTTCCGTGGGATGTCATTTGGGTTATGGATGCTCTCGCGGCTTTTCAAGGTGCATGTTGGCAGTATTCATAGATATCATCAGTAGTTTTCTTGAGGTGTTTACAGATGATTTTTCGATTTACGACAACATCTTTGATCAGTGTTTATCCTATTTAGACCGAGACCTGAAAAGATGTTGCGAAGTCAACTTGGTATACTCCTGGGAGAATATTTTATGGTAACTGAAGGGATTGTGCTAGGCCATGTCATCTCAAAACATGGCATGGATGTTTATCCTGCAAAGGTGGAGGTCATTTCGAAGCTAGATCACCTACAACTCTAAAGCAAGTCCAATTATTCATTGGGCATGTGGGCTTCTATAAAAGATTTATAAACGATTTCAGCAAGATCGCCCGACCACTGACCGAGCTTCTAGGCAAGGAGGTTGAGTTTTTTTGTTGATGCCTGGGTCTTCCAGGCCTTTAATTAGCTAAAAAATCTGATCACCCATGCCCCTGTTCTGCAGCCACTAGGTTGGTCTCTACCGTTTGAGATAATGACTGACGCTTCAAATTATTCCATTGGAGCGGTTCTGGGATAGAGGAGAGACAATCATCCATTTACGATTCACTATGCCAGCAGAACTCTTGATGAAGCGCAGAAGAATTACACAGTCACTGTGAAAGAGCTACTAGCAGTTGTCTTTGCCCTGGAGAAGTTCCGATCTCATTTACTCGGATCCAAAGTGATTGTTTACACAAACCATTCTGCCATCCGAGACTTGCAAGCAAAGAACGATGCCAAACTAAGGCTAATCAGATGGGTCCTTCTGCTCCAGGAATTCGACCTCAAAATCTGCGATAAACCTAGAGTTAAAAATGTGGCAGCAGATCATCTGTCTTGATTGCCAGAGTTAGATACTCTTGAGCAAAGTCTTATACCGATCATTGAAACCTTTCCATATGATGCAATCTTGTCAGTTACCTTGCTCCCATGGTTTGCTGATATTGTGAATTATGTTGTGTCCAAGAGAACTCCACAAGATTGTCCTAAGCTGAAAATGACAAGTTCTTGTCAGATATTCATTTTTATCAGTGGGAGGATCCATATCTCTTTTGTGAGGGGGGAGATTGCATCTAGAGGAGGTGCATTCCACAGGAGGAGGTTCATAGTGTCCTCAAGCATTACCACGCCCGAGAATCAGAAGGATATCCGTCTGGGAGACATACGACAGCAAAAGCGCTACAATGTGACCTTTGGTGGCCGTTTTTATTCATATATGCAGAGGATTTTGTGAAGCATTGCATTGACTGTCAGAAGATGGGTGGCACTATTGGAATGAGAGACATAATTCCTCTGGAGTATACTCATATTTCAGATGTGTACGATGCATGAGACATTGATATCATTGGCCCATTTACAAACAGTCAGGGCTATGAATATATTCGGCTTGCAACTACGTGAGTCATTGGGTGGAAGCTATCCCAACCCTGGCCGCCGACAGTCGCATAGTTTGCTAGTTTCTAAAGGAAAACATCATTGTACGGTTTGAGATTCCCAAAATTCTGAGATTTTATGGGGTCTCCAACTCAAGAATACTGCATAGAATATCTAGTAGCCTCTCCATACCACCCACATTCTAATGGCTTGGCATAATATTTGAATAGGGAAATCAAGATGATTCTCTAGAAACTTGTACATCTAGATAGAAAGATATGGTCTCAACTGCTTGACTCGATTCTCTGGGCCTATCGGGTTGCGTACAAGTCTCCTTTGGGAATGTCTCCCTACAACCTAGTGTGCGGAAAGCCATGTCATCTGCCCATTCAGTAGATTCATAAATCCTTATGGGCGCTCAATATTTGCAATTTGGATATGAAGAAATTAGCAAAGAACAAAAAGCTATATCTGAACAGACTTCTCAAATTTCACGATATGCATATGACAACAACCTTATGGACATGGAGAAGGTCAAGAAGTGGCACGAGAAGCACATACGCCACAAGACTTTCGAACTGGGACAGAGGCTCTAGTTGTTTGATGCAAAGTTGTAACTATTCGCAGGGAAGTTGAAGTGCAAATGGACCAGACCATTCATAGTGAAGCATGTGCGTGACAATGGAAGTATAATCATATCTGGATTACCAGCTGATGCACAACCTTTCGTCACAACGGCCAACTTATGAAGCCTTACCTTGAGCATGATACCTTCCTGTCCCTGTTTGACTCCATTCAGGTGGTCCATGAAAAAGAACTTCCAGCCGCAACATCTTTTTATTCAGACAAGGCACTAAAAAATAATTTACTAGTAACTTTTTTCTTCTTTTCTTTTTTCTTTTTTCATTATTTCATTCTTCTTAAAACTTCACTCATTCCGTGCATCATTGTTATACTTAGGATACACTTCATCCTAAGTATAAGGAGGGTGAGTGTATATGGGTATTCATTCTTTAATCCCCTTGCTTGTCTCCTCAACTTTTGATATTCTTTCTATACTAAGGGATACTTTACCCTAAGTATAGGGGGAGACAAGCTGAGCTGCTGATTTGTTTGTTCTTACAATCTACCCTCCCTGTCTTGTGTATAGTCTGCTATACTTAGGATTATTTGATTCTAAGTATAGGGGTGATGGTCAAGTTCCTATTCGTTATTCAGTCGTTGTAGTATATATTCTCCAATACTTAGTACGAGTTATGTCTTCTTTTTCTCTCCAATCTATGAGGACATAGCTTAAGTTCAATATAGAGGGGTCATATTACCTTGTATATATTTTAGCTATAACTTGTACTTGCATATTTTCAAATAATAGGGCTAATTAATAAAAATTAAAACATGTATCCAATTATTTTATATATTGATTAATAAATCTAATAAAAAATATTTGAAAAATGATTGGAAAATTTCTTTGAAAAATCTTTTGAAAACCGCTTGAAAAATATTTTGTAAAATATTTTCAACTTTTGTAAAAATATTTTATTTGTAAAACTTTCTTTTCTTTATTCGAATAAATATTTTGAAAATCTATTTGCAAATGGTTGGGGAAATAGTTGCAAATATACTTTGAAAAACCAATATATAATGTTTGAAAAATCTTTGCAAAATAGTTTTCAAATTTTGTAAATGTTTGTAAAAAATATTTATCTAATTATTTTTCAAAAAAAATTTCAAAATCTTTGTGAAAATCTTTTAAAATTATTTTGAAACTATGAACATAATTCAAAAAAGTAAAATCTTTACAAACTCGTATCATAAACTTGTAAATAACTAATTGGTGTAAATTCTTTGACCCTAAATCTTGTAAACAACCAGAAGCACTCCCGTGTAAATATCTGCACATAGATTTTTTTCTAACTCTTTTGTTTTCAAAAATCCTTAAAATTTTGCAAAATAAAAAATCTATAAAAAATTGCAAAATGTTTTAAAAAACAATATAAAATTTTGCAAAACTTTTTTTTAAAATTCCCATGAAAAGTTCAAAACCCAAAAATCACATCATAAAAATATTTTTCTTGCATTGTGCATAGCAATTGCATTTTTCAGATTGATAATGATAATTGAACAAGTTCGAAGATTGGAGCTTGTTTGGACCTTAATCCACTTAATCACATGAACCTTTAGGGAACTAGAATTGGGACACTTCAGGTCTACTAGACTTAATTCTTTGATACCGTGAGACTTAGTTCAATGTCATCTTGACTATCTTAGTAGAATATTTCAGAACACACGCACGACTCTTGTTGATTATGACCTTACTTACACACCTGCACCTTACACTTTTCTCACCTCAGTTGAAGTGGTAGAGGGCTGGATTTCCCGGCATGAGACACAAGACAATGGAAACATCAGAAGTCACACATCTATGGCCATTATACCTCAACCCGATCAAGAGCCATGAGGTTTAATGACGGAAGTTGTAGGTTGCAATAATCTTCAAAAGAGGAATAATCTATTGGCTCGAGAGGAATAAGTCCTTATGTAAATGTTGTTACATATCGTATTGAAAAAAAATGCATACTCAAAAACTCCAAAAATAAAAGACGAGCAAAAATCCAAGAAAAATCAATTCCATCAGAGTGTATGTGTACATATTCAATAAGCAAGCTTGAGATTCAATGTAAAATACATGTGAGCCTGCAGCAGGGTCATTTGGCTATACTGATCAAGCATCCCAGGATAAGTAGCTACACTGGTTATCATCCATTCTTCTCTTCACCTCCTCTTCTTGAGCTAGTTGTACTTGAACTTAAAAGGGAATGCCTCACTTCTCGAGGAAAGAGTTATTAGATTAGAGAATTAGGATTACCATGTTGGAGACTGTACAAGATAGACTCATAGTCATAAGGGACTATTTATGACATCGACTTATTAAAACCTGGCTTTTGAGGAGACCTGGGCAGAGTTTTGTGACTCTTAGAGGCTGTTGTCTCTTAAATACGGTTATCAATAAGGTTCTAACCAAACTAACAATCCAAAGACTGACTGAGTTCCAAACTTTGATCTTATGAAGATAAGTTTAATAGTTAAAATTAATCCAAGTTATTTTTTTTCTTTTCTTTATTTTCTTTTCTGTACTTGTAGGCATAAGTGTTTTCTAGGGACTAGCAAAGGCAAGTATAGGGAGGTGATGAATCTCCATTTCATCACCTTTATCCTTTCATTTTGGCCTTAAATCCCTAGCTAAATGCATGTTTATGTCATTAATTTGTAAAAATAAAAATGACATAAATTGTACAAAATAATGTATTAAATACTGTATTAGTTATGTATTTAATTTCAAAATTAAAGAATAAAAGAATAAAAGAAAAAGAAATGAGACACCATAGGTGTTGAGTGGCCCTATATCCCGAGATCCAATCATCATGATGACTTGGTCGATAAGGAATAAAGTAGGGGGAGATCGGGCAGAATAATTGTACATTCTATACATAAAAACCCTATATTTTAATTCATCTATATTTAATTTTTGGCACCTATTTTATTCTTTATTATTTACAACTCACATCAATTAACTTTGTACATGAATATTGTAGATAAAAATACATAGAAAATATAAAATTGAGTTCAAAGAAAAATAATGCATATTGTGCTCGGGACACAAAAAATAAAATGTCAAAATAAAAACTTCACAAACTTGTATCTTCTCCATACTTTTATAAAATGGATCAAAATCACTTTAATTGTATATTACTTTTAATAAGCTATTTAATGAAGGTGGTTTCATTTTATTTGAAGTTAAGATGCAAAAGTTGGATTTTGGGCCCCTATTGTGCAATATACTTGTATATTTATTCAATAAATTTATTCTTTGTATTTTCTAAATTCTTTTATTTTTATAAAATTCTATAAATTATTTAAATTATATAAATATAAAATAATTATATTAAAATAAAACCATCAAAATAAAATTAAAATGAATAATATAGTTCAATACATAGGTAAAATATGCCTATAATGTATATATACATAATTAATTAAGTAGACATACAAGCTCAGAAAAATATAGTAAAGATATATAAATTTATTAAAAATAAATAAAAAAATATATAAAATACATGTATAAAATAATAAAGTATAAATTTAAAAATAAAAATAAAAACCAAAATACATGTATTTGTACATATATTTTACATGTAAATATTAACTTACAAAAATAAATAAAAATATAGATAAATCACTACATTAAATTGCAATCACTTTTCATGTTTTAATAAAAAAATCATTTAAATTATTTGTTAATTTGTATTGATTTTATCATGCTTTTTCTCCTGGGAATTTTCTGATTGGTCCACGTCGACCAACCAAAATGCTTCCTCTATCGACCCAGGTCAACACTCTCCCCATCATTTCCTCAAGCTTCGACATGTCAGACCCCGCTTCGCCCCTTTTTTCGCTCGAGGCCATCATCGTTGGCATTGGCATGCTTCTTGATTTATGGGGATTAGATCTCCCTAATTCTCTCCTTGGGTGTAGTTTACATCATTCGTCCTCGATTCAACCAGAATCCTCGATCAAAGTCCCATGTTTCTCAGCCTGTAAAAGCATTTCTGGCTTCCTTCTCGAGTTTGATCCCTCTTCATATGTTTTTAGCCCCTTAGATCTATCCCAATCTCCTCGCCTTGTTGACAACAAGAGATGGAGAGGATTCACAGTGAGGAGGAACGAGTGGAGGTGGAGATCCAATCATCGTCAGAGGAGCTCCGCCGGTGATTCATGAATCTCGTATTCATCATGCTAAAAGTCACTTCTTAAAACCCTTGTCTTAAATAATCCAATAAAATCATCCTCAATTCTTTATTATTATCCTATATTATATTGTGTATAAATTACCCTTAAATTATTGTATTTAATTTCTTTTATTTTCTTTGTAATTATTTTATCATCAAAAACCCCTAAAAATTAGATAGATAAATTGTCCATAATTCACTGACCTTTAAAAAGACTAAAAAATACAAAAACAAATCAAAAGATAAAATTCGGTGTTTTTATCTCCCTTAAAAATACCCCAAAATTACTTTTTGTACAAATGACCTCTTTTGTCTTTTTTTCCAACATGAAAGTTGTAGATCTCATCGAGACAAGCAACTTTCATGTTTTGACTTTTTCCTAATTTTGTTTCTAACTATTTCTTTTGTATTTACAGTTCTGAATTTTCTGATTGGGTCACGTGGCACTCTCTGGAGCCGCCACGTGGCCGTTCTTCCTTCCTCCACCCGGCACCCTCCTGGGCCGTCGGATCCACTCCATCCCGCCTTAATCTCCGCCCTCCATTCTCGCCTTGCTCCCGACCCTTGGATCCTAACCCCAGATCTAATCCACGCCGCTCCCTTGCGCCTTAAAATCAACCGTCCGATCATACAAACATCCAACGCCCCTCCTACTGCCACGTCGCCTCTTCACCACTGACACTAGATCCCCTCCTCATTCTACGCCTACCATGCATCCACGCCATTCCACCATTCGTAACCGTTGGATCTCCGCCAGGTCGCATCCTAGCCATCCGTCACCGCTTAACCCTCCACTACTGGATCAGATCCCTGATCTAATCTCAGCCGATCGCCTGCACCACCATCTGAGCCATTGGATCAAGAGATCTAACGGTTGCTGTTCATCTCCTACCTCCAGCTCCGCCGTTACGCCTCACCATCCCGCCTCGCCCTTCCATTTTTGGAAAGCGACTCCGGTCACCTCACCTTCTCATAACGCCTCCCTCTTGTAGCCCACTCCTCTACCTCTTTCGCGTAACCCCCACCCCTCCCCACCATCACTCCCATGCCATTAAAACTCCATTCCAAAAATGCCTCTCCATCTCACAACCTCCGACCACCTCATCCTATAAAACCCCTTCCTCCGCTACCATCATCGATTGTCCACCAATCCACTGGCTGAAGCCATCGTCCGTCGTTCCTCCGGTGACAGCGGAGGGCGACATCAGCTCCGATGATGGCCTCTCTGCCCCGGTGTTGACCTACAGTCATCTTGGCCATGCTGCGGCTGGCTCCGCCACCGCCGAGCTCGGAGGCCCAGCTGTCCTCGCCGGGCGACGACCTGAGTCTCTCTTGAGCCTCAACCCAAGCTACCTCCTCCGCCATTCGCCTAGCTTCGACCAGGTACTCTTTCACTTCTTTTCCTTTCAATTTCTCTGAATTATTACGCCGACCACCTTCCTTTTCACTCGCGCCTGAACACCCCCCGAGCTTCACCATCTATCAAACCTCCACGTCGACCCCTCTTCCCTTCTCCAGAACCACCCTGCTCCGATTTCCCCTTCTTCTTCATCTCGCTGGAGAAGAAGCTACTAGGCCACCGCCTCCCGTCACCCAAGGCCTCCATCTCACCCATTCACTTCATCACGAGCACGCTTCGGCTATTCCTAACATTTGCAGGTGCTCAAGGCTTTAATGGACGGAACTCTAGCCCGGTCTCCGATCTCAAGTTTCTACTCCGACGACTGAGCTTCATCTCCCCATTCCAGACTTCGACGGAGCTTCGCTTGGTCCTTACGAGCTTCTCCAGGAGATCATACTTCCTCCTCGATCACCAGGCACCCCCTCGGAGCTCGGCAGAGCTCTATAAGGCACGCCGGAGCCCCGCCTCCTCCGGTAGGCCCGCGACGGAGGGAGACGGTACATACACCGTCTGATCATTTCGATCGGACGGCCATGATGACGCCACGTTGACCATCCGAGCCTCCATGATGAACCTACAGGCTCGGGTGGCCCGAACCAAGCTCCGAGCCTCCAGTAAATGCCACGTTAGCCCGAGCCAGAGCGTCTCCCGAGCCCAGGCTCCTCACGTGCTATGCACGTGAGGGCCTGGGTAATTTACATGAAAGATCCCGGGCTTTCTGGTATTTAATAATGGTCCTCAGACACATGCCTCACGTGCGTGCTTGGGTAATTTACATGGAGGCCCTCAAAGTTTCTGGAAATTACAAAAAGGCCCCCGTGCACATGGAAAAATTACATCAAGGCCCATGCAGTTTTTTGTATTTACATTTAGGTCCCTCCAATGACCTAAATGTAATATTTATCCTTTTATTTTCTCGCATTTTATTTACAATTATGCCCCTGCATTGTTTGCTTCATAACTTGAGCATCGTAGGTCCAAATTGCATGATTTTAGTGTCGTTTTGATCCTTGTTTTGTCCTCTACATCATAGCATATCTAATTTTCTTATTTGTCACTATTTTAAATGAAGTAAATTTTTGTGATAGATGTTGGTTCTGCTCTCCTTGATCTTGCTTTGATTTGATGACTATTCTTCATGTTGTGATCAAATCGACCCTGATTTTTATTTCTTTTATGATGCTCATACTTTTAGGGTACTTTTGTAATCTTTTGTTTAGTATACATTTAACTCTGCATATTTATTCATGCATCACTTTATAATTTCATTAAAATCAACTAAAAATTGCATATATCATGGCATTGCATTGTATTTAGCATAGTGCATCTTGCAGACCTAAAATTGAGAATTAATTCACGCATGAGCTTCATGAATCAAAATTCGATAAATTGATTAAGTAGCTGTGTCCTTGCGTTCGATCTTGATAGACTTGCCAAGTATAAATACTCCACAACATTCAAACGATTGTGGTGTTTTGATCAACCGAATTCGTCTCCTATACTACATTTATCGATTATTAAAGAGGTAAATTTCGCGCTCATCAAATGGCACCGTTGCCGAGGACACGACTTAACTTAATTATTGAATTTTGATTTTCTTTGTTGAATAATTTAAAAATTTTTAGGTCCTCATTTCATGCATCATTTTTTGCATCATGACTGTTAATTAATTTCCTATGTATATTTCTAACTTTTCTCTTTTGTGGCAGGACCCATGAAAATTGAGGATGCTTGATCTTCATGGAGGCGTGAAGTCGGGAGCTTCCGCAGAAGAGGCCACAGAAGATTTGGTGAAGAAAATTCTAGAAACCTTTATCAGTCAGCCTGCATTGCATCTTGTAAAAAAAAGTTGCATGTGCATGTTTATTTCAACAGTCCTCCTAGAGGGCTTGCATGTTGTACAAAAAAAGAGAGTAGATGAATTGATGATCTACCCCTCCCCACACACACACATGCACATACTCACTCACCCCATCCATCTCCCTTCCCTCTGTATATCTCACAATCTTTCTCTCTTTGTGTGTACATTTCATGAACTCCCCCCTCACCCTTGTATCATAGTACAAACACCCCCCTAATTCAGACCTTACTTAGGCTATTTGTAGCCTAAGTATAGGGGGGACCTGCCTGCTCATCCCTCCCTCGTATTGTTTTCTTGTACTTAGGTCAATTTTGACCTCAGTATAGGGGGACCCTCCTCCTCAGTTCTGCTATATCACCCTATATTTGATCGAGCCTTGGCTTCATGGCACTTGTGCTATGAAGACATAGCAAAATTTAAGTATAGGGGGTATACCGTATATTACTGTATATTTACTTTAGTCTTAGCTCGTGTTTTTAAAACTTTTTGAAAATTTTATTTTCGGGCTTGGTTTTGGTAAACTTGTGAACCGAGTTTTGTAAAAAAACCTTGTAAAATTGTTTTCTTAAAATCGAGGGATTAATCTGTGTAAATAACCCTTTTCAAAAAAAAGGAAAAATTGAAAACCTTTCTTTGAATTAGACTCTGACTACCAGGCTTAGTAGACACTTTCAGTGAGGGAACTTCGGTCTCCCTTAGCAGAGTGGGTAGTTTAGAGGACACTGCATTTGGCCCCATCCTCAAGTAACACAGGTCCGTTTATCGGCCCATACTTACAACCATACTGGCTGAGAGTGGATACTTTTATTCATTTGAGCATGGACCAGTCATTGTCTCTCCGAAGAATTAAAAAAATTGAAAATTAAAATCCACAAAAATGTGTAAAAGTCAAAAATCACACAAAAAATCACTAATCAAGGAGTTGGTGTATTCCTGACACATTCACATTCACTCAAGGCTTGAGGATTTTAAGGACACTGGATTTCTGTGATCTTGAGAGTCTGAGTTAACATACCTTAGTCATTAGGGTTTTTAAAACTTAAATATCCACACTTCCCTGGTTTGAAAGATTTGAGCGCTATATTGCACTCTTCATCTCTACCTTTAAAAAGAATATGATCAGCACAATCACTTTCATAAGTGCATGATTGATGAGATGAGTTGAGTTATCACTTGAGGAACTAGGACTAGAGATTTGAGTTTAGACCCGATCTAATGATATTCGAGGATGGGATCAAGTTAATGAAGGCTTCAGAAAACCTGAGTGTCATTAAAACCCTAGCCAGTATGTGAACAAGATTCATATGCTATCTCTTTGATATTTACCTATGTGCCAGGGTGTGATGAAACTTAATGGAAATTGTTGATCAGTGTGCGCCAAACTTTTGGTAAAAGCAATGGAGCTAGCCATCAAAAGAAAAGAAATGTCAAAGAAAAAGCTCTAAATACCCAAAGTCAAATTACAAAAGAGCTTCCACCAATAACGAGCGCTCCCAAATATTTTCAAAGTGTCTACTTGGACCAAGCACTAATTAGGACCAAGGAGTCGGTCTGACACCACAAAAAGGGCCCTGCATCGTAAGCGATACAAGTCTGGGTGTCGAAGGTATCTTAGATACTCAGAAAAGACACACCCCGGTGTACTCCCAGAAAAACAAGTGCAAACGACTCCAACTCTCTTGACGGATACATTGATCAACATTATAAAAATTTACATGTGTTGAGTAAAAAGGTACTTGAGAGGCCCCTTGTTCCATTGTGAGGAAGAGAAAAATTGACACAATCCCATGCCCTCCATCATCTGGCCGTCCATCTACACTTTCAAGTCTGACAAACTAATGAGACGGTTGACTGAAGCAAGAATAGACTTATTCCCTAGTATTGAGGATGAGGTCTAGAGGAGAGTCTTTGGGACTGGAACTTTGAGTGATGCCTCAACTCGACTCTCAGGAAATGCAGTACACTTAAGTTCATATCCTTATATTATATGTACAAAAGGAGAGTCTGATAATTAGAGAAGTTGGATTCCTTCTGACTAAGACTTGGATAAACCCAGAATTTTAGGATCTCTTAAATTAAGGGTCTTCGAAAGATTGGGCCTTGAAATCTTCACTTGCACTGTCAGGAATTAATCCGACTCCTTCATTCTTTAGATGCTCGAGGACGAGCATGGTTTAAGTATAGGGGTATGATGAATCTCGTATTCATCATGCTAAAAGTCACTTCTTAAAACCCTTGTCTTAAATAATCCAATAAAATCATCCTCAATTCTTTATTATTATCCTGTATTATATTGTGTATAAATTACCCTTAAATTATTGTATTTAATTTCCTTTATTTTCCTTGTAATTATTTTATCATAAAAAACCCCTAAAGATTAGATAGATAAATTGTCCATAATTCACTGACCTTTAAAAAGACTAAAAAATACAAAAACAAATCAAAAGATAAAATTCGGTGTTTTTATCCCCCTTAAAAATACCCCCAAAATTACTTTTTATACAAATGACCTCTTTTGGCTTTTTTTTCCAACATAAAAGTTGTAGATCACGTCAAGACGAGCAACTTTCATGTTTTGACTTTTTCCTAATTTTGCCTCTAACTATTTCTTTTGTATTTATCTTTGTATTTACAGTTCTGAATTTTCTGATTGGGCCACGTGGCGCTCTCTGGAGCCGCCACGTGGCCGCTCTCTGGAGCCGCCACGTGGTCGCTCTTCCTTCCTCCACCCGACGTCCACCTGGGCCATCGGATCCACTCCATCCCGCCTTAATCTCCTCCCTCCATTCTCACCTTACTCCCGGCCCTTGGATCCTAAGCCCAGATCTAATCCTCGCTGCTCCCTTGCACCTTAAAATCAACCGTCCGATCATACAAACATCCAATGTCCCTCCTATGCCACGTCGCCTCTTCACCACAACCCTAGATCCCCTCCTCATCCTATGCCTACCCCGCATCCACGTCATTCCACCATTCGTAACCGTTGGATCTCCGCCAGGTCACATCCTAGCCATCCATCACCGCTTAACCCTCCACCACTGGATCAGATCCCTGATCTAATCTCAGCCGATCGCCCGTGCCACCATCTGAGCCATTGGATCAAGAGATCCAACGGCTGCTATTCATCTCCTACCTCCACCTCTGCCGTTACGCCTCACCACCCCGCCTCGGCCTTCCATTTTTGGAAAGCGACTCCGGTTACCTCACCTTCTCATAATGCCTCCCTCTTGTAGCCCACTCCTCCGCCTCTTTCGCGTAACCCCCACCCTCCCCACCATCACTCCCATGCCATTAAAACTCCATTCCAAAAAGGCATCTCCATCTCACAACCTCCAACCACCTCATCCTATAAAACCCCTTCCTCCTCTCATCGATTGTCCACCAATCCACGGGCTGAAGCCATCGTCCGTCATTCCTCCGATGACAACGGAGGGCGGCATCAGCTCCGATGATGGCCTCTCCGCCTCGATGTTGACCCACGGTCATCTTGGCCGTGCTGCGGCTGGCTCCGCCACCGCCGAGCTCCGAGGCCCAGCTGTCCTCGCCGGGCGACGACCCGAGTCTCTCTTGAGCCTCAGCCCAAGCTACCTCCTCCGCCATTCGCCTAGCTCCGGCCAGGTACTCTTTCACTTCTTTTCCTTTCAATTTCTCTGAATTATTCCGCCGACCATCTTCCTTTTCACTCGCGCCTGAACACCTCTCAAGCTTTGCCATCAATCAAAGCTCTACGCCGACCCCTCTTCCCTTCTCCAGAACCACCCCACTCCGATTTCCCCTTCTTCTTCATCTCGCTGGAGAAGAAGCTACTGGGACACCGCCTCCCGTCACCTAAGGCCTCCATCTCACCCATTCACTTCATCACGAGCACGCTTCAGCTATTCCTAACATTTACAGGTGCTCAAGGCTTTAATGGACGAAACTCTGGCTCAGTCTCCGATCTCAAGCTTCTACTCCGACGACTGAGCTTCATCTCCCCATTCCAGACTTCGACGGAGCTTCGCTTGGTCCTCACGAGCTTCGCCGGGCGATCATACTTCCTCCTCGATCATCATGCGCCCCCTCGGAGCTCGGCGGAGCTCTATAAGGCACGCTGGAGCCTCGCCTCCTCCGGTAGGCTCGCGGCGGAGGGAGACGGTACAGACACCGTCCGATCGTTTTGATCGGACGGACATGATGACGCCACATTGACCATCCGAGCTTCCATGATGAACCTACATGCTCGGGTGGCCCGAACCAAGCTCCGAGCCTCCAGCAAATGCCACGTTAGCCCGAGCCAGAGCGTCTCTCGAGCCTAGGCTCCTCACGTGCTATGCACGTGAGGGCCTGGGTAATTTACATGAAAGACCACAGACTTTCTGGTATTTACATAATGTTCCCCAGGCACGTGCCTTACGTGCATGCCTGGGTAATTTACAGGGATGCCCTCAAAGTTTCTGGAAATTATAAAAAGGCCCCCACGCACAAGGAAAAATTACATCAGGGCCCAGGCGGTTTTTAGTATTTAAATTTAGGTCCCTCCAGGGACCTAAATGTAATATTTATCCTTTTATTTTCTCGTATTTTATTTACAATTATGCCACCCCTACATTGTTTGCTTCATAACTTGAGCATCGTAGGTCGAAATTGCATGATTTTAGTGTCGTTTTGATCCTTGTTTTGTCCTCTACATCATAGCATGTCTAATTTTCTCATTTGCCACTATTTTAAATGAAGTAAATTTTTGTGATAGATGTTGGTTCTGCTCTCCTTGATCTTGCTTTGATTTGATGACTGCTCTTGATGTTGTGATCAAATCGACCCTGATTTCTATTTCTTTTATGATGCTCATACTTTTAGGGTATTTTTGTAATCTTTTGTTTAGCATACATTTAACTCTGCATATTTGTTCATGCATCACTTTATAATTGCATTAAAATCAACTAAAATTGCATACATCATGGCATTGCATTGTATTTAGCATAGTGCATCTTGCAGACCTAAAATTGAGAATTAACTCATGCATGAGCTTCATGAATCAAAATTCGATAAATTGATTAAGTAGCTGTGTCCTTGCGTTCGACCTTGGTAGACTTGTCAAGTATAAATACTCCACAACATTCAAATGATTGTTGTGTTTTGATCAACCAAAATTCATCTCCTATACTACATTTATCGATTATTAAAGAGGTAAATTTCGTGTTCATCAGTGATTCAGCTTCGTTGACCCTTGGTCGATTTGAAGCCAGTTTATTGTTGTTATTAGGTAATTCTCTAGCTTAGATTTCAATTTTAGCATTTAATTTTCAGTTTAATCGCATCATTAGCCTTGATTTTAGAAAACCCCCAAATCCCTAGAGCTTGAGCTCCATGGCTAATCAATGTGATCTGGTCGTCGATTCGACTCCATTCTCATCTCGTATCATTCCCCTTCTCATTATCCATCGATTACCCATCATTTCCACCCAAGATCCAGCATGGATTTGGGATTCGAGCTCCAGTCAACCTCCCTTCACCAGGGCCCCGCCTTCACCCCCTCCACACCTCTATTTGCTTAACCCCCTGAACAAGGAAGTAGCCCTCATGCCAAGGAGTCTTTTGGTGTAGGTCCATGACTCCAAAGAAGCGTCTAGAACCATATTGATCACCTGGAGCAACTCTAGATGTTCAGATCTCGTCGGATCACTTAGAGCTCCCTCGCCGTCTCTGGAGCGACCCACTGCACATGGAGGAACCTCAGGAAGCTAGACCACCTGCTGAATCAGGAGGAGTCTGCCGGAGCACAAAGATATGGTGAATCCAATGTCATCGATCGTTAGTTCTTCCCGAGTTCTTCCAGATCTCGTCTGAGCTGTCCAATCAACAACACAACCCAGATCTAATCGAGGTTGTTGAATCTATTCAAAGTGGTGGTTGTGGAGGATCCTTGGATCAGACACGTGGCACACAGACGACAACATGATCCAGCGAGGTTTAAGTGGCGAAAGTTGTAAGTAAACACTCTACTTTTTTGTATCTTATAAATAGTCCTATAAATATTTAATTAAGTTCAAAACTTTTGGGATGTTTTGCATGTATGACCTTGGTACTTATTAATACTACATATCAGTCAAGTGCCAAATCACCTCACGTGGACCCCCACATGAAGTGAAATTTTGCAGGCATACCCCCCAGTTATTGTATTTAGAATTTAGTCCACTAAAATCATGTTGACGTTCAAACTTTTGGGTTATTTTGCACATGTTCCCCTGTCTTCTATTTTAGTTGCAAATATTCCCCTGCTAGCTTGATTAAATTTTATTTATGCATTATGTTTTATTTAAAACATCTTTTATGCTCTAAAAATTCTCAAAAACTAGTCGTTTGTCTATGATTGCATGCTTATTCATGCAATCATTTTTACTTGCCATTTTGCATGCATTTATTATTTATTGAAAATCATTTGGAGCTATTTTATTCCTTATTTGACTTCAAAAATATAAAAATTTATAAAATCTTTTCTAAAAATTAAAAAATTGCTATTGTTTCTTACTGTATTTCTTACATAGAACAAAATCAGAAAAAATCTCAAAAGAAAGCCTTAAAATCAACAAACCCTTGTGAACCTTAAAAAATATAAAATATTCTAAAAAAATACCAAAAATATTAGTTTTGGTTTCATGTGTGTGTATATATATTAATATCTACTTATTAAAATTGATTTGGAGAAATTTGAAATCATTTCTTAATTTTAGTTCTCAAATCAATTCTGTCTATTTAAACAGTCCATGTTTTGCTATATTTCTGATTTTAAAAATACAAAAAATTACAAAAATTCCCCGAAAATCCTTAAAAAAGGAAAATATTTGAAAAAGATAAAAAGATTTTACATTGTTAATTTTGACTATTTTTATTTATATCTCTATATATTATACCTTATATAGCCTATATATGCATATAGTATTATATATCCCTTTTACTTTTATTATTGATTATAAATACTATAATTATATTTTAAAACCTTTAAAAAAATAAAAAGGACTATTCTTTTTTATTATTTTCTGATTTTTGATATTTATTATATATATCTTATTATACATTACTTATACTTATACTTATACACCTTATATCCCTTTATATACATATATACTTATATATTTTATTTTTATATAATTAAATTAAAAAGAAATTAAAAATCAGAAGATTAAAATTAAAAAAGGAATTATTTCCTTTGATTAAAAACCTGCATACAAATTGATTAGTTTTGTGCACAATTGTATATATACACTTGCTTTATTTATTTTTAAATAATTCATGCTACGTCCCCTGTTTCCTGTGTTCAAACCCTACCTGCTTGTCCACTATAAACTTGTTTGTAGGGTATACTATTTTTTGATTCACACATTGATTTCATTGTTTGATTCCTATATTGTGTGGGTTGATTGTTGAAACTATCAGATGTCCTTGTCAGAGGTCTCTTCAACGACTTCGATCTTGTCATGTGAGATCGTACGAGTCTCTCCTAGGGTTACCTATGGTATTTCACCTGGTGCCTACACTGTCAGTTGACATGGTTGAGGATAAGGACGAGAGCTATATACGATGGATCCCCGTAACTGGTCGCGAACCTTCCTAGCTCATTATCTCTTCTCTAATAGTGATCCTTGTTAAGTGAAGATCAAGCAAAATTACCAATTCAAACTACAAATTCGCGTGCACATGTGTGTGTATTAACATCTAGATCTTACAATATCAAATCCACATCCCTCTTCAAAAAAGAGAATCACTGATGCATCTTCTTGCTTATCCTACGATCTTGTACGATCCAAGTACTACAGGAAGAGGAGGGAACCATCAGAGATCTTTTTTGGATCCACACATGGATGATCAAAGTGGAGTTAGGGCACATACTAGCTGTTGCCCTAATTTCTCTGCTGTGTATTTTCTTTCGAACGATTTGCTTTTTCTCTATGGAGAGTAGAAAATAAGGCGGAGTGGCCCCGAAGATAAGTGGGACCCTCTATAAGTGTTGAAAACATATTTTCTGAACTTGCTATGGTGTGAATGTCATAGCATGCCATTTACTTCACCTACTGAGACGCACTTGCTATGGTATGAATGCCATAACAAGTCACCTACTGTGACACACCTACTATGGCATGAACACCATAACAGATCACTTGTTGCTCTTACTATGGTGCATCTGCTACCGCACCATCTGCCACAACACGGCCTGTCATGGTGCACTTGCTGCAACACACTCTTTGTGGCCTCACTTGCTATGGCACAACATGTTGTAGCTATTGCGGCATATTATGGACTGGGATCAGCGACGTTTCTCCCTCCAGTATTGACCCCCCATACTCTCGACCCCCTTCCTCCTCCGTCACCTTTTCCGTGGTGATCCCCACCTTCCACACATGTTCCACCACCCGCATTGCAACTAGACCCATCCCCCCACGGGTGGCGGAGCATCTAGTCCACTCCACCAGCCTCCGCCTCTCTCTCGTCTCCTCAACGAACTCCTCCGGAAGCTGATGATCAAAACCCTCGATGGACCCATGCCGGAGGACCCAGGGGAAGGGCTATCGGCTACAAATGAGTCCTCATTCTTTTCTTGCTACAACAGCCAATCTCTCAGCAAGATCGACCTACTCGAGCTCCTTCCGGACGAAGACGACGACATGGTCTGAACGTCCTCTTCCGCAGCTGCCACAGTCGTCGTGGTGTCTTCTCATCATGCTAGTCTGGGGAGGAATTCCAAAGCAGCGGTATGGATCTGGCCATCAGACGGACGGATCAGGTGTGGAGACGTGGATCACTGCTGCAGGTTTTAGGAGGAGAATGGATCAGGGAGGAGTGACGCGTGAGGTGGATTTGGTCATTGAGGCAGAGATCCTCTGGGATGGCGATGGAGGGAGAGAGGCAGCCATTGGAGAATTCGAACTTGAAGGAGGGGAGGGAAGGAGGCTTGGAGTGGCATAAATTCTTCTAGTTTTGTTATACTTTTCGTGCTAAATACCCATGGGAACCCCTTTGTCTGAGCGTCAGAACCCATAACGGGTTGTAGCTGTTGCACCCTCTTCACAATTTACCTGAACAATACGCCTGATCTACTTCCCTGAGATCCTCGAGTCATGGTTTTAAGAATATGCCCAAGAAGATCGTTGTCCATGGTCATGTAAGGGTTCGAAGCAATGCCCTATTGGAGCCCATGCCGGATACCAAGAAGGAGAACTTGGAATTTGATCTTCCAATGTATGATCCCTTAAAAGGCACAACCTTGGACGGTTGGACCTTGTCATCCAGCGAAGACAAACCATCTCCAATCAATGGCGGTAGTGGTAAGAGAGCCCTCGATCTGTTGCTGCTCAGTGGTGATGGTCTGATGTCGAATGGTCGATAGGTGCGTGAGTTGGAGCGAGAGACGGAGGGAAGGGAGGGGAGGAGAGAAGGGCATGATTTGAAATAGAATAGACATTTAGGTGTAAATTCTTTTAGAGAGGATTTGATGCTGTGCCTGCTGTAACCGTGGGAACCGGTTGATCGAGCGGTTCACAAGATTTTGTACGATACGAGCCCACAAAAAGTGCAAAATCATGCGAACAGCTCGATCAAGATCGAACGGTTCCTATGGCCACAACAAACTCTGCTGCATTTTGGCCCACAACAGACGATCTGGTTCCAAATTCTTTAGGTGCAAATCGTTAAACATAACGGTAAAGTTAACACAGAGTTATATCATGTAATAATTAACAACTACTAAGTGTTCTCTATATAATTCACGATTACAGAGGGTTATGCGTGTAATAATGAAACTATACAGAGATTCCCAAATTGAAATCATTATAAAGAAGATATATAGATTATGTATTTATCAAGGTTTCAAAAACCGAACCGGACATCAAACCGGGCATGTATCGGTTTTTAGTTTATATGGTCGGACCAATGAGACCGATCGGTCGAACCGGTAATGACGTCACCAGTTTCGAGAAACCGGAAAAGATCGAACCGCTATATTGTTGGTTTGGTTCGTACGGTTCAACCGGGTCGAACCGAGTTAGACCGGTATATCATACAAATAAGTATGAAAAATACTACATAATATCTTTCGAGGATTTATTTACTCTTGTCCTTCCATGTTTACCAATAACACTTATACCCCAATTTTTAATACAATTGCATGTGTCTCATATATTTTACAAAATCAATAGTAGTTGCCTTTTATTAGTGCACTTGTGCTCCTATTTTATACCAACATAAGGATGGCATTGTGATTTGTTAAGAAAATATAGGAGCACAAGTAAAATTTCTTAAAAGTTATGGGCATAAATATTCTTTAAAACCTCGAAAGTGCATAATAATCACATTTCATAAATTTATATAAATACATATATGCGATGTAAAAATTAATAATTTTAAAATGAGTTAAACTCTAATTGACAAGTGTTGTTAATTTATTGCTTCTCATAGTATGAGTATGACCATGTCTTCTTCGTTTTTTATTGTCATAAGTGGACAACTTCATACACAATGAGGAAAGAGAGAGACAATACTCACATGGTAGGAAGGGACACACAATAATGAGTCATTGGCACATGTGACGGAGAAGAGATAAAGGGATACTATACTATGGGTTAGAATGAGATTAGATTATGAATAATTCTGAAAAAGTTTGTATTTTATTAATTTATTGGAAATTATTTTTTGTCAAAAAATGGATGGTTGAACCGATAGTTTGGTTCAATTGGTTGAACCGAGTTTAAGTGGTCCAATCGGGTTTTGATTGGTTTTTATTTTCTGAAAAAAATCGGGTGGTCGGACCGTTTTTCCTCCGGTTCTTGATTTAATCGGTTCAACCGGCCGGTTCGATTTTTAAAACCTTGGTATTGCAGTTAAGAAATAAGGCAGGAACACGAAGAACAATAAAACACAACAATATGTAATGAATCATCAAATACAAGAAATAAAGGCTAAGATGGATGAACTGCTTGGATTGCATGTGGAAGATATAATAAGGAGAAGGAGAAAGTAATGGTATGAAATTGCAACTTAGAGAAATTCACAATGCCAACGAGAAAAATAAAATGTTTGAAAAAATGCAATTGAAAACAATAATTGAAAGACATGAATGACAAGCCTTAATTCACAACACTCTTTGTATCGTACCGGGATTAGGTCCCCGGTCTGTTATCGAGGAAAATTGGCCCCGACAACTTGTTGAGTTCGAGTCCAAATAGACCCGTTGACAACCACCCAAAATGCTTAAGCTCAAGTTGTCAAGTAGTAATCCCCACCACTTATAAACCACACTCACACTTCGTGAGTTTTAGATGTGGTACTATATTTCAGGGTATGGGTGTTACAACCTCCCCCACTTATATTCGCAACGTCCTCGTTGCGACATGGCCCATCACTTATTCTCAGTGACAGTGGCGGCTGCACGCTCCGGGTAGCCATTTCCTCCTATCTCTTTGTAGGGGTGGCTCCACCTCTCGGGTAGCCCTTTCCACTATCAGAGGGAAATTGGCTCTGATACCATTTGTAACGTCCCGGGCTTAGGTCTCCGGTCCGTTATCGAGTAAAACTGACCCTGACAACTTGTTGAGTTCGAGCCCAAATGGACCTGTTGACAACCACCCAAATTGCTTAAGCCCAAGTTGTCAAGTAGTAATCCCCACCACTTATAAACCACACTCACACTTCGTGAGTTTTAGATGTGGTACTATATTTCAGGGTATGGGTGTTACACTCTTTCACCGTGGGCATATCCTCGTTGTTTCTGTCCACGGCAGATGATACCCTTCAGGGTTATTCCATTCGACCATCAAATATTTATGCAAAATCCAATTTTCTACTCCTTTTTGCAGAAATAAAAAAAAACATTCTTCATGACATGGACTAATTCATCAAGAGGTCAAAGTTCTCGCACCATACTTGATCAAGAATAACTCTCACGAATCGCGGAAGCACACACATACAAAATCAATCATGCAATCATAAAGATACACGGATTTACAAAGTTCATTCATAATGGGGCTACGTCCTTGGACGGCAGCGACGGATCTTCACAATGTGGAGAAAAAAGAATACACATACGGTTCCAAATAACTGAATACAAATATAACCATTAATAAAAAAATATCAAGACTTCCATAACCATTAATAAAAAAATATCAAGACTTCCATCTTATTGGACTACGATAGAATTGAACATGTGCATATGACATGCGTATGACAGTTCTCCAACCCGAGTTAGATGAGTAGGATTCAAGATATATCACACTCAGTAATATGAATATTGTCATTAACGTCACATAAAGCCAATCGACATTTAATTCGGACTTATTTGTTTGCATCGCTGTATGAATCATGTCGATCATTGAGGACAAACTGTGGGGACTGAGCACTGCCGTTAGAGTGGATTACAGGTAGCTTCACTTGATCTTTTTCTTCTTTTCTCTTTCCCCACATCACACTGTACAAACCAATAATCATCACAAGTCCACCTAGAAGGCTGCAATAGAAACAACAACAAAAACGACCGGTTCATTTTATTCCAATTAATGAGGAAATCTACAATAAGAGAGTTCTCGGATAGAGCACACACCTTCCCAAAATAACGGGTTTACCAAGAACAGTCGATCCTAAGATGGTGAGAACGAGAGCTAAAGGCATTGATATCGCCAAGAACACAGGGCCCTTTTTCTCAATGCACCATGCTTGCAGGTAGAACAAAATCCCAGTCACAATGATTCCCTGCAACAATACACGTCAATCATAATCGGAATGGATTCATCCATTCCAGTGGAGATAGAAAAGGCTGATGCATTACACTGTAAAGCACAGCAAGGAGTCCAATGTCGAAGCTTAGTTTCCATTTGGAAAAGTCTCTTTCTAGAGCCACGCCCATGCAGAAGGATTGGATGGTGCTGAACACGCAGTGGAAAGTAGTGAAAAGAAGCTTCGAAGGGTACTCAGGTATAACCTTTGCCTGTGCAGAAAACCCACCAATATTCGAACATGCATGGATATATAAACCGTAATTTATTTTTCAAATCGTAGCTATTTATAGATCTCCTACCTGGAGAACAATCCAGAGTGCCCATAAAACGTTCGAAAGGATGAGCAGAAAGGTTCCCCTGATCCAATCAACCTTCGAGTTATATCCGGTATGAGCTCCAGGGCTGCTGCTTCCATGTGTGAAGACGTTAAGGTGGAAGGCACGAGGATGCAACGCAGGTCCAGTGTAGAAAGCAATGATCATGATACCACCAAAGCATAGACTCACTCCTAATAATTTAGCTGCACCTGGAAAGGTCTTCAGCTTCAGTGTCTCCATCCTGTTCGAATTAATTATTACACCATAACAGTTTAGAAAACCTAAATAAAGAGATACCTGTCTGTTTACCTGAGCAGAACGGCGAGGATGAAGGTTATCACAGGTGCGGAACTACAAGTCGCTGACGCCACAGTCGCGGAGGTGTACTTGAGACCAATGTTATATAGGTTTACACTGGCTGTAATCCTGGATATTAGAG
Source organism: Ottelia alismoides (assembly GCA_037367405.1). Lineage (NCBI taxonomy): Eukaryota > Viridiplantae > Streptophyta > Magnoliopsida > Alismatales > Hydrocharitaceae > Ottelia > Ottelia alismoides. The sequence goes on along the minus strand of JAZKJV010001475.1, from coordinate 470,012 downwards.
GAAAAACAGCGTGTGAAATCGAGGTAAATCATCACGTCAAACACCGGTCAGAGAAAACCCTACCCAATTAGCGCTAACATGAAAATCTTGAAGAGTATGGTGAAGGAAAGCGGCGCGGCAGTTTTCCTAAGCAGAAACATGTCAGCATGGTCAAACAATCTCCTATCAATGTAAGCATGTTCATATTAAAATACCTCTCGAGGAAGATGGCGATGGAAACTAGAAATACAGTAGCGAATGCCTGCCGGTAAAAGAGGAACACAAAAGTGTTCATCCCTCCATCGAATGCAGCTTCGCTGAGCAAATACATGCCTGCATAGATGGCGTTCACAAGAAGAACCACAAGGTGTGGTTTCTTTGCATCCATTAGCGACTCTACATTCCTAGATGGAGCACCAGAGTTAGGCAAATAAGGCACGCAGATAGAGCGATGCACACGAAAGGGTCCAAAGTAAATTCCATTTAAAAACTGATATTTTGATCATTAGGATAAAATAGTAAATGTCCATTTGAGTTAATTTAAAGGATACGTGAAACATTAGCCAAAGATATAATCTATAAAGTTGGATTTTAGAAATTGAATTCACAAAACAGAAAAATTGGAATTACAACACCTCTGCTGTTAATGACATCACAATAGATATCCTCTTCCCTTGCTATAATGTCATTTACAACAGAGGTGTTGTAATTCCATTTTTTTCCTTTTTGTGATTTAGTTCTCTAAAATCCAATCTTATGGATTATATCTTTGATTATTGTTCCACATATCCTCCAAATTTCACTCAAATCCGAGGGTATTTGATGTTTTATCTTAATAGTCGAACTTCAGTATCATTTAAGCAACTTAATTCCCATTTAAAAAAGAACCGAGCTTTTGATCATTAAGATAAAATAGCAAATATCTTCGAATTTGAGTGAATTTTTTTTTGATGAAAAAGAGGGTGATATCCCGAATTCGGACTCACCGCAAAAAACATTTATATTAAAAGAGTACTAGAAAGGTACCTTACCTTGTGGATCAGAAACAGAATTTGAGTGAAATTTAAAGGATATATTAAATATTAGTTATAGATATAATCTATAAAGTTGAATTTTAGAAATCGAAATAGTAAAAAACAAAGAATTACGGACATTAAAGGATCTCTTCCCCCACCCAAGAGGACGACCTTCTTCACATGGCTTCTCCTCGTATCATTGGCCATGCACGCAAAACCAAAAACAAGTAGCTGATCCGTACTCCCTATGTCGGTGGCTGTAGATGTCGCACATGAGTTTACGTAATCTTGTTTTCAATAATTGTGAAAAAATCATGTAAGCATTTGGGTTGAATTGCCGACAGTGCTGATATACGATAGATTTTGTCACATCTATTGTTTTGACATGAAAAATGTATAATGCCGTTTGGGATAAGTTAGAATTGTGTTTTCCGAATGACATCTTAGGGCCCGTTCGGTTGGAGAATAAGCATAAATAAAGATGGAGAATAAAGGGAATAAGGGTCTATTCTCCGTTCGGCAGGAGTATAGGAATAAAAAGAATAAGCTGGAATAAGGGTTATTCTCTGTTCGACTGGCTATTGGGGTCAAGGAATAAGATTTGAAAGTTAGGTAAAGTTGTTGGTTGTTATTTGATTTGGTGAGATTTAATGAGGTCTCATTATAGGTGGCATATAGTTGTCAATTACCGACCGATATGTGTTGAAATACAAAATAAAAAAGGTTTAATACTATAAACCAAAGTGCTTATTATATTATTACATGCTTGTCATACATTGGTTCATATTCAACGGTAGTTGTAGATGATGATCCGAGTGTCATATGACTGAACTATCGCTGCATCTCACGTAGCTGGCTTTTGATTTTCTCCAGCTTCTCTGCATGGAACTCATCACTCCATTCAATCACATTGATTAAATCTGTCAGGAAATTCCTCTCCGCCCATGTTGACTCTGTAGTTGGGCTCAACGCCGACTCCTTGACCTTGTATCCACATGAAATCTGCACGAATTACACGATTTGTTAGTCATTGATCTTGTGATCCATAATTATTAGGTAAATGAAATTAATGTTAGGAGTTTACCTTGTTCGGGCAAATGTACCACAAATGATCCTCGATGTCCTGATGGTGACGGAAGTGGTCGAATAAAGGAAAAAGAAAATAGACTGGATCAATGCAATATAAAATAGGATAAAAGGAAAAAGTCTTTATAGATGTGATTTCCCTCAAACTTCAATTTCCACATCGAAAATAACGTTGATGGTGATGTCAGTTAAGCCATGCCACTACCGCGGCTGCTAAGCCATGATCGACACTGCATCGTTAAATTTTAATTTATAATAGTGGAATCATCATAGGGATGTTAAATAAATAATTTCATATGTAACTGGGTAGGCAATCATGATTGTAATCCATCAATGTCGTTCAGTGTACAGTATTACAGGATGCAATATGGAGATGACATCGACGTATTACGATAAAGTCGTTGGAAGTGAAACATTAGTAAGAAAAGAGATATGTAATGTAAACAACATGACCGCTACGCGTTCTCCCACATGACCGCTGCCAAAGCATCACGCAACAACTCTCCACCTCGGATGTCTTGTTGTGAAATCCTCACGTCGCTCCCTGCAGAGTTGTTGTCAAATTCGTCGTCATTCGAATTGGTCTCTACAAACAACCCACGCTGTGCTGAGTCAAGAGTAAATGCACTGGATATCTAATCCTCGCCCTGGACATCACGGATGAAGTTGTTGATGATGCAACACGCCATGACAACCAAAACTTGCTTCTCGAAGCTATAGAATGGTCGTTCAGTTATTGCCTTGAAGCGAGCCTTCATGATCCCAAATGTTCGTTCGACGTACGACTGAAGCTGTGAGTGCTTATGATTGTACAGCTCCTCAGGATGGCAATATCCGTGTCCCCTTCGTGCCCTAAACTGAGGTAGGTGCGTAATCACGCCATGGTATGGGGTGAGGAAGGTATCCGTGTTCGCATATCCACAGTCAAGAAGGAACTTCATTCAAGGAGATACATGGAATCCACCATCGTCTATGGCCCACCTCAGCACCTTCATGTCAGCGGCTGACCCCTCCCATCTGACGATGACGCATATAAATCTGTAACTGAAGTCCACACATGCCATGACATTCTGTGCTAGTGTTTGGTGCCTGCTCCGAAACTTTGGAGCGATATTTGCAGGGATATTTGCTGGGATAAGCGTTCCATCGATTGCGCCGATGATATCCTGAAATAACGTTCATTAGATTCCAAAATCTTAATTGAGATGAGAAGGTGTTATGTTGCATGAAAATATCCAGTATGCAAGAGTACCTTGAAATATGGATAGAAGTTCCTATTGTTAAGAATAACATCTGGTGTCAGACAATGATATGATGGGAATCGGATGAACTGAACTCTGAGAGAGACGATGCATATGAGGACGTAATTGAGGTGTTTGGAAATGGTATCACCGGAGTGCTGGAAATGTTCAGAAAGTACACGATTCTTTGTATTATGGCCGAGATAATACAAGAATATACAGAGGGATTCCTCAGCCTTTAGGTACCTCGAATCCTTTAGGCTCGCTCGTTCCTTTAAGATGGTGCATAAACGTAATATGGTATCGGGGTACATTCGGAAAAGAGCATAAGATCGGGCAACATGTCCATTTAGCATCTCTTGAATCCATACATGACCTGTACGCACTGACGTATGCTGTGGCACTCTGGGGATGTAATCGCCTCCATTGTTCTGGTTATCCTCGTCATCCTCTAGGACCGCACGCAGATATGTCATATTCAACATTACCAAATTATATCTTATCACGCTGATTGCCATCTTTTCCTCCATTGTTGTGGTAGAAAACCTAAAATTTCAGAATGACTTGCAATCATACGGGGCCACCAACACTCAAATAGGATTTAGCTACATTATTTGTAAGGAAGTAACATACCTTATATTATTGCATGCGGAAAATGTTCGTCAAGGAAAAAATTTATTACATGCTGATGAATCCACGATTTATCACCTTTACTCTTTTATTTTAACCTCATTTCCTTAGTCAAATACCTTTAAATACCCATTAATTGCATAAAATTACCATTTTGCATGCATTTGTTAAATATGCATTTTAACACTTTTTGTACATAAATAAAAGAATAACGAAGAAAAGAAAAAGAAAAGGAGGTATTTATGCAATAAATACAGACTGACCCGAACCCTGAGAGAAGGTCAAGACTTGACCTGATCGACCAGGAATAAAGTAGGGGAAGATAGGGTCTTCTATCAAAAATCCAAAAATATTCTGTAAATATTTTTCATGTACATTTATACAAAACTTATATTATTTTATTTGTACATTATTTGACCTCAAATTAATTATTTTTGTAAACAAAAGTTGTAAATAAAAATATGTTGTAAATAATAAAAATAAGTGTAAAATAAAATAATGTACATAGTGCAAATAATCACACCCAGAAAAACTACAGAGCGATAATTAAAACACCAATTCCGGCTCCATACGAGCTTAAATTGAATCAAAATCACTTTTATTATACTCTAAATTAAATTATCTTTCAAATGGTTGTGGTTTCATAAATTTGGAGTTACAGTTAAAAAGTCGGTTTTTCGGGGTGTTTTGTGCAGTTTAACCAATATTTGTTATACATATTTATTAATATTTATTTTTATGTACATAATTGTAAATATTATTTTTATTAAAAATAACAAAAAAATATAAATATAAAATAAAAAAGGATATAAAAATTACTTCCTTATTTGTACATATGTATATTGTATTATATGTATATAATATGTGTATACAACTAATTTCCTTATATAAGAAATCACAAGAAATTAAAATATCTAACATTAATTAATTAATTAATTTTAATTAAGAAATTTAGATTTAATTATTTAGTTATTTAATTTATTCTTTTATTTGAATTAAAAACTAACCTGTTATGTAAAGATTTGATTTTATACCTTAATTTGCCACCATTAAGGTGGCTAATTAATTTTTGTAAATTAATTAATTATGCTATTTTAATTAAATCCGAATTTCATTTTTAATTTAATTTAATTAATTATTTTATTTATTTAAATAACCACTAATTACTTTCCTTATTTGTAGATACTTTCCTTTTTTATTTTTTTGTCTTATTTTTAATGGGCTCCTCCTCCCTCATTTCCTCTTGATCAATCTTTGGTTGAGAGGAGCCCGATCTCCGAGAACTTTCTTGTTGAAGAAGGGTGCCCAGCCTCCGACCCATCCAGTGATAGCGCGTCGGCCCTCGTCGAGGCCATCACGACATTTCCGAAGCCCGAGGTGAGATCCACTTTTATTTCCCGTCTTTTTCTCTAGGATAAATCGTAGGTCACATTTTTACTCCCATTTTATTAGTCTTTAGATTTTAAAAATCCCAAAATTTTTATCACCCATTTTTCACGTCCGAATCCGATTGTTCACCTCTTCTCGCGATCCTCACATTTTCATTTTTACATCACATGACCTGTCACCTTCGGTCACGCTCGGTGACCGAAGACACGGATCTGTCTTCCGCTTTGCCAAGATCCACAATCACTCACACACTCCATTTTTGTTTATAAATAAAAAAAATGTATCTTGTTTTCTGACATTTGTTTTTGCAAGATACAAAAAAATAAAAAATAAAAAAACTTAGTTGTTTGTTCCTAATATTTGTTTTGCAGGACCATAATAAAAAAACCTAATAAAAATAATTATGTCACTTTACAGATCCTGCTTCACAAAAAATATAAAAAAATTCATTCCCTGTTCTGCTTACATTTTTTAATAAAAAATAAAGAAACCGACCCTGTAAACTTTGCCAATTACCTCCACGACCTTTGAAACAACTTAATTCCCCTCTCGACCCTGTAAACTTGCCAACTCTTACCCCATGAACCCTCCGGGTAATCTGTTTGAAGCCTGTGGTAGTTCTTAGGGTATATTACAGGGTCGATGGGATAATTATGTTGTGCAAAAGGTCATAGAGGTAATTTAAAAAGTTTATAGCGTCTGCTGGGTAAAAATCCCTTGATTTTATGCCTTAATTAGCCACCATTAAGGTGGCTAATTATTTTTTGTAAATTAATTAATTATGTTATTTTAAATAAATCTGAATTTTGTTTTTAAATAATTAATTAATTTAATTAATTATTTTATTTAGGTAAATAATCACTAATTACTTTCCTTATTTGTAGATACTTTCTATTTTTTATTTTTTGTCTTCTTTTTAATGGGCTCATCCTCCCTCATTTCCTCTTGATCAATCTTTGATGGAGAGGAGCCCGAACTCCGAGAACTTTCTTGTTGAAGAAGGGTGCCCAGCCTTTGACCCGTCCGGTAACAGCGCGTCGGCCCTCGTCGAGGCCATCACGACATTTCTGAACCCCGAGGTGAGATCCACTTTTATTTCCCATCTTTTTCTCTAGGATAAATCATAGGTCGCATTTTTACTCCCATTTTATTAGTCTTTAGATTTTAAAAATCCCAAAAATTTTATCACCCATTTTTTGCGTCCGAATCCGATTGTTCATCTCATCTCGTGATCCTCACATTTTCATTTCTACCTCACACGACATATCACCTCCGGTCACGCACGGTGACCGGAGACACGGATCTGTCTTCCACTTTGCCAAGATCCACAATCACTCACGCACTCCATTTTTGTTTATAAATAAAAAAATATTTATTCCTAACATTTATTTTGCAGGACCACATACAAAACCTAATAAAAACAATTATTTCACTTTATAGATCCTGCTTCATGATGAGCTCAAAACCCAACAAAGCAACCGAGGTAGGATAAATCAAGAGCTAAGGTCGTTGCGACCTCAGTCGCTCGGGTGGCTCAACGAGAAAAATATCAGACCACCAAACGAAAGCAAACATCAATGAAAATCAAGGTAGCGGTCTCGCTATTAGATTAGCATGGTATCGCGACCAGGGTCGAACACAAGGAGCACGTGATGGCCTCGTGGCCTACGAAGTAGTCAGAAATAAAATCAAATAAAATAAAAAAGTTTTTGGTGGATTTTTAATAATTTTTATATTTTTTTGGATTTTTAAATTAATAAAGAAAATAAGAAACAAATACACAATCAACTTGGATGAATTATTTAACTACTCAAAATTCACCCAAAAAATCAAACAAAAAAGTTTTTATGTTTTTTATATTTTTCTACGTTTTTGGTTAATTTTTTGGGGTTTTCTGATTTTTATGGAATTTTATAAAAATGAAACAAGAAGAGAAAAGAGTGCTGCTGTCCAGTCAGACTTGGAGGGCTAAAATAAAATGGATGATGGCCCTATCAAGGTCTGAAGGTAATTTTCCTGTAAAGTGTGAAATGCAAGGAAAATTTAGGCACTGGTTTTATTAATTTTTGATTTTTCAATTGTTTATTAGAATTTTTTATAAGGTTTTCAATGTTTTTTAATTTTTACAGTTTTTATAAATCTAAAAATGACCAAAATTGGTCAGAACATCAAACACAGCCAAACAAACAATATCTAATTTTTTTGTAATTTTTAAAGATGTTTTAATATTTTTTTTGTAATTTTTAAAACTGGACAGCAAAGATAATACGTGTTTTTGAAAGTTTAAAAATAATGAAAAGAGTAAAAAATGTCTCCAAAATTTAGAGGAAATTTTACACCATGGCAGAAGCCATGTATCCAATTTTCATCAATTTAGAGTAGTTTTGCTATTTTATTAAAAACAAACACAAAGGCACAGTGCAGAGGGACATGCATGCAATTAAAATAAAGTCCTGGGCCCCTTGGATAACACGGCTGGAAAACTGAAGGGCCAAAGTGTAAAAAGCCTAGAGGCCCACGCACGATACGCGTGACTCAGGCCTGGAAGGACCTTTTTGTCATTCAAATTAATAAAAATATAAACATTAACACGCCACAAACACAGGATAAAAGTTGCAAATACACCAAAGCTCACGTGTCGATGCACGTGTCCATTACACACAGGGGTATAAATGCGAACAAAATAAACCACAGGGTCCTCTATGCAATATGTCTAAAATAAAAACAACTAATAAACGTATTTACAGGACTAGATAATAAATGCAAAAAACTACAGGGGCCTAAGAGCAATTACCCCTTATTATATGTGATGAATCTCGGATTCACCATTCTAAATCTCATTAATTAAGCTCAAGTCCCTCAAAATCAACTGCATTTCGGCATCTATTTCGCATAATTAGCATTTATGCATGATTTCATAAGAATTGCATTTTAGCATTAATTTCTGCATAAAATAAGAAGCCAAAAATCCGAGCAAAAAATGACCTGTAAATAGCCTAACTTCCCCTATTTTTAACTCCTCCATGCTAACACCGCATGACCCAGAACCACTTCCACTGTGTACACATCACTAACAAGAATAAATAAAAAATACAAAAAAATTACTAACCCTGTTAAGTGGACCAAAAACCCAAACCCTAGTTTCAAGATTTTCGGACTAAAAGCCACATATCTTCCCCATCTAGTGTCCGATTTGATCCTACTCACTTTTGAACTAATGCACATTCAATTACCTTCAAAACAAGACCAAGTTCAAGTGAATCGGAGCTCGTATGTGAAAGTTGGGTTTTGGGCCTCTTTTGTACATTGTATTTTTCGCGGCTTTTGACCCTATATTTTATGTATATATTTTCTTTATTAATAAAAATCTAAAAAAAAAAGAATTAGGTGTCTTCTATTTATCTTTGATTTTTCCATATTTTTCCGGATTTTTATCTTGTTTAAAAATGACAAAAAAATAGAAAACCCAAAAATCAAGGTATTCTATGTACATGGAATATCCCAAAAATTCACTTTTTACATTTGACTGAATTTGGCTTTGATGTCTTCATAAAAGTTGTCGATCTCATCGAGACGAGCATTTTTCGTGAAAAAACTTTTTCGATCCGAGGTCATTTGCTATTTCTTTTTGATTTTACAAATGATTTATTTTTCGATTTATCTGGAGCTGACACGTGGCAGCTCCAGAGGCTGCAACGTGTCAGCGTTTTTTGGGGTTTTTATTATATCGTTTAAAAAAAATTAAAAACCGGCGCGCACGTGCGTTACACGTGCCCCCAGGCACGTGCCCCTCACGTGCTGCGCCCTCTCCCCTTAACCCCTTGCCACGTGGCTTTCGCGTGGCCGTTCGATCTTGCTTGATCGAACGGCCCAAGTCCATCGTCTTCCTCTGGATCCGCCTCCCCCAAATCCGCAACGGTCCCCCGCATCCCTGTTGATCTCCGTAGCCACAGCCGCAACTGCCTCGCCGGCCCTTTGACCGAGTCGCCAATCGCCTCCCTCGCCTATAAAAGAGCCTCGCCGACTCCCTTTCTCAGACCATCCGCCGTTATCGAGGGGTTTGGTGGTGACAGCCCGGACCCGCCTCGACTTCGACGAGATCCGGCCGCCTACCCCACGACCGTCGCAGCGCCGCATCGGCCTAGCTGCTCAGCTCCGATCATCGTGAGCCAACGATTCTTCCGCTTCGCCGTTCAACATCGTCTGCAGCCTCCAACACCGCCGCATCGCCTTCGTCAACGACACACGCCTTCTTCAAAACTCCAGCTCCCTCTCCGCCACCTCCGACGACTATCACGCTGCCGCTGCAGCCTTCATCTCCGACAAAGTCTCCAAAGGCTCCGCGCTTCGCGCCGTCGAGCCACCGAACGACCTTCTCCACCGACGAACTCCTGCATCTCCGTCTTCATCGACTTCGACGACTTCGGCTCTGGTCCTCCCCACCGCCTTCGGCCAACCCCCGCTTCATCAGCGCCTCCTCCGCCTGGAGGGGCCCTCGCCCACGCCACCGGGCCCGCTCCTCCGTCTCCGACCCGCCTCCGTCGACCCCGTCAGCCATCGCCAGCGACCGACCCCGCTGCTCCTTCGCCAAAGACGTCGTCAGCCACCACACCTTGGACCGGCCCCCGCCTCGCCACCTGCTCCTCGCCTCAGGCCGGCCTTTGCCCCGCCACCGACCTCGCCACAGCAGCGGGCCACCTCCGCCTCCGCTGGTTATCGCCCAGCCAGCCCTCCGCCGTGACGCCATCACCCCAGCCACCGGGCGTGAAGCCCGAGGCTCCCCACGCACGTGCGTGGCACGTGCGGCGGGGGAGACCTTCATCTACCCACGGGTCACGTGCATCGCACGTGACCGCGTGGAATAATTGCAAGGAAGCCCCCGAAGACCCCCTGATTTGCGCTACAGTCCACTAGCCAGAGGCCACGTGCGTCGCACGTGACTCTCTAGTGAAATTGCATAGGGTCCCCCAGTTATCTAGGTAATTACAAACAAGTCCCCCCTCTGTAGTTTTCTTTATTTATCATATTTATTATATTTGCATCTGTACCCCTGTGTTCTCCACTACATTTTAGACCTATATATACATCGTTTTATTTATTTAAAAATAGCACTGTGTTCCTCTTATAATTCTCTACATTTTGGCATATTGTGGGCATTTTTGTGATTAACGGTTAATTATTAAATAATTGTTTTGCGAAAATTGGAATATTTTGCCCAATCTGTGCTCTGAAATTCATAGTAAATTAACCATTTCTCTAAAAATCTCCGAAAAATCGCGTAGTGTAGAGATTATTTTGATTAACATTGTGCCCAAAACTCTTTACATTTGCATGCATAAGTTGCTCTGTAAAAATCATTTAGCATATTTCAGTATTTGATTTTTAATAGGTATTCCACCCCACATTTTCAATGTTTTGGATTTTTCTGAGATCCATCACCTAGTGATAGATTTTAGATAATTTTATTTCTTGAAAATAAGTAGGTTTAATATTTATTATAATTAAATATTGAAAATCATTCTGTTTGCATTTAAAAATTCATAAAAAACTCATATTGCATCTAAAAATTCCAAAAAAATTACAATGCACTCATTTCATCGTCATTTACATTGTGACCAAGTTTCGTATTTTTCGGACATCGTTTGATTGAAATTTCCATTTTAGTCCCTAAAATAGGCCGAACTTGCATTTTGCATCTCATATTGCATTGAAAAATTCCAAAAAAAAAGACCGCCTTGAAAACCGAACTAAAAATTGGATAGACACAACTCTAGGTTGTTCCTTTTCCTCCTTGTGATCGACCTTGGGACTTGCCCAAGTAAAATAAACATAAAAACCACTTGATTGAAATTGAATAAAATTTATGGTTATTTCTTGACTGTTTCCGATCGCCGCCTACAACGAACGACACATCATTATTAACACGAACAAAGATTAAAAACAACTTCTTAACGCGGCTTTTACGGACTCGTCAGATGGCGCCGTTGCCAGGGAAGCAAACGGCTTAGTTTTTTGTTTTGAAAATTTTTTGCTCGGTTTTCCGAATTCAGGTAGTCTGTCCCCCGAATTTTTCACTGTAAATCCCATTTTATTTCTTGTATTTATTTTTCAGCATTTATTTCATTTATTTTATTTTTGATTATTTTCTGAGTCACTCTCTTACATTCTCTCTCTTATTTTTCTTACGAGGTACCCGGCGCACGTGGAGCGGTTTTTCAAGGAGCCGACGCATCTTCACCAACACCCGAAGAAACCGCAATTAAATTAAGATCGAGTCGAGTCGTGAGAGAGCGTAGAGTCTAGGTTTTTAATTTCTGCAATTTTAATTTCTGCTCATTTATAGCGGTGTCCGTTTGGACTCTCGCGTGTGTAAAAAGACCTTGAACTTTATTTGTGGTGTGTCGTGGCCTGTTTCACTCTCCGGAGAGGGTGGGGCCCGACTTGAGTGGCGATTAGGATAGACCTGCACATACGGCTCTTAGAGCATTTTTATTTTTGATTGTGCTCGTAGGATCTTAAGCCACACTGCACTTTAACTGAAACACACATTAGATCGTTCAATTTAGCCAAAGTCAACTCAATTCTTCCCGCTAATAGAACTTTCTGCTTAGGTGCGGTTTTCATCGGCTTGCACGCATTTAGTATAAATTTTTCAATTCTGTATTACATCCCACATGGAGATTGCGAGGAGGCACTGTAAGTCTTCTAACTGAGCATTCATCATAGTTTTCCGCGTGCATCGGCTTTTCCCGAATTCCTCTCTCTTGTTTTATCACATAAATCTAAAGGAAATTGGGACTGGACGGTAGACGTGTAATTGTGTTCATCTAAATTCTTCAGTGATCGCCTCAATAAAATTGGGACTGTTAAATAAAGCCGATAAAAAAAACCATAAAATCAAGAATTTCTGCGGGAGAGCAACCCCGGCATTGTTTGATTTTATCTTGCAGCGAGGAGAGAGACGCACACTAGGATAGAGCCCAGCTCCAAACCTAACATCTCGTTTAAACGGCTTGCAAGATTGAATTTATCACCAACTAAAATTGAAAAGATAATAGCCGAACTCTTACGGCTTCATTGTGTGAGTTGGTGAACCCGGGGTTTGAATTGTGTTTGCATTGGTGTGCGTGAACCGATTGCAAGATCAATAGCCGCACATTCGATAAAAATTCTCTTGACTATCCCGTGCAATCATCTCTTCCCTCTCTTGATTTGAACCTCATAATGGAACTCTTGTCCAAAAACTCTCGTAGATCCAACCCCCCATTCCTCTCAAAAATGACGGAACACCCATCGGAATTATACTATGAAAATGAATTCGTGTCGGTTAGACCCAAAACACCTCCTCCAAGAAACTCAACCACCATCTCTTTTCACCAATCCGATAGGCTTCATGAATGACAACCCCTTCTTCAGACATGCTCCACCATACCAAGATCCGACCACTCATGATCAAAAAAAAAAATTTTACTCGGATCAACTCCACATGACTGGACCATATGAGCAGACGCCTTCCATGATTATTGAGGAGATATTTTCTAAAATTAATGATCATATATTGGATCTTCCAAGAAATTCTCCTCCCAGCACAAACGAGAAAATGGAAGATGAAATTATCGAACACACACCGACTGCGCCTATGATTGATCATGAACCAAATCTTGAGGAGGATATTTTGAGGATAAATAAGAAATTCAATTCAATAGAGGAGAGATTTCAAAAATTTACCGATCGATTCATCGCATTCTATGGTGGCTCGGACAGTAAAATGAATGAGGAAATAACTGGATCTGAGATTGAAAATTCTGAGAATATTCAGGGACCTATGGATAATTCTGAAAATGATTATGCTGCTGACCGTCACCCTGAACATCAGAGCCCCTCTTCATCTGAAGAACACCCCACACCCCCACACCACCCAGAAAATGCCAAAAAAATGGAAATATTTGAAAACCACAAAAAATTGAAAATTCAGAAAATTTCATAAAAATTAAAACTGAAGATGATCTGCGAAATTTGGATCCGACTATACGGGAAGCACTGGAGAAACGCTTGATGTTTGAACTTCCCTTTATCCAGGCCATTGAACACTTCCCCGACCTTAAAAGATTTATAACAGATAAATTAATGAACAAAAAGTCGGGTAGGATACGAACAAAGACCGAAAGACATATCTTGTCAATGGCCTCCTCCTTGGTGTTGAGGAGAAAAATCAAGAGCCGCATAGTGAAGCGGTTGCCCAGATTTGACTGTGAAATCAAAGACACAATTTTTACCCATGCTCGGATTGATGACGATTCACCGATTAATATCCTCCCGACCTCGGTATTTCACGAACTCAAACTCGGACCAATTCGGAAGATACGAGAGATTGTCCAATTGGCAGACCGATCGATAAAAAGGCCGAGAGGAACCATTTCTGTCATCATGAAATTCCAAGGTGCTCCGCTCAAGGTAGAATTCACGATCATTGATATTGAGCATCAAGGAGAATTTACCCAGTCTCCAATCATTCTCGGAAAGCCATTCTTGGCATTGGCCAAGGCGAGTATCGATTGTGAGACTCGGGAAATCAATTTCACAGCATTGGAAGCACTTAAATCTGACCCTATCTTTGAGGAACCACGATCTTCTGAGGCAGCCCACGAAGTCCCCAACAACCGTAACCATGAAGCAGATAGCGGTTGTTGATGAGACTATTGGTTTAGAAAATCTCCCCCCTGCTCCATTCCCAGCCGCTCTCACCATGGACAATCATGTATATGAATCATATGATCCGGAGACTTATGCATGGGCACACCCTGGGTCAACCTACTCTGACTGCATGGATTACATCAACTCGACACAGGAATGCGCCAACATCGAATCAGTTGAGAAAGAACATGCAGAGACTCTCCCCAATATTCAAATTCCCGAGGATCTCAAAATAGACAAATCTTTCTACTACGATCCTGAGACATATGCATGGTCACACCCTGGAGCAACATTCTCTGAATATCTTGACCAAGTCATCCCAAATCGAGAGTGCTCAAACATTCGGGAGACTAAGAGCAAGCACGCAGACCAAACACTGACCAAGGAAAATTCTAATGGCTATTCATCTTGATATTCGAGTAAACCGATACCTTCACGACGAAATAAAAAGAGAGCCACCTTTGACCTTTTGGAAGAGGAATCAGTTGATGATCCCTCATCAGGTCCGGAAAAGATGGTTTACATGAGTGAAGTCTGTTCGGCAGCCCTAAAGCCATATCTTGGTAAGGATCCAAAATTCAATCCTCGTTGGACAACTCCCGTTCCTAACTACTAGTCATCCAAAGCTGATGCTCCTACATTCTTCAAGTACACTGGAATTCTTTCGTATGAGCTGACTGAGACCGGTGCTTCTGAGTATTTATCTGAGGACAAACTGACTGACCCCAAGAAGGAACGAAGTCTGAGGAAACAACTGAAGAAACAAAAAAGACCAGAATACTTGGAGTATGTCCACTTTCAAATACTACTCCTCTGAGGATAACTCTGATGATGGATATCTTTCATCTGACTCAAACAATTCATCTACTATCCATCATAATTTGTCTGAGGATGACACTGACAATAGTTGGGAATCATATACCTCATCTTTATCTCATCACTACGATCTTCCACCACAGGCTCACAAAAAGATCAGCCGAAAACCTCCTTAATCATCGGCTACCCACCCTCCCTCCCGACCACATCGGTCTCCTTGTATAGCTTCTTCTTCTACTCAGGCCAAGGCCTAAGTATAGGGGGGGACCGATGCCATCTGTATTTATCATTCTTCTCCTAACTCCCGATCGCTCCATTTCCACCCTTCTTTCATACTTAGGCTGATCAGAGCCTAAGTATAGGGGGAACCGACATCCACCTGTATATACTCTTTTCATTCACATATCCAGACCGCTTCATTCTTTTCTTTTTATTCTTTCACTCCCTTACGCTTAGCCCGAGCTATGTCTTCTTTACGCTTCTTGTACTCTGAGGACATAGCACTCGCTAAGTATAGGGGGGTCTGTATATATACTTTGTATATATTTTTCCCACATCTCGTACTTTCGCGTCAGTCTATATGTATTTACGGGGTGGGTACTAACCTGAAAAAAAAAGGAGAGAGGCTTCTTATTCCAGCATAAAAAAAATCCCTTGCATAAAATGTCAAAAAAAATTGTGTCAGCATTTCCACCTACACTTCATCCAACACCGCATACATTTGCATCTGTGAAAAGTCATTGGGTTCTGAACCGAGTTATGAGTAGAAATCGAGAGTGGTATGTACTTGACCTTAATCCACCTAATTTTCAGAGGAACTTCACCGAGAAATAGGATTTTAAGAGCTTCAAGTCTTTTAGACTTAATTCCTTAAGTTTCACATGACAATGTGCAGCGTTTGACTCTTAGTGTCTAACCTGGTCTCTTCATTCTGGGTACAACTCTGGAATAGGGAATTAATTCGCACTCTCGCACTATGCACTTAGCTCAACTCAGACGGGATGTTGGAAGACTGTGTGAGTCTCTTTTCTGGTAGCGTGGAAATCTAAAGACCGGAGTACGGGTTGAAATAAAGCTTCGGAAAAGGGATGGACGGCTGGGCACAATTTTTCTAAGACCCCAAAAAAATGTACGGAACAAAAAGATTCTATATCCGTAGGGGCACAACAAGATCCAAGCAGAACCACCAAAAATTCCAAATACAAAGAAGCATTCTACCAAATAAAAATCCGACCAAAAAGGTCCAAGCTTACAGAACCTGCAGATCTTGGTGGAGACTCGGCTACACTGGCCATCTTCACAAGGAGAGGTGACTACACTGGCCACCCTCCAGTTCTTTTCTCTTTCTTCTATCTTCTCCCTCATTCGATTGTGAACACAGCACGACAGACCTTAGAAGGAAATACCTGACTCCCCGAGGACGAGTTACTGGAGAGGAGAAGAGCATGGTAGTCCAGCATTCTGGATGAGAAGAGCTAAAACCCTTCACACACATGAGTCGGTTATTCAATATTCATAAGGTATACTTTGGGAAGAGGGTTGATCTAAGATGACTTCTGAGCCGAAACTGTGACAATGATGTGTAGAACTTGAGGGCTGTTGATTTTAAAATTCTAAGTCTCACAGAAGTTCCGCCACATTATTAATCCAAAGGTCAAGTTTAGTCTCACTTTCACCTTCAGTTCATGGTCTTGGTATGGAACCTAGTCTCATTTCACTTCATGGCATTTCTTTTTGATGCTCAGGGACGAGCATGGTTTAAGTATAGGGGGATGATGAATCTCGGATTCACCATTCTAAGTCTCATTAATTAAGCTCAAGTCCCTCAAAATCAACTGCATTTCGGAATCTATTTCGTATAATTAGCATTTATGCATGATTTCATAAGAATTGCATTTTAGCATTAATTTCTGCATAAAATAAGAAGCCAAAAATCCGAGCAAAAAATGACCTGTAAATAGCCTAACTTCCCCTATTTTTAACTCCTCCATGCTAACACCGCATGACCCAGAACCACTTCCACTGTGTACACATCACTAACAAGAATAAATAAAAAATACAAAAAAATTACTAATCCTGTTAAGTGGACCAAAAACCTAAACCCTAGTTTCAAGATTTTCGGACTAAAAGCCACATATCTTCCCCATCTAGTGTCCGATTTGATCCTACTCACTTTTGAACTAATTCACATTCAATTACCTTCAAAACAAGACCAAGTTCAAGTGAATCGGAGCTCGTATGTGAAAGTTGGGTTTTGGGCCTCTTTTGTACATTGTATTTTTCGCGGCTTTTGACCCTATATTTTATGTATATATTTTCTTTATTAATAAAAATCTAAAAAAAAGAATTAGGTGTCTTCTATTTATCTTTGATTTTTCCATATTTTTCCGGATTTTTATCTTGTTTAAAAATGACAAAAAAATAGAAAACCCAAAAATCAAGGTATTCTATGTACATGGGATATCCCAAAAATTTACTTTTTACATTTGACCAAATTTGGCTTTGATGTCTTCATGAAAGTTGTAGATCTCATCGAGACGAGCATTTTTTGTGAAGAAACTTTTTCGATCCGAGGTCATTTGCTATTTCTTTTTGATTTTACAAACGATTTATTTTTCGATTTATCTGGAGCTGACACGTGGCAGCTCCAGAGGCCGCCACGTGTCAGCGTTTTTTGGGGTTTTTATTATATCGTTTAAAAAAAATTAAAAACCGGCGCGCACGTGCGTTGCACGTGCCCCCAGGCACGTGCCCCTCACGTGCTGCGCCCTCTCCCCTTAACCCCTTGCCACGTGGCTTTCGCGTGGCCGTTCGATCTTGCTTGATCGAACGGCCCAAGTCCATCGTCTTCCTCTGGATCTGCCTCCCCCAAATCGGCAACGGTCCCCCGCATCCCTGTTGATCTCCGTAACCACAGCCGCAACTGCCTCACCGGCCCTTTGACCGCGTCGCCAATCGCCTCCCTCGCCTATAAAAGAGCCTCGCCGACCCCCTTTCTCAGACCATCCGCCGTTATCGAGGGGTTTGGTGGTGACAGCCCGGACCCGCCTCGACTTCGACAAGATCCGGCCGCCTACCCCACGGCCGTCGCAGCGCCGCATCGGCCTAGCTGCTCAGCTCCGATCATCATGAGCCAACGATTCTTCCGCTTCGCCGTTCAACATCGTCTGCAGCCTCCAACGCCGCTGCATCGCCTTCGTCAACGACACACGCCTTCTTCAAAACTCCAGCTACCTCTCTGCCACCTTCGACGACTATCACGCCGCCGTTGCAGCCTTCGTCTCCGACAAAGTCTCCAAAGGCTCCGCGCTTCGCGCCGTCGAGCCACCGAACAACCTTCTCCGCCGACGAACTCCTGCATCTCCGTCTTTATCGACTTCGACGACTTCGGCTCTGGTCCTCCCCACCGCCTTCGGCCAACCCCCGCTTCATCAGCGCCTCCTCCGCCTGGAGCGGCCCTCGCCCACGCCACCGGGCCCGCTCCTCCGTCTCCGACCCGCCTCCGCCGACCCCGTCAGCCATCGCCAGCGACCGACCCCGCTGCTCCTTCGCCAAAGACGTCGTCAGCCACCACGCCTTGGACCGGCCTCCGCCTCGCCACCTGCTCCTCGCCTCAGGCCGGCCTTCGCCCCGCCACCGACCTCGCCACAGCAGCGGGCCACCTCCGCCTCCGCTGGTTATCGCCCAGCCAGCCCTCCGCCGTGACGCCATCGCCCCAGCCACCGGGCGTGAAGCCCGAGGCTCCCCACGCACGTGCGGGGCACGTGCGGCGGGGGAGACCTTCATCTACCCACGGGTCACGTGCATCGCACGTGACCGCGTGGAATAATTGCAAGGAAGCCCCCGAAGACCCCCTGATTTGCGCTACAGTCCACTAGCCAGAGGCCACGTGCGTCGCACGCGACTCTTTGGTGAAATTGCATAGGGTCCCCCAGTTATCTAGGTAATTACAAACAAGTCCCCCCTCTGTAGTTTTCTTTATTTATCATATTTATTATATTTGCATCTGTACCCCTGTGTTCTCCACTGCATTTTAGACCTATATATACATCGTTTTATTTATTTAAAAATAACACTGTGTTCCTCTTATAATTCTCTACATTTTGGCATATTGTGGGCATTTTTGTGATTAACAGTTAATTAATAAATAATTGTTTTGCGAAAATTGGAATATTTTGCCCAATCTGTGCTCTGAAATTCATAGTAAATTAACCATTTCTCTAAAAATCTCCGAAAAATCACGTAGTGTAGAGATTATTTTGATTAACATTGTGCCCAAAAATCTTTACATTTGCATGCATAAGTTGCTCTGTAAAAATCATTTACCATATTTCAGTATTTGATTTTTAATAGGTATTCCACCCCACATTTTCAATGTTTAGGATTTTTCTGAGATCCAGTGATAGATCTTAGATAATTTTATTTCTTGAAAATAAGTAGGTTTAATATTTATTATAATTAAATATTGAAAATCATTCTGTTTGTATTTAAAAATTCATAAAAAAATTCATATTGCATCTAAAAATTCCAAAAAAATTACAGTGCACTCATTTCATCGTCATTTACATTGTGACCTAGTTTCGTATTTTTCGGACATCATTTGATTGAAATTTCCATTTTAGTCCCTAAAATAGGCCGAACTTGCATTTTGCATCTCATATTGCATTGAAAAATTCCAAAAAAAAAGACCGCCTTGAAAACCGAACTAAAAATTGGATAGACACAACTCTAGGTTGTTCCTTTGCCTCCTTGTGATCGACCTTGGGACTTGCCCAAGTAAAATAAACATAAAAACCACTTGATTGAAATTGAATAAAAATTGTGGTTATTTCTTGACTGTTTCCGATCGCCGCCTACAACGAACGACACATCATTATTAACACGAACAAAGATTAAAAACAACTTCTTAATGCGGCTTTTAGGGACTCGTCAATATGCCAATGGTCAGATGAGCACCACGTGTGATATCCAACAGTCAGGGGGGTGGCGCCTCAACAAAGGGTTCCTCGGCGATGATCCAACGATTGGGGATGCGCCACATGTCTAATCAACGGTCGAGAGGCGCTGAATCCCCTTCGCTGGATGGAGGGCTGAGAGGAGGCCACGTGTAGATCCGACGGTGGCTGCTGGGCCTCCTCTTAGCCCTGATCGGACGGTCCGCACATGATTTGGAGCTGAAGGGAGATCGGACGGTCGGGGAGGATGCTCAATGAACTCGACGCCGGCGAGTTTCACCAGGTTCGTGCGTCTACAGGAGAGCTCCTCTGAGGCTCCCGAGGATCGAAAAAAGAACACCTGGGCCTCCTGCGTCTAACGAGACCCTCCGATGGTGCAACGAAGCTCCGGAGAGCTCAGGCGGCACCGGCGGAGGTGGAGCTGCTGCTCCTGACTGTCCGAGCCCTCAGATGGGCTTGGTTGACCTGCAAAGCAAAGCAACAAGCTCCTGGGTCGAGGGCAAAGTGCCTCGACCCGGTTAGCGGTGGTGTAGGTGGTCGGTGCGTCGAGATGAGGGGCTCCGGCGAAGCGACGGCGGTGGAGCCCCAATCCCAGTTCCGTGGCGAACTGGGTTGAACGAAGGGGTGGAGAAGGTGCGTGGGGGAAGGGCGAAGGTGTTGGTCGACTCCGATGATCGAACGGTGGGCTAGGGTGGTCGGAATCGGGGTTCGTCAGCGACAGGATGATTTGGGCGTAAATGAAAATTAGCTAAGGACGGAAAGAACTAAGGGTACCTGATGGATGAGATCGACTGGGGAAGAGCTGGGGAAGCTCTAGGTCCTAGCCTTGAGGGCCGTAGGTGCCCGAGGCTCGAGCACCACGTCTAAGCGGCGCACGACGGCGTGAAGCTGCCGGATCGATGGTCCGACCCCTCCTTCCTCGCTGCAACACGGCCACTCGCAAGCTGTCACTCAGGCGGTGGCTATGGAGGTCCTAGGGTGGAGTGAGATGAGCCAAAGATGCGTGAAAATGGAGGCGGAGCTCAGACTATATACGAGTGAGGGTCCGACAAGAGTAGGTCAGGCAGGGCACGGCGAGGCTTGGAAACCTAGGTGGATGATCGGGCGTGGGTTAGTGATGAATCAGTGATAATCGGGGCCCGAGGTTTTGATTAATGAAAGTTGGATCATGCTGAGAAAAATCAGTGAAATTGGGTCAGGAGCAAGGATCCACGGGTCTGTGGTCCAAGGGGGGGAGTTGACCGGGGGGTCAACGTCCCCCGTGGACCAATCAGAAAAGGCCATGTCAGAATTATTTGGAAATTGAAAATAAAATAATAAATGGCTGAATTATTAAAAACTCAAAACATGAAAAGTGTTTCTTTTATTTTAAACTATTTTTGTGATTTTTAATTATTTTTTTGAAATAAAAATAAGGTATTTACAATATAGTGCTATATATAGGTATATATACAATATTGATTTTTAATTTTTGATTTTTAATTAATTATTTTTGTACATTTTTATTCCCATTTTATATTTTATTTATTTATAGCATAAAATTAGGAATGAAAAGGTATTTTTAAATTATTTTTATTATTTATGTACAAGGGTAAAATAAATAGATATATACATCTATACTCATGGTATATATACAATGTTTCTTTTGGTTTTTATTTTTGTTCTTTTTATTTTTTTTGTTTTTATGGTTTTTATTTCATTTATTTACAACATGAAATATAGAATATATACAAGTTTTATGAGAATTTAATTTATTTATTTACAAGGTAAAATAAATAAAAGTGTGGTCTTATGTAAATGGTGAATATGTACAAGGGAGGTTATTTTTATTTTCTTTTTAATTTCTATTTTTATTTTGATTTTGTATTTACAAATATTTACAAATATATACAAACCCATTTTTATTTTATTTTTAGAGGAAAATATTATTATTATATTTACAGGTATATGTACACATGAGCTCCCTATCTCTCTCTACTTTGGCTTTTATGCGGTCAGGCCCATGCTGAGCCCTCCCTTTGGATTAGGTTGCTCAATATTTATTCTAAATATCTCCCTCTTTTTCTTTTAATTATTTATTCTTTTATTTTTGCACAAAAACATGCTAATTATTAGTTTTTACACAATGCATGCACTTTGGTAATTATTTGTATTTACAGACATATACATGTATTTGCAAAGGTTTTTGTAGCTAAAATATAAGAATAAAGAGTGATGAATGAGTATTCATCACCCCCTATACTTAACTTTGCTAGTCCCTTAGCAAACACTTATTTGAAAAAGAAGTGAAAAAGAGAAAGAAAAAGAAAAAGAGGAGAATGTACAAGGATCAAGGTTGATTATTAAACTTGCCTTCATTAAATTGAGATATGGAGCTCGATCAGATCTTTGGATTATTAATGTGTCGGAACCTTATTTGGACTTAAGCTTAAGACTCAACAGCCTCTAAGTTCCACCAATTTATAATCAGGACTCCTCAACAATCCAGATCAGAACAAGTCACCAAACACAAACCCTGAAGACCATGAATCTTTTCTTGTACTGTGAATGTGAAGTGTAAGCTCTCCACCTCAGAAGTGACAACTTGACAACCCTCCAAAATAAGGTAACTCTATGATCCCAATCTGGCCACTCTTTCCTCGAGGAGCGGGGTATTCCCTTCTAAGTTCAAGTTCAACCGGCTCAAGAAGAGGGGGAAGAAGAGAATGGACCATGGCCAGTGTAGCCATGTATCCTTGGGAGCTCAACCGGTGTAGCCAAGTCTCCCTGCTGCAAGCTACATAAGGTGGGACATGAATCTCAAGCTTTGTTTATTGCACTATATACATAATCCGGTGGGATTATCATTTTCTATCAGACCCACCACTTTTTTGGAGTTATTTTCCTTTTGCATTTTTTAGAGTGCATCTATACAACATATACATGTGCAGCATATATACAAGGAGTTTTTCCTCTTGAGCCAGTAGACTATCCCTCTTTTGAAGCATTATTGCAACCCACAACTCCTGTCGTTAGACCTCATGGCAACCAGACCAAGTTGAGACGCACTTCCTTCACTAAAAGAAGAAGAGAGGTGATAACGCTCCTGCACCCTTAGTTAATTCAGGCAAATTAATGTCCAACTTAATTAATGTAATTCGTTGTAGTCGGATACGAGATGTTGATCAAAAACCACTTATCGATTAATTTGAAGTTAATTTTAAGCGGCAATATATTTTTTTTACTTGGGTTAAGTCCAAGGTCGATCTCAGGGAGGCATCTGTCTCCTTAGGTGAATTTCAGCAATTATTCAGGTGTTGATTTTCGAGGAATAATTTTTTTGGTCTTTTTACTTTTTATGTAGACTTATGCAGACAAGGCAAGCCAATTTACTGTGTAATTTAATTAATGTATCAAATCAAGTCCAAAAATCATGAAAGTTGGCCAGATGGTTAATCAAGATGAAAATGACCTACACTAATATTTTTGGAATTTTTCGACTCAAAACAAATTTTCTGTGAATTAAATAAACAGACAGAGTGATTTTCAGTATTTAATTTTTAATAAATATCAAATCACAATTTTTTTCAAGAACTAAAATTATCCTAGGTGGCTCTAATGATAAGGGACCTAGGAAAATTAACAGGACTTAATTTTACTGTGAAATGAATTAATTAAAATTAATTAAAGAAAATCACTCAACTATTTATTTAGGCCTCGATATGTGTGCAAATGCTATGAAATTTTTATGGCTTGTTAAAAATGATGTCCTTAAGCTACTGTGAATTTTTGATAATTTTTGAAGGCACAGATAATTAATTAAAAATCAAGAGGCATCACTGGGCAAAATATGTCAACAATGAACCAATTAATTCATTAATAATTCAAACAAGCCTACAAAAATACGACACGTGTGCTCATAGACAGAGGACAAAATTTCCAACAACATGCAATTTTTAGATTCTCAAAATGATGAAAAATGCATTCTAGGGACACGTGCGAACACATGGGTATAGATGCAATACTGGAAATTAAAATTACAAAAAGCAAATATGCTGACAGGGACTAAAATGCAATTACCGATAATATGGTGGGCTCTTGTGCAATTTCTCCACGAAACACGTGCTCCTCACGTGGGGTCTGCTTCACATGGACCTCTTTGTAATTTCGGAAAGCTTCAGGGACTTCTGTGCAATTAACCCAGGCCGCACGTGCTCCTCACGTGGGCGGCCTAGGTTCGGAGGGCGTCGGTGGCTCGGAGCGAGGCTCGGGTCCTCTGGAGGTTCGGACTGCGGCTCGATGCAGCCTCGGGTCGCCCGAGCCTAGGCTTGGAGGCCGAGGCTCGGACTCGTCGACGTGGCGGCCTGAAGGCCCTCGGATCAAAATGGATCCAAGGGTTGTCGATGAAGACGCGTGGCAACTGGAGAGCCGTCAAATCTGAGGCGCGATCAACGGTCGAGGACGGGCGCGGTGAGGGAACACGTGGCGGGACGAGGGCCGTTCGATCGGTTGATCGAACGACTGCTGCTGCTTCGTCTCGAACGGTCCTCCGCCACCTGCGGAGGAGAAGGCGGAGCTCCGGTGAAGCTGGCCCTACTCCGCCTCGGTCGCTGGGCGTCGATGAAGCGTTTCGTCGGCTCCCACGTAGCTCGGACGAAGCGGGAGCGTACGGCGAAGCCTCCGGTGGCCTCAAGATCCTTGGAGATGTGCTGAAGCTCGACGTCGATGAAGCTCGAAGGGAGCTCCGGTGAAGCTCCGGCCAATGAAGGAAAGAGGACCTGCAAATAGTTAGGTGTATAGCCGAGGCGTGCAAGTGCTCGTGGAGAAGTTTGGCGTGATCGGCGAGGCTTGATGTGGAGTGTGGTTGGCTGGCAAGCAAGCTCCGGCCAAACAGCGGAGCTGTTCGTCGGAGTAGCGTGAAACGCGTCGATGAAGTGTAAAAATGGGTCAGCGAGGACGGGAGCTTCGACGCGAAGCTCGTCGAGGTGATTTGGAGGCGCGAGGGTGGCCAATGGCGATGAATAAAATCGGAGAAAAAGCAAGAAAATAAAGAAGAAGATCGGAGGACGAATGGATGGGGTTACCTGGGGAATGGGGCTCAGATTTGAGCTCCAGGTCTTCGCTCAAGGGATCGGTAGGGTCCCGAGCTCGGGCAGCTGCTCGAGGGAGGCTGCAGCACGGCGGTGGCGGCCGTGGATCTCGCCGGAGTTGGATCCCTATCTTCGCTCGACAACACACCAAATTGCTGTCACCAATGGGTAGCTTGGAGCTTGAGGGACCTCTCTGGAGTGGCGGATGGGGGTGAACGGCGCCGGTGGTGGCGTATTTATAAGGCGAAGGAGGTGGGTTGGCTGGTGGAGTGGCGAGGTTGGTGGTCGTCGTGGGGTGAGTATGGTGGAGATGGTGGAGCTTGAGGGAGCTGGCGAGGGAGAGGGATGAGTGGGTGACGTCGTGGGGAGGTCAGCGACCGGAGGAGATGGCTGACGTGTGTCCAAAAAAAGAAAGGGGGCGCCCCTCCCGCAAGGCAAGGGACGTGGGGGAGAGGGGCGACTGGAGGTAGGAGACGAGGTCTCCACCGTTGGATCTTGAGATCCAACGGTGGGGATCAAGGGGGATCTGGTCGGGTAGGATTAGATCTGGGGTGCGGAGATGACGGGCCGTGATGGAGCCACGTGGCGAGATGAGGGTGAAGCGCACGCGAACGGCCTAGATGAGGAGATAGGGTTGATCAGAGGGCCACGATTCGCAGGGAGAAGGGCGGCTGCGATGAGAGGATCGGGGATGCGATCAAGCGGCGTAGATGCCGCCACGTGGAAGGTTCTGGTGAAGGCGCGGACGAGCGGCGTAGATCACAGCTAGGGAAGATCTGATGGTCCAGGCGAGGGGCGGCGTGGGCAGCGTTGGGCCGTTGGATCTAGAGCGAGATCCAACGGCTGAAGGCGCGGGCGGATGAGGCGATGGGAGGCGGGCCGCGTGGCGCAACCAGAGGGCGCCACGTGGCCTGCTGTGAGTGGCTGGAGTAAGAGACACGTGTAGAGAGAAGAGGGAGCCGAATTTGGAATAACTCAAAACATGAAAGTTGTAGATCTCAATGAGATCTACAAGTTTCATGTTGACCAAAGACGGAGATGAGGTCAAATATGATACATAAATACAAGGATACCTAAATATACATATGTAGTATACAAACTGACCCAAAAACCCAAGTTTCTCATACTAGCTCCAAATTCAATGAAATTAGTCTCATTTTAAAGGTCTTTTGATATGTAATATTCTAAGAGTGAGTAGACCTAATTCAGGCTTTGTATGAGGGCTTTATGTGTACTTTAGTGTACAAGGACTCTCAGGCTATATTGGCTATTTTACAAGGGTGATTTTTGACATTCTTCCCTATGTTTTTAACTAAGGAATATAGATTATAGAGAAGATGTTATTTTGGTGAAGAGGTATTTTACAAGGGATTTTTGGCTTCTTATTTAGATGCAAATGAGCTCCTAAACTACATGAGTTATGAATACATGCATGAATGCTATTTATGCAAGATAAAAGGAAATATGCCTCTATTTTCTCGGGAACAAGGCCCTATTTTTGACTTTTGAAGTGATGAATCACAGATTCATCAACCCCCTATACTTAAACCTTGCTCGTCCCCGAGCAACTAAATGAAATGCAAGAGTGAAATGATTTTGGGTTCCAAACCAAGGTCATGAACAAAAGTTGAAAAATGGAGCCTGACTCGACCTTTGGATTAATTGTGTGGCGGAACCTTATTGGGCCCTGGACTTAAGACTTAACAGACTTCAAGTTCCACAAGTCTTCTATTCAAGACGCCTCAATAGTCAGGTCAGAACAAATCCTCAAACGCAAATTTCTGATGACTATGATTCTTACTTGTACTGTGTAAGTGATTTGTAACTCCCCACATCAGAAATGGCTCAGAAACAGCCTCCTCTAACAAGGTAACTCAATAACCCGGTCCAGTGACTCTTTCCTCGAGGAGCGGGGTATTCCCTTCTAAGTTCAAGTGCGACCAACTCAAGAGGAGGGGGTAGAGAAGAGAATGGACGATAGCCAGTGTAGCTACCTATCCCGGGATGCCTGACCAGTGTAGCCAAGTCATCCAGCTGCATTGCTTTACTAGTTTACATACTCCGACAGGTATTATATTTTTTTTTTGGACCTGTCTGATTTTTTTGGAGTTCTTTCTTGCAATTTTTTTTCGAAAAGAGCAGCATGTACATCAGGAGTTTTTCCTCTTGAGTCAGTAGACTATCCCTCTTTTGAAGCATTATTGCAACCCACAGCATCCTGTCCTTAGATGTCAACACCACTAGACTAGGTTGAGACGCACTTCCCTCCCTAGAGGAGGACGGATGTTTCCACCCGTGTGCTACTCCAAGCTAAAGGATTCTACCTCCTCACCACCTCATCAATGAAGAGCTACGTGCATAGTGCTTGTCCAAGTTAGGTCACTGTCTATAAGAATCATGCGTGTGCACGAGATATTCTACTTAGACTAATCAAGATGACATGTGAACATAGACTTGCGGACTCAAAGAATTAAGTCACTTGACCCGAGAAATCTTAACTCCAGTTCCTGTAAGGTTCCTCTGAAATTAGGTGGATTAAGGTCAAATCAAGTCCATCCTCAATATCCACTCATAACTTGGTTCAGAACCCACTAGCTTTTCACTTTGCATATGCAAAGATATGTAGATGAGATGAGATGTCATGCTATGAAAATGCAAGACTCTTTTTATTTTTCTATGCAGAGATGATATGCAAGAGTAAATAAGAAGCCTATTTTTATAGTTTTCGTCATTTTTTTTGTTTTTTTTTGTTTATTTATTTATTTTTTTTTCAATTTTTACCCACCCGTTAGTATTGTAAAATATACAAAAATACGCGCAAGTACGAGCTATGGGTAAAGTATATACGTAATATATACACACCCCCCTATACTTAGCGTGTGCTATGTCCTCAGAGCACGAAGAGCGAGGAAAAAGACATAGCTCGTGCTAAGCGTAGGAGAGCCAAAAGGAACAGAAAAATATAGAAGTCGTCTCGCCCCCCCTATACTTAGGCTATGCCAGCCTAAGTGTAGACGAAGATCAGGAATGGGGCGGACGAGGGAAATATGAGAAATGATTGAGTATACAATGCGGGCATCGGTCCCCCCTATACTTAGGCTCTAGTCAGCCTAAGTATAGGACAGTAATGAGTGTGAGAACCGATGTGATTTGGAGAATGTACAGTGAATCGACTCGGGTCACCCCTCCCCCCTATACTTAGGATCTGGTCATCCTAAGTATAGTCCAAGATAAGGGTTCGATGATGTGGGGATGGGTTACTAGAATCGTGGACGTAAAGGATAGGATATACAGGAAGAATGATATATATACAGATGAGTCGGTTTGAATCTTTTGAAGATGCTGCTGATGGCTGGAGTTCATTGCTGCAAGGTCTCATACGCGGCTTGAGATGCATCTGCTGTATCTGTCTCGCGCATGAATACAATCTCCTCCACATGGACTAACTGTTCATTGGATTCGACGAAGTGCTTCAACAGCTGCCCATTTACTAGGAATGTCGGTGCGTCATCTGCGAGATCTGAGATCTCGACACATCCACTATCATGCACCGTACGGACGACAAATGGTCCCGTCCACTTAGACTTTAATTTGCCTTGGAAAGTCTTCAGCCTGGCATTGAACAACCATACCTTCTGTCCAGGAACAAAGGTCTTTCGTCTGATATATCTATCGTGCCAACGCTTCACTTTGTCCTTGTACACCACACTGTTGTCGTATGCTCGGTTTCTGACTTCCACAAGCTCATTCAGATCCATGTCTCTCTGTTTCTGCCCCAGGTGTGTGTTCCAGTTGACTTTTTTTTATTGCCCATTCTGATTTGTGCACTAACTCTGCGGGCAAATGGCACGGCTTTCCGAATACCATTCGGAATGGGGAGGTGCTTAACGGTGTCTTGTAAGCCGTCCTATACGCCCAGAGGACTTGATCCAAGATCTGCGACCAGTCCTTCCTGTCCGGGCAGACAAGCTTTTGCAATATGGTTTTCACCTCCCTATTGGACACCTCAGCCATACCGTTAGTTTGTGGGTGGTAAGGACTCGCGACACGGTGTTCGATGCCGTAGTCCTTCAGGAGTTTCTTCACCTCCCGATTCACAAAGTGGCTACCCCCGTCTGATATCATCATTTTGGGGATCCCGAACCTAGAGATTATGTTCTCTCGGATGAATTTACAGACAGTCCTGCTGTCTGCGGCTCGGGTCGGGATAGCCTCCACCCATCTGGATAAGTAGTCTACCGCAAGAAGGATGTATTCAAATCCGTGGCTGACAGGGAATGGGCCCATGAAATCGATGCCCCAGGCGTCAAAGACATCACAAATGATGACCGGCTGCATCGGCATCTCATCCTTGGAACCAACGGTTCCTCCCATTCTCTGGCAGACTGGGTACGACTTCGCGAAGGCGGTGGCATCGCGAAACAGAGTCGGCCAGTAGAAGCCACATTGAAGCACCTTCCATGCGGTCCTCTTCCCGGAGTGGTGTCCTCCTGCCTCTAAGCTATGGCATAAAGAAAGGACACTTTGGTATTCCTCCTGAGGAATACAACGTCTCCAGACACAATCCGGTCCTTCAAAGAAAAGGATCGGATCCTCCCACTGGTAGTGTCTAGCATCCGACTTTAGTCGGTCGATTTGGCTCTTGGTCCAGTCCTCGGGAACTTTCTTGGAGACAAGATAGTTCACGATATTGGCGTACCATGGGAGTGAGTCGATAACAAAAATCGACTCGTCAGGGAAGGAGTCTCGAATCGGGGAAACCTCGGAAGTATTAAGATCTTCGAGACGAGAAAGTTACGTTCTTCTTTCCAGGTTTATCACGGATGTCCAAATCAAACTCCTGGATAAGTAAAATCCAACGAAGAAGACGCGCCTTCGCGTCATTCTTTGCCATCAAGTATCGTAGTGCCGTGTGGTCTGTGAACACAGTTACCTTGGATCCGATTAAGTGAGATCTGAATTTATCCAAGGCAAACACTACCGCAAGCATTTCCTTTTCTGTAACCGTGTAGTTACGCTGAGCAGAATCAAGCACTTTGCTTGCGTAGTGTATTGCAAACGGGACGCCATCTCTTCTTTGTCCCAATACAGCCCCAACAGCATAATCTGAGGCGTCCGTCATGATCTCAAAAGGTAGAGACCAATCTGGGGCTTGTAAGATGGGTGCGTCCATGATCATTCCTTGTAACAGCTTAAAGGCCTCAAGACATTTGTGATCTACAATAAACTCCGTGTCTTTGCCTAAAAGCTCAGTTAGCGATCGGGCAATCTTAGAGAAATCCTTGATAAATCTTCGATAAAATCCGACATGCCCGAGGAACGACCGCAACTGCCTTACGTTGGTTGGTGGCTGGAGTCGTCTGATCACGTCCACCTTGGTAGGGTCAACCTCCATTCCTCTCTTGGAGATGACATGCCCCAACACTATGCCCTCCGTCACCATGAAGTGACTTTTCTCCCAAGAGAGCACCAGATTGACCTCACAACATCTTTTGAGGACTCGGTCCACATTCCTAAGACAGGAATCAAAAGAGTAGCCGTGGACCGAGAAGTTATCCATGAAGACTTCCAGGAATTCGCCGACCATTTCGGCGAATACAGCAATCATGCACCTTTGAAAAGTACCTGGAGCATTGCATAGCCAAAAAGGCATGCGCATGAAAGCATAGGTACCAAAGGGGCATGTGAACGTGGTCTTTTCCTGGTCCTCCGGAGCTATGGCTACTTGATTGTAGCCCGAGAACCCATCAAGGAAGCAGAAGAATTCTTTCCTCGCTAATCTTTCTAGGATCTGATCAATGAACGGTAGGGGGAAATGATCCTTCTTCGTCGCGGCATTCAGGCGTCTGTAATCCACACAGACGCGCCACGACGTGGGTACTCTCGTCACGATCTCTTCTCCATCCTCGTTGGTGGTCGTCTGAATTCCCGACTTTTTCGGGACAACATGGATTGGGGCCACCCACTTAGAGTCGGAGATTGGGTAAATGAAACCCGCGTCGCACCATTTTTCTATCTCTTTCTTTACCACCTCTCGTAAATTTGGATTCAACCGGCGTTGGAATTCACGAGAGGGTTTGGCTTCGTTCTCCAAGTATATATGGTGCTAACACAGAGCGGGATTTATCCCGTGGAGATCGGAAATGCTCCAGCCTATTGCCTTGCGGTTCTTCTCCAGGATCTCTAGCAAGCGAGATTCCTGCTCCTCGGTCAATTTCGAACTGATAATGACCGGAAATTTCCTGTCTTGGCCCGCAAGGAAGGCATACTTCAAGGTTGTGGGTAAAGGTTTGAGCTCAGGAATAGTATGATCATCTAGAAAGTCTGGCTCAATCTGATCTGGTTTGGTGTTGGAAGTGGCTGGATCATGTTCTGTAGTAGCTGCCACCAAACTCGGCTCTGGAGTCGGATCGTCAAAGGTCTCCATGCAATCGGCAAACGCCTCGTCCGACTCGTCATCCTCATCTTCCGATTGCCCTAAGGATGTAAGGACTGACAGGCCCAACCGGGCCTCTATGTCATCGAAGATGTAGGGCGATGCAGGCTCAGAGCTGTACTCGTTCCTGAGGATCTCGCAGACTGACTCATGCACTGGATCATCTTCAAAGGAGATGGACACATCGGTGCTGGCTGGGTTCTGTCTCCATGGCCCAACTACGTCTACATGCTCACAGTCTGTTCCGATAGAAGAGTACTCGGTGCTGGATTCGGAGTCCGGTCGCTGCCATCTTGTCTGCTTCATTTCAAGTTCCTCATCTCCGCCTGGAGTTTGGAACTGAATCTTCCCATTCTTGTAATCGAATAAGGCCCCTGTTGTTCTGAGGAAGGGCCTACCTAAGATGATCTGGGAATCTCTCCAATTACGAGGGGTTTCCATATCCAGGACAGTGAAGTCCACCATGTATTCTTGCCCCCCTACTTTGATCACAATGTTCCTTAACTCTCCTTGGGACCTCTTAGTAGATTTGTCAGCAAACTGCAAAATAGCTCTAGATTTTTTAAGAGGTCCGAGATCAAGCTGCTCATAGAGGGCTGTGGGCATCAAGTTGATTGAGGAACCATTGTCCAGGAGAGTGCGTGCAAACGCGATGTCATCAACATGACTCACCACATAATGTGCACCCATGTCTCTTCGTTTCCGAGGAAACGAGTTCTTTATTGCACAAGTCGTGGCTACTGATAAAACGTGTTTCTCAACACGGCTTTTAGTCTTCCTGCTAACCCTAGAAGGTGTGCATCTCACCTTAAGGTATTTTTGGAATGCAGGTGTCATTTCCACGAACTTGTCAAAAGGGGATTGTGACCTTGATGTGCTTATTGCAAAATTCAGCCATCTCAGGGTCATCTTTTTGGATTTTTTTGATTTTCTTCTTTCCACCCTTGAGAGCTTGGGGAAAGGGATTATTAACTCAGGTTCTGGAACTGGAATATTTTCATTAATTGCTGGAACTGAGTTCTGAACACGACTCTGACTCGGACTCTGATACAGACTCGGACTTGGACTCTGACCGAAAAGAAAATGCTGGGGCGAGACCGTGATGCTTCTTCCGCTTCTTCTGGACGATCCTCCTCAGATGGAGGTGCGGGCCCATCGGCGTCGTCTGACTCTGAACGGATGCAAGAATGCTGCTTCGAGGACTCAGATGTCCTCTTCTTCTGCTGGTGGCGGTGGTGATGCTCCTCCTCTTCTTCCTCCGACTTCTCCTCAGGTAGAGTTTCGGAGATTCCTTCTTTTTGCGCCCGTTCCCGATCAGGTATGGTCACGGTCCTTCCGCTCCTGAGGGACATATGGTTAACATTATCGTACGAAAGGATCTCATGTTCAGATAAATAATTATCTGAATAATATACCTGATCTCGGGGTCGGTTCTGGCCCTGGTGTACGCTGTTTGGGTTGGCCTGAACCTGTGCGGGAATTGGAGTCCTTGGCGCCATTTGTTGGTCCTGGGCACGAGAGACCCGATTGATGTCGGTTCTCATGTCCAGGTAGTCATTCTGCATCTGTTGGACCCTATCAGACAGGGTCTGGATCGCCAAGGTGAGAGACTCCAATTCAGTGGGCTGGGCTGGCTGCTGAGTGGATGCGGTCCTGTACTGGCCCTGCTGGCCGTGCCTAGCTGCTGGATGGGACGGTGCTGGCCCCTGCTGATAGGTGCGCTGCTGCGGCTGGTACCCCTGTTCTGCCTGGACTGGTATCGCGGAACTGTGACGGGCCTGGTCTTTGGGTAGACTGGGGCTGGACGGTGTGGCCTGATCTTTCCCATCTCGATTTGCCGGACTAGCGGGTCACGGCTATACAGAGCCCGTTGATCTCGTAAACGGGCGGAGGCTCCTCGTATTCTGTTTCCACTGGTGGGGGTGCATGATGGTTCGGCTGGATATAAGTCTGATCCCAGCTGCTCTGAGACCCCGGTGCCTGTTCCTGTACAAGATGGACTCGATGTACAGGTACAGGTGGTGCAGAAGGGGTGGGTAGCTTAATCTTGGCTACCTTTTCAGAGAGTTCCTCCACCTTCTTGGGAAGGCTCGAAAGAGACTCCATCTCCGCGACTCTCTTGTGGATCTGCTCGACCATGGTAAGCTTGTCGGCAATCATCCCCATGCTGGGGATGAGGTCCTCAGTCAGATCTGCAACAGTCCTTCTAGTTGTCTCATTGGATAAGATCGAGGGAGACAACTGATAGGCCTTTGTGGCCTGTGACCTGCCGGTTTCTGCCATCTGCTCTAGGATTTTCCACACGACGTGCTCGCTCTTGTTCAGATAGCTTCCTCCACAGGCGGCGCTGACTAACCCCTGCATCTCTGGGGTTAGACCGCAGAACAAGGTCTGGACTAAGATCGCCTTAGAAATACCGTGCATGGGCATTTCTGTACTTAGTCATTGAACCTGTCCCAAGCCTCATGGAACGGTTCGCAGGGTCCTTGGGCGAAGCTGGCAATCTTCGTTCGCATCTGATTGGTTCTACTGAGAGGGTAGAACTTCTTCAAGAAGAGGTCCTTGAACTGCATCCAGGTAGTACATACCACCCCTAAGTTTTTCAACCAGTGTGCAACCTTATCTCCTAAGGCAAACGGGGTGGCCTTCAGTCGGATATAATCTTGGCCAACATTGGGATGGCTAAGATTGTTGCACACTAGTTCGAAATCACGGAGGAAGGTGTATGGTTCTTCACTGAGGTTTCCGTTAAACTTCGGCAGCAGGCTAAGAAAGTGGGGCTTCAGCTCGAATGCCTGGTCGGGAACTGCAGGTGCTAACCAATTTGGGATCTCGTTCTCCGCCGGGTTGTAGGTGTCGACCATTGGTCGGTCGATCCCTTCAGCTACAATGATCTGTCCCATCCGCGCCGTGAGATCTGCATTTTTCTGTTCGGCTTCGGCGAGGCGTCTAAGAATTTGTCGCATCTGGTCCTCATCTGGTGGCATCCTTGGTGGCATCTTGTCCTCCAGTTCTGGAGATTGGGAAATAAGATCGGTGTTAGAGGGCAAATCAAGGAAGGGATTACCGAGGCGATGGTCTTCCTCGGTAATCTCGGAGGAGATAAAAGGGTTGGTTTGAGAGTAACCACCCTGAGCATGAGGGAACCAGGACCCAAGAGGGTCATGAGTCCTGGGTGGTCCAAGGTGCGCTCGGACCGATAAAGATGAGTTACTCGGGGGACTCATAGAGATATCAGTGAATAGTGCGTCGAGATCTCCCCAGTCACTCATCTTGGTGAAGCAAGAAGAAGATAGGATTTTACTCCTACCTGAAGCAAGCACAAGATCAATCCAAGACCCTGGATTCACACTCAACACAGTGAAGGACTCAAAGTTGAGTCCAATTTATCTTGTAGTTTTTAAGTGTGATATTCAAGCAAAATCTAGCAAGGATTACGCGGCCTAGAGGGAAGTCGGCTCAGAGCCGGATGCGTCTTCCCTGTTTATCCTGTCGTCTAAGATACCGCCGCTCCTTCCTTTCTTCGCTCATATCCCAAGCCGATGGATTCAGTGACCACGCCCCTATCTACCTGCAAGCAGGTGGAGGCTGACAAGGCCGGAACTTCACCCCTGGGGGTTACTGGCAGCTTGTCGCGAAGTACCGCAATTTCGCCCCTATCTACCTGAGACAGGCGGAGGCTACTTGGTACTAGTCAAAGAATCTGAAAATATCCGGCTCGTGATATTTGCTAGGATCAGTTAGAACGTGATATGGAAGATGGGGATTTGGCTCTACCTTAGGGTGTTCACACACACTCAGGTACCCTCACTCAGCCTGAATACAAGGTCGGGGATTAGTCTCCCGCAAACAATTTTCAGTTTTTATTCTTTTTTTTTGGTCAATACTGTTAGCAGTCCCGATTTTAAAGTTAGGTTATCACTTTAATTAATCCACCACAAAGCACGCCTATCGGACAGTCCCAATTTCCTGTTTAATTTAAGTGAGAAAAATCAGAGGGGGAAATCGAGAAAAGCCGATGCAAGTTGAAATCGATGATGCGTATGCTAAGTAGAGAGTACTTACAGTGATCCCTTCGCTTTTTGATGCAGGATGCAATACAGAATTGAAAACTTTACTCTACATGCAAATGCAAGCGATGAAAGCCGCTCCTAGACATGCAGTTCTATTAGCATGAAGAACGGTTTAATTTTGACTAAGTACTGCGGTCTAGGTGCATCTTTTAAGTGTGTTGTGTGGTCCTATTGATTACGAGCACAAGCAAATCCTAGAGTGGCTCGAGGATCCGCTAGTGCAAGCTAAATTACCATTCACCCACACAGCACACGGACACAGTTTTCACTATTTTTACACGCGCGAGATCCCAAACGGGAACCGCTGGAAATGATGCAAAAGAAAAAGAAATAAAATGAATAAAAAAATATACAATGCCTCTCTATCACTCAAAAATTTAAATGCTAAGTCCTCGAAGCGTTGCCGACTCCTCGCGGTCCTCGCACAAAAAATAAATAAATGGAGGTCAGAGAGTTACACAAAAATAAAACAATGCAAAAATAAATGAGAGAAAATAATTACAAGAAAACCGGGGGTCAGACTACCCGGGGAATAAAAAGCAAACACTCAAAAAATGTGCTACAAATTAACCTAAGCCGTGCCTCCCCGGCAACGGCGCCATTTTGATAACGCTCCCGCACCCTTAGTTAATTCAGGCAAATTAATGTCCAACTTAATTAATGTAATTCGTTGTAGTCGGATACGAGATGTTGATCAAAAACCACTTATCGATTAATTTGAAGTTAATTTTAAGCGGCAATATATTTTTTTTTTACTTGGGTTAAGTCCAAGGTCGATCTCAGGGAGGCATCTGTCTCCTTAGGTGAATTTCAGCAATTATTCAGGTGTTGATTTTCGAGGAATATTTTTTTGGTCTTTTTACTTTTTATGCAGACTTATGCAGACAAAGCAAGCTAATTTACTGTGTAATTTAATTAATGTATCAAATCAAGTCCAAAAATCATGAAAATTGGCCAGATGGTTAATCAAGATGAAAATGACCTACACTAATTTTTTTGGAATTTTTCGACTCAAAATAAATTTTCTGTGAATTAAATAAACAGACAGAGTGATTTTCAGTATTTAATTTTTAATAAATATCAAATCACAATTTTTTTCAAGAACTAAAATTATCCTAGGTGGCTCTAATGATAAGGGACCTAGGAAAATTAACAGGACTTAATTTTACTGTGAAATGAATTAATTAAAATTAATTAAAGAAAATCACTCAACTATTTATTTAGGCCTCGATATGCGTGCAAATGCTATGAAATTTTTATGGCTTGTTAAAAATGATGTCCTTAAGCTACTGTGAATTTTTGATAATTTTTAAAGGCACAGATAATTAATTAAAAATCAAGAGGCATCACTGGGCAAAATATGTCAACAATGAACCAATTAATTCATTAATAATTCAAACAAGCCTACAAAAATACGACACATGTGCTCGTAGACAGAGGACAAAATTTCCAACAACATGCAATTTTTAGATTCTCAAAATGATGAAAAATGCATTCTAGGGACACGTGCGAACACAGGGGTATAGATGCAATACTGGAAATTAAAATTACAAAAAGCAAATATGCTGACAGGGACTAAAATGCAATTACCGATAATATGGTGGACTCTTGTGCAATTTCTCCACGAAACACGTGCTCCTCACGTGGGGTCTGCTTCACAGGGACCTCTTTGTAATTTCGGAAAGCTTCAGGGGCTTCTGTGCAATTAACCCAGGACGCACGTGCTCCTCACGTGGGCGGCCTAGGTTCGGAGGGCGTCGGTGGCTCGGAGCAAGGCTCGGGTCCTCTAGAGGTTCGGACTGCGGCTCGGTGCAGCCTCGGGTCGCCCGAGCCTAGGCTTGGAGGCCGAGGCTCGGACTCGTCGACGTGGCGGCCTGAAGGCCCTCGGATCAAAATGGATCCAAGGGTTGTCGATGAAGACGCGTGGCAACAGGAGAGCCGTCAGATCTGAGGCGCGATCAACGGTCGAGGACGGGCGCGGTGAGGGAACACGTGGCGGGACGAGGGCCGTTCGATCGGTTGATCGAACGGCTGCTGCTGCTTCGTCTCGAACGGTCCTCCGCCACCTGCGGAGGAGAAGGCGGAGCTCCGGTGAAGCTGGCCCTACTCCGCCTCGGTCGCTGGGCGTCGATGAAGCGCTTCGTCGGCTTCCACGTAGCTCGGACGAAGCGGGAGCGTACGGCGAAGCCTCCGGTGGCCTCAAGATCCTTGGAGATGTGCTGAAGCTCGACGTCGATGAAGCTCGAAGGGAGCTCCGGTGAAGCTCCGGCCAATGAAGGAAAGAGGACCTGCAAATAGTTAGGTGTATAGCCGAGGCGTGCAAGTGCTCGTGGAGAAGTTTGGCGTGATCGGCGAGGCTTGACGTGGAGTGTGGTTGGCTGGCAAGCAAGCTCCGGCCAAACGGCAGAGCTGTTCGTCAGAGTAGCGTGAAACGCGTCGATGAAGTGTGAAAATGGGTCAGCGAGGACGGGAGCTTCGACGCGAAGCTCGTCGAGGTGATTTGGAGGCGCGAGGGTGGCCAATGGCGATGAATAAAATCGGAGAAAAAGCAAGAAAATAAAGAAGAAGATCGGAGGACGAATGGATGGGGTTACCTGGGGAATGGGGCTCAGATTAGAGCTCCAGGTCTTCGCTCAAGGGATCGGTAGGGTCCCGAGCTCGGGCAGCTGCTCGAGGGAGGCTGCAGCACGGCGGTGGTGGCCGTGGATCTCGCCGGAGTTGGATCCCTGTCTTCGCTCGACAACACACCAAATTGCTGTCACCAATGGGTAGCTTGGAGCTTGAGGGACCTCTCTGGAGTGGCGGATGGGGGTGAACGGCGCCGGTGGTGGCGTATTTATAAGGCGAAGGAGGTGGGTTGGCTGATGGAGTGGCGAGGTTGGTGGTCGTCGTGGGGCGAGTATGGTGGAGATGGTGGAGCTTGAGGGAGCTGGCGAGGGAGAGGGATGAGTGGGTGACGTCGTGGGGAGGTCAGCGGCCGGAGGAGATGGCTGACGTGTGTCCAAAAAAAGAAAGGGGGCGCCCCTCCCGCAAGGCAAGGGACGTGGGGGAGAGGGGCGACTGGAATTAGGAGACGAGGTCTCCACCGTTGGATCTTGAGATCCAACGGTGGGGATCAAGGGGGATCTGGTCGGGTAGGATTAGATCTGGGGTGCGGAGATGACGGGCCGTGATGGAGCCACGTGGCGAGATGAGGGTGAAGCGCACGCGAACGGCTTGGATGAGGAGATAGGGTTGATCAGAGGGCCACGATTCGCAGGGAGAAGGGCGGCTGCGATGAGAGGATCGGGGATGCGATCAAGCGGCGTAGATGCCGCCACGTGGAAGGTTCTGGTGAAGGCGCGGATGAGCGGCGTAGATCACAGCTAGGGAAGATCTGATGGTCCAGGCGAGGGGCGGCGTGGGCAGCGCTGGGTCGTTGGATCTAGAGCGAGATCCAACGGCTGAAGGCGCGGGCGGATGAGGCGATGGGAGGCGGGCCGCGTGGCGCAACCAGAGGGCGCCACGTGGCCTGCTGTGAGTGGTTGGAGTAAGAGACACGTGTAGAGAGAAGAGGGAGCCGAATTTGGAAAAACTCAAAACATGAAAGTTGTAGATCTCAATGAGATCTACAAGTTTCATGTTGACCAAAGACGGACATGAGGTCAAATATGATACATAAATACAAGGATACCTAAATATACATATGTAGTATACAAAGTGACCCAAAAACCCAAGTTTCTCATACTAGCTCCAAATTCAATGAAATTAGTCTCATTTTAAAGGTCTTTTGATATGTAATATTCTAAGAGTGAGTAGACCTAATTCAGGCTTTGTATGAGGGCTTTATGTGTATTTTAGTGTACAAGGGCTCTCAGGCTATATTGGCTATTTTACAAGGGTGATTTTTGACATTCTTCCCTATGTTTTTAACTAAGGAATATAGATTATAGAGAAGATGTTATTTTGGTGAAGAGGTATTTTACAAGGGATTTTTGGCTTCTTATTTAGATGCAAATGAGCTCCTAAACTACATGAGTTATGAATACATGCATGAATGCTATTTATGCAAGATAAAAGGAAATATGCCTCTATTTTCTCGGGAACAAGGCCCTATTTTTGACTTTTGAAGTGATGAATCACAGATTCATCAAGAGGTTCCGCCTAGAAGTACTACCCTCATATATTACCCCAAGTCAAGGAAGACTGCCTCCTCACCACCTCCTCCGTAAAGAGCTCGGTGCAAAGTGTTGGTCCAAGTAAAGCCATTGTCTATATGAGTCATGTGTGTGTTGTTAAGTGCTCTACTTAGGCTCATTGAGATGACATGTGATCATAGCCTAGTGGACTCAAAGAATTAAGTCACCATGGACCTGAAAAACCTTAACCCTAATCCCTATAAGGATCCTTTTAGAATTAGGTGGATTAAGATCTTAATCAAGCTCCATTTCCCAATTTAATTCCAAGATAGTTTAAATGTCAACTATAATCCGGGAAAAACTATATACAAGGATATACAAAGATGCTATTTACACAATATTTGCAAAAAATTTTGGAAAATGTTTTGAAATCATGGATGTATGCATGAATGCAAGTCTTGCAAAATATTTACACACATTTACACGATTTTTGCAAACTTTTGATTTTCAAAACATTTTGGAAAAATTTTTACTATTACATAATTTTGATATGAAAATATTTACACAAACTTTACACAAAAAGTTTTTGAAAACATT
This sequence comes from Ottelia alismoides, assembly GCA_037367405.1. Classification (NCBI taxonomy): domain Eukaryota; kingdom Viridiplantae; phylum Streptophyta; class Magnoliopsida; order Alismatales; family Hydrocharitaceae; genus Ottelia; species Ottelia alismoides. The sequence continues at coordinate 429,913 of JAZKJV010001475.1, read as the reverse complement.
TCTACAAAAATAATTTGTACACTAGCTATGTATGTGCAAATAAAAGAATGATTATTTACAGGAATTTTTTTTAATTTTTTACGATTTTTAGGAATTTAGCCATTTTTATTTATTAACACACTCACACAAAGTACGAGTTATGGCTAAAGTATATATGAAATATATACACACCCCCTATACTTAGCTCGAACGATGTCCTCAGAGTCAAGAGCGATGAAGAAGACATAACTCGTGGTATGTATAGGGAAGTGAAAAGGAAGGCTATATACAAAGATGAATGAATAAGTAGAAATTCAAGAAGATCTCGGCTTTCCCCCTACACTTAGGATCAAATAATCCTAAGTATAGCAGGCTGTACACAAAGGAAAAACTGAGCGGAGAATGTACAGGGACTACCCCCCCTATACTTAGGATAAAATATCCCTAAGTATAGGCAGCAAAAACAGGGATAGAAAGAATCAAAAGAAATACCCAAAGATCCTACATCCCCCCTATACTTAGGGTAGAGTACACCCTAAGTATAGCATAATCAAAAGATGAAGAAAGGGATGTGGGACTAAAGAATGTAATGATATGGACATCTGGATCTATACATGTCGGAAGAACAGTGATAATCAGGCGTGAGATGCAATAGATGTGAGTCAAGAGACCACATCTCACGCAAAATGAATAGGGGCAACATCAACGACCCGCGACTCATGATCTAGAAATAGCTTGAGCCGCTGGCCGTTCACTCGAAAGGTACTCTCAGAAGACAACTCGGATATGTCAATGCTACCATTGTCGTGTACCTTTCTCACAAGATATGGGCCCTTCCATTTGCTCTGTAGCTTCCCTGGAAATAGACGAAGCCTAGCATCAAACAGCCATACTCTCTGTCCAGGCTCAAAATGCTTGTGGCAGATATTAGAATCATGCCATTCCTTCACTCTCTCCTTGTATTGTAGGCTGTTTGAGAAGGCGGTATCTCTAAGCTCCTCCAAGGCTGCTAACTCTACCCTCCTCTGGTCTCCTACACTATCTGGATCCATAAGAATCTTCGTGACTGCCCAAAGTGACCTGTGTCTCAGCTCAACAGGTAAATGGCACGGCTTGCCATATACGAGGCGAAAGGGAGATGTGCCCAATGGTGTCTTGAAAGACGTCCTATATGCCCACAAGATCGAGTCCAAAAGCTGTGACCAATCCTTTCGGTCAGGGCGGACGACTTTCTGTAAAATAGTCTTGATCTCCCTGTTCGACACCTCGGCTAGACCATTCGTCTGTGGATGGTATGGAGTGGCAACTCGATGGTCTATGCCAAACTCGCTAGCAAGGGCCTTCACCTGGTCGTTGATGAAATGAGACCCCCCATCAGAAATCAACACTCGAGGTACCCCGAACCGCGTAATGATGTGCTTCCTCAAAAATCTGCAAACTGTCCTGGCATCAGCGGTTCGGGCGGAGATGGCCTCAACCCAACGACTCACATAATCAACGGCCAATAGAATGTACTCAAATCACTGACTCTTAGGGAATGGACCCATGAAATCGATGCCCCATGCGTCAAAAACCTCATAGAAGTGGATGGGCTGCATCGGCATCATATCACGCTGTCCACAAGTGCCCATCCTCTGACAGTCAGTACACCTCTTCACGAACTCATCAGAGTCCTTGAAGAGGGTAGGCCACCACAAGCCGGATTTGAGCACTTTCTGTGTCGTTCTCCTCCCAGAGTGATGTCCTCCTGCCTCAAGCTTGTGGCAGTAAGTGAGGACGCTATGGTGCTCCTCCTGAGGAATGCACCAACGCCAGACGCTATCCCCTCCTTCGTGGTAGAGGATGGGATCCTCCCAGTGGTAGGACTTGGCCTTCACGAGGAAGGTCTCAAGCCTCTGCCTGGGCCAACCTTGTGGGACTTTCTTAGCAACAAGAAAGTTCACAATATCGGCATACCACGGGAGGGAGGCGATAACAAGGATCGCCTCATCTGAGAAGGTCTTACAAATAGGGTCAATCTGCTCAGAATCCTCAAGATGCTCTAATCGGGAGAGATGATCCGCCACCACATTCTTGACTCCAGGCTTACCCTTGATCTCAATGTCAAACTCCTGGAGTAGAAGGATCCATCTAGTCAGTCTGGCCTTGGCATACTTCTTTGCCATGAGGTACCTGATGGCGGTATGATCTGTAAATAGGGTCACTCTAGATCCAATAATGTATGATCTTAACTTATCTAGGGTGAACACTACGGCTAGCATCTCCTTCTCTGTGACTGTGTAGTTCCGCTGCACGGAATCCAATGTGCGGCTAGCGTAGTGGATAGCAAATGGAACTCCATCCCTCCTCTGTCCCAGCACGGCCCCCACGACAAAATCGAAGGCATCCGTCATGATCTCGAATGGGAGAGACCAATTAGGCGGCTGAAGGACAGGAGCCTCAACAACACATCTCTTGAGAGTCTCATATGACGAAAGACACTTGTCATCGATAAGGAACTCGGTGTCTTTCGTTAGCAGGTCAGTCAACGGTCGGGCAATCCTGCTGAAATCATGAACGAATCGTTGGTGGAAACCGACGTGCCCCAAGAATGACCGTAACTGCCGCAAATTGGACGGTGGTGCGAGTTTTCTAATGACATCTACCTTGGCCGGATCAACCTCCATGCCCCTGTTGGAGATGATATGGCCAAGCACCGTCCCTTGAGTCACCATGAAGTGACTCTTCTCCCAAGATAACACCAAGTGAACCTCTATACATCGTTGAAGTACTCGGTCTAGGCAGTCAAGACAGGAGTCGAATCCGTCATCGTAAACCGAGAAATCATCCATGAAGACCTCCAAGCACTCCCCTACCATGTCCGAAAAGATTGACAGCATGCATCTCTGAAAGGTCGCAGGGGCATTGCATAGCCCAAATGGCATGCGTCGGAAGGCGTATGCGCCGAAGGGACAGGTGAACGTGGTCTTGTCCTGGTCCTCGGGAGCGATGGCCACCTGGTTGTAGCCCGAGTACCCATCCAGAAAACAGTAGTGGCTCTTCCCTGCCAGTCTCTCAATGATCTGATCTATAAAGGGCAGGGGGAAATGATCCTTCTTCGTGGCCTGGTTGAGTCTCCTGTAATAAATACAGACCCGCCAAGAAGTGGGTACCCGTGTAGCAATCTCCTCTCTAGACTCGCTGACTACTGTAGTGATGCCCGTCTTCTTGGGCACCACATGCAAAGGGCTGACCCTCTTGGAGTCGGAGATGGGGTAGATAAAATCGATGCTCCACCATTTCGATATCTCCTTCATGACAACCTCTCTCAGATTCGGGTTCAGCCGCCGCTAGAACTCACGCGACGGCTTCACCTCATCCTCGAGATAGATATGGTGGGAGCACAGGGCCGGACTTATTCCCTGGAGATCTGCTACGCTCCATCCTATCGCCTTGCGGTTCTTTTCAAGAACCTCCATCAGACGGGATTCTTGCTCTCCAGTCAAATCGGCAGAGATAATGACTGGGTACATCTCATGCTCACCCTCAAGGAACCTATACTTCAACGATGTAGGAAGCGGCTTCAGCTCTGGACAACTGGGTGCTGGTGGATCTGGCCTCTGAAAAGTCTACGTGAATGCTGCCAAATCTGCATGGGAGAACTGAAACTCTCTGTCACTCTCAAAATATGGAGAAGGCTGCCCTGCTGGACTGTCTCTGCTCTGCTCGGCATCTACCTCCTCCCTATCTGCAGGCTCAGTGGAAGTCAGGTCTGGCATATAATCATCACAATCTGCCCAGTCAGACTCTGACTCTGAGGGATCTGTGTCATCCAAGGTGGCATCAGTACCATCATCAGCACAAGAATCTGTCTCACGGTCGAGAACCGGCTCTGCTGCCTCTAAAGTATCCTGAACCAGGAATGCGCTCTCCAAGCTCTCCTCTGTTGTCATCTCTGCATCGACGGACTTTGAAAGTGAGAGGATGGCCTGTGCTGCTGGGTCTGCCCAAACTGCCTCATCGTCTGTGATCACAAAGTCGCAGTCCTGGTGGATGTCTAGCCCGGCATCTGTCATCTGCTCTGTGTCTGAAGTCATCTCTAAGCATGCTCTGTCTCTGGCTCGGTTGTCCTCGATCATCTCTATTTGTACACTTTTGCCCTCGACGCGAAAGTATACCTTCCCGCTATCATGGTCAGTCACCGCCTTGGCTGTGGCCAAGAACAACCGACCGAGAATGATGGGGGTATCAGTCACAGACTCAGGGATCTCCATGTCCAACACTACGAAGTCCACGGGGAATTGCAGGCCCTGAATCGTGACGACAACGTCTCGCAACAACCCCTTCGGCCTCTTAACAGATCGATCAGCAAACTGAAGGACTGGCCTGCTCTGTTTAAGAGTGCCCAACTCGAAGCGGTCGAGAAGGGCTGCCGGAAGTAAGTTGATCGACGATCCGCTGTCCAGTAGAGTACGGTCAAACCTCTGCTCACTGATATGGAATCTGACATATGGGGCTCCTGAATCTGGCCTCTTGGCCAGCAGACGGTTCTGGATCGCAAAACAAGTGGCTCTCGTCAGCACATGGATCTCTGAGTGGTGGTTCCTCCTCTTCCTCCTGACTGTAGTCCTGTCTCTAAGGGAACGCTGAAGAAGAGGGATGTGCTGTAAAGCCTCCTGAAGAGTCAGTTGTATGTGAAACCGATCTATCATCTGCTAGCTGAACTCTTCCTGCTCTCTTTTTTTGGGATTTTCATTTTTCTTCCCCTTCCCCATCTAAAGGGCTCTAGGGAAGGAGATCACATGGTCCTTCTCAGATGAAGGACTAGGAAAGGGTCTAGCCGGCTCGACAGCCGGATCCACACATACATATGCACCACAGTGGGACCGAAAGAAAATAAACCCTTTCCTTTATTCACAGAAGTGTTCCGAGATACATCAGTAACAGGAAGAACAACAGGAATCTCAGAAGACTTGGTGGCATCAGCACCACCATCGGCTGGTAGACGGGCGGCCTCAGTACCGTGCTCTGGCTCGACAACATGGGTGGCCTCAGTACCACCTCCTCCAATTGATGAAATGGCAGCCTCAATACCGCCGGTGGAATCAGCATCCGTGGTGGCATCAGTACCACCGTCATCATCTCTAGCGGCCTCAGTGCCGCTCTCCTCCTCGACTGGCGCTCTGGATGTATCCTCAGGGTGTCGCTCAGACGAGTCACCGCCTGCTGGCATCCTACCGCTCCTAAGTGTGACAAAATCAGTATCAAAAAGATATGCAGACATACCACCAAAAGTATAACTCGGAGTGGCATACTCAGTACAAGCTACCTGCTCAGATTTCCTCTTCAGGTTGTTGGGGTTCAGCTCAATCTGGGCAGGGATGGCGGCCTTCCCTCTCACGATGTCCCGCATCTCCTGGTGGAACTCATCCATCTCCCGTCGAAATGTAGCCTGCTGATTGGTGAGAAGGTGGGCTATGTCATCCAAGGCGGGGCTCTCATAGGATGGCCCATGAGAACCCGACGGGTAGCCTCTCTGGTAGTGAGGCTGCTGGAACTGCTGCTGTGGCTGAGAGGGGTAAGAATGTGGCTGCTGCTGCTGCCGGTGAGGCTGATCACGCCTCCAAGACTGTCCCTGCTGATAGGGACGAGGACCATACTGCGACGACTACTGCTGCTGCTGTGGGTACACTGGGGGCTGCTGCTGCTGGTGATCCCTCTGATGGCTGTACTGGCCACCATGTCCTGACGGCTGCTGCTGGGGCTGGGCACCTCTAGTCCCCCAACGAAATCTGGGATGGTCTCGTCGGATACCGGGCTGGGGGCGGTCATACCAAATCCCGTTGACATCCATCAACAGCTCTGCATCGTACTGGGGTGGCGGGAGCACTGCCAGAGGCTGATCCAGCTGGTATACCACCATCTGAGAGTCAGTGGATGGTGGTGCCTGGTAGGTGAGCTACGGCTGCTGGTACGGCTCCGCCTGTACAAGATGAACCTGTCTAGGCTGCTGGTGTGAGCTGGAGCGCTGGGACGAGCTGCTGCTGCTACTCGGATCGCCTCGTGAAGCTGTCTATGCCTCCTGGAGACACATGAGCTGTGTCTTCAGGTCACTTAAAGTCTGTGTCATCTGCTCCATCTGCGTGATGCCCTGGCACTGCTTCTTCTCTACGATCTCCATCCGATCCAGCTTCTCACTGATAATCCCCATGTCTGCGGCTGAGGACTCAGCCTGTGCTGCTGCTACTACGGACGAACTAGATGGACCGGCGTTGACCCGTGCTATCCTCTGGTACTGCATGGTCTGTGGCTGCTGGGGTCTGCCCTGAGTGTACAATCGGGTCTGGGACATCACCATATAGTTCTCAGCCATCTCCTCGTAGATGGCCCAGACCTGATCGTGATCCTTGGCGAAGTAAGACCCGCCACAAGAAGCGTTCACCAAGCCCTGAAGCTCTGGTGTCAGCCCGCTGAAAAAGCTCTGAACAAGGTTCGACTTGGAAATGTCATGGTGCGGGCATCTGTCGGTCAGCTCTCGAAACCTCTCCCATGCCTCGTAAAACTGCTCGTTGGGGAGCATGGAGAAGTTGCTGATCAGGGCTCTAGCGGTGTTCGTCCGCCCGAGTGGGTAGTACTTGTGCAAGTACTCGGTGCGGAGCTGCTCCCAAGTGTAGACAAACTTCCACAAGTGCTTCAGCCAGGTGGATGCTCTATCTGCTAATGAGAAGGGGAAGGCAATCATCCTGATGGTATCCTGGTCCACCTGACGGTCGTGGACGGTGCTGTAGATCATCAGAAACTCCTGAAGGTGGAGATGGGGCTCCTCTGTGGCGAGCCCATGGAAACGGGGGAGGAGCTGCAAGGTGTTCGGGGGGAACTTGAAGTCCCCCACGATGGCTGGCAAAACAACCCAATGGTGCATCAGTATCGATCCGGGGTTGTGTAACTCCCGCATCGGTCTCGGTGGATCTGCTGCGGCTGTTGCCGCGACCTCATCGGGTATCCTCGGCCCGTCTCTACGCTGCTCTCGATCTGCTCTCAGCTGCTCAATCTCGCGCCTCATATCCAACATAAACGCTCCCTGATCCCTCAGCTGCTGCTGCACTGTGTCGAGGGAGGCGATCAGGGTGTAGTTGATCGCACCCTGGTCCAGAACGAAATGCTCATGCTGCGGACCTCTGGTGTGATCATCGGAACTGTCGGCCATAGTCTCTGCAAAATCAAAACATCCGAACTCAGGTACCGATAAATCATCTGTCTGTCTCTCCTCTGGCACTGGTATCTCGGTATCAGAAGAAGGGGGATCGAGGGGGAACAGGGTGGAGTCGTACTCGGGTTCGGAGAGCGGGTCTCAGCTCTCACGAACCAACCTAGATGAACGGGTAGACGTGCCCGAAAGCGGTGCAGCCAGAGGCTGCCTAAGAGATCGTCTGCCCATCATCTTGATGTGGCGAGTAAGGCGGATGAGATCTGGAAACAACTATGATCACAAGCAAACCCCAAATTCACCAACGCAACGCGAGCTGAAGACCGTAAAGGCTCGATCAATTATCTTGTCAGTTTTTATTTTGGTTATCAGTCAGGATATCAGAGCGATTACGTGACCTGTTGGGATACCCGATATTTCCTCAGCCGACTGTCCCGTACAGAAATAGTCGGTAATCAGCCGAGAAGAATATCGGAGGGCTCTACCTAGTGTTCGGGTTCACTCTCTCACACAATTAAACCGGACAATGAGGGGGTTGCTCTCCCCAAGACATATTTTTTTAAGTGAGGTGTCTTTTAGGGTCGATAGTGTTAGCAGTCCAAAGTTTTATTGTTTTTCTTTTTAGATATTTTTCAATAAAAACAAAAACGCCTAACGAATTTTTCGGTGTTCCTAGTTATTAAGTCAAAAACAGGGGAGAAGATGAAAAAGCCGATGCACAATGAAATCAATGATGCATGCAGAGTAAGAAATGCGTACCTGACTCCAGCAGTCTACATGTAAGATGATCCGCGCAGAATTGAAAGATAGAAATAAAACTACCTAAATGATGCAGGTGGAAAAACCGAGTCCCTAAGCAGGCAATTTCTACTCGAAAGAACAGTCTAGCTGGTCACCAGCCTCCGATCCAAAGGGTCCGGTCTTGGTCTACCCCTCCTCCTCCCGACAAATCGGGTTCAGGAGCAACGCTTGGCAGGGTAGGCTGCAGCACGTAGGCTCGAAGGAAGCAAGTCAACTATTTTTATTAATCTTTTATTTGTAGTACCAATTATCGAACTACAGGCACAAGCAGATATATTAGGTGTTTGGATCCTACTAATTATGTCACAATCAAACAAAAAATTCCTAAGGCTAGGGGCTCGATAAAAACCATGAGAAACCGTAAAAGGTAGTGAAAACAAAAGCCGTGTAAAAAGCCGCGAAAAACCGAACTAGCTAATGGGTCCCACGAGCACACCGGTGCTCGGCGAAATAGACCCGAGAGTGTCCAAGTCCTTCTATCCCTGTATTATTACAATAATTCAACTGAAATAAAGTAAAGTCTAATCTAAACTAATCCTCTCCCACTCAGCTACTCTCTCGCGCTCTCCTGCAGCTCCGTGCAGAAGGGAGCCGCCTCCGATCACCGCGGTTGCGCCGGCTTCTCGAGAGTCGTCGCCTCGGTCCTCGGGCCCTCGCAAGATAATAGACGAGTGTCATAGACCAGATAAAATAATCAAATAAAGACAGGAAAAGTAAACAGGGGTATATGTGCAAAAATAGCAGGAAAAATAAACAAGCAAAATCAAACAAAAACAAAAATAAAAGAAAAGAAAAGAAAATAAAATAAAACAAAATCAAAATCAAAAATAAAAAGCCGCGAAAAGCCGCAGACTCAGAAAGAGCCGCGGAAAGCCACGAAAAAGAAAACGAAATAAAGAGAAAATCAAAATAGACTACTAAGCCGTGCTCCTTGGCAACGGCGCCGTTCTGATGAGCTCAAAACCCAACAAAGCTACCGAGGTAGGATAAATCAAGAGCTAAGGTCGTTGCGACCTCAGTCGCTCGGGTGGCTCAACGAGAAAATATCAGACCACCAAACGAAAGCAAAAATCAATGAAAATCAAGGTAGCGGTCTCGCTATTAGATTAGCCTGGTATAGCGACCAGGGTCGAACACAAGGAGCACGTGATGGCTTCGCAGCCTACGAAGTAGTCAGAAATAAAATCAAATAAAAGAAAATGGTTTTGGTGGATTTTTAATAATTTTTATATTTTTTTGGATTTTTAAATTAATAAAGAAAAAAAGAAAACAAATACACAAGCAACTTGGATGAATTATTTAACTACTCAAAATTAACCCAAAAATTCAAACAAAAAGAATTTTATGTTTTTTTTATAATTTTCTATGTTTTTGGTTAATTTTTGGGGTTTTTCTGATTTTCATGGAATTTTATAAAAATGAAACAAGAAGAGAAAAGAGTGTTGCTGTCCAGTCAGACTTGGAGGGCCAAAATAAAATGGATGATTGCCCTATCAAGGTCTGAAGGTAATTTTCCTGTAAAGTGTGAAATGCAAGGAAAATTTAGGCACTGGTTTTATTAATTTTTGATTTTTCAATTATTTATTAGAATTTTTATAAGGTTTTCAATGTTTTTTTAATTTTTATAGTTTTTATAAATCTAAAAATGACCAAAATTGGTCAGAAAATCAAACACAGCAAGCAAACAATATATAATTTTTTTGTAATTTTTAAAGGTGTTTTAATATTTTTTGTGATTTTTAAAACTGGACAGTAAATAAAATACGTGTTTTTGAATTTTTAAAAATAATAAAAAGAGTCACAAATGTCTCGAAAATTTATAGAAAATTTTGCACCATGACAGGAGCAATGTGTCCAATTTTCATCAAATTTGGAGTAGTTTTGCTATTTTATTAAAAACAAACACAATTGCACAGTGCAGAGGGACCTGTATGCAATTAAAATAAAGTCCTGGGCCCCTTGGATAACACGACTGGAAAATTGAAGGGCCAAAGTGTAAAAAGCCCAGAGGCCCACGCACGATACGTGTGACTCAGGCCTGGAAGGACCTTTTTGTCATTCCAATTAATAAAAATATAAACATTAGCACACCACAAACACATGATAAAAGTTGCAAATACACCAAAGCTCACGTGTCGATGCACGTGTCCATCACACACAGGGGTATAAATGTGAACAAAATAAACCACATGGTCCTCTATGCAATATGTCCAAAATAAAAACAACTAATAAACGTATGTACATGACTAGATAATAAATGCAAAAAACTATAGGGGCCTAAGAGCAATTACCCCTTATTATATGCCGATGGTCGAATGAGCGCCACGTGTGATATCCAACGGTCAGGGGGGTGGCACCTCAACAAAGGGTTCCTCGGCGTCTGATCAACGGTCGAGAGGCGTTGAATCCCCTTCGCTGGATGGAGGGCTGAGAGGAGGCCACGTGTAGATCCGACGGTGGCTGCTGGGCCTCCTCTTAGCCCTGATCGGACGGTCCGCACATGATCTGGAGCTGAAGGGAGATCGGACGGTCGGGGAGGATGCTCGATGAACTCGACGCCGGCAAGTTTCACCGAGCTCGTATGTCTACAGGAGAGCTCCTCTGAGGCTCCTGAGGATCGGAGAAAGAACGCATGGGCCTCCTGCGTCTAACGAGACCCTCCGATGGTGCAACGGAGCTCCAGAGAGCTCAGGCGGCACCGGCAGAGGTGGAGCTGCTGCTCCTGACTGTCCGAGCCCTCAGATGGGATTGGATTGACCTGCAAAGCAAAGCAACAAGCTCCTAGGTCGAGGGCAAAGTGCCTCGACCCGGTTAGCAGTGGTGTAGGTGGTCGGTGCGTCGAGATGAGGGGGCTCCGGCGAAGCGACGACGGTGGAGCCTCAATCCCAGTTCCGTGGCGAACTGGGTCGAACGAAGGGGTGGAGAAGGTGCGCGGGGGAAGGGCAAAGGTGTTGGTCGACTCCGATGATCGAACGGTGGGCTAGGGTGGTCGGAATCGGGGTTCGTCCGCGACGGGATGATTTGGGTGTAAATGAAAATTAGCTAAGGACAGGAAGAACTAAGGGTACCTAATAGATGAGATCGACTGGGGAAGAGTTGAGGAAGCTCTAGGTCCTAGCCTCGAGGGCCGTCGGTGCCCGAGGCTCGAGCACCACGTCTGGGCGGCGCACGGCGGCGTGAAGCTGCCGGATCGATGGTCCGACCCCTCCTTCCTCGTTGCAACACGGCCACTCGCAAGCTGTCACTCAGGCGGTGGCTATGGAGGTCCTAGGGTGGAGTGAGATGAGCCAAAGATGCGCGAAAATGGAGGCGGAGCTCAGACTTTATACGAGTGAGGGTCCGGCAAGAGTAGGTCGGGCAGGGCACAGCGAGGCTCGGATCCCTAGGTGGATGATCGGGCGTGGGTTAGTGATGAATCAGTGATAATCGGGGCCCGAGGTTTCGATTAATGGAAGTCGGATCATGCTGGGAAAAACCAGTGAAATCGGGTCAGGAGCAAGGATCCACGAGTCTGTGGTCCAAGGGGGGGGGGAGTTGACCGGGGGGGGGGTCAACGTCCCCCGTGGACCAATCAAAAAAGGTCATGTCAGAATTATTTGGAAATTGAAAATAAAATAATAAATGGCCGAATTATTAAAAACTCAAAACATGAAAAGTGTTTCTTTTATTTTAAACTATTTTTTGTGATTTTTAATTATTTTTTTGAAATAAAAATAAGGTATTTACAATATAGTGCTATATATAGGTATATATACAATATTGATTTTTAATTTTTGATTTTTAATTAATTATTTTTTGTACATTTTTATTCCCATTTTATATTTATTTACTTATAGCATAAAATTAGGAATGAAAAGGTGTTTTTATTTTATTTTTATTATTTATGTACAAGGGTAAAATAAATAGATATATACATATATATTCATGGTATATATACAATGTTTCTTTTGGTTTTTATTTTTGTTTTTTATTTGATTTTTTTTGTTTTTATGGTTTTTATTTCATTTATTTACAACATGAAATATAGAATATATACAAGTTTTATGAGATTTTAATTTATTTATTTACAAGGTAAAATAAATAAAAGTGTGGTCTTATGTACATGGTGAATATGTACAAGGGAGGTTATTTTTATTTTCTTTTTAATTTCTATTTTTATTTTGATTTTGTATTTACAAATATTTACAAATATATACAAACCCATTTTTATTTTATTTTTAGAGGAAAATATTATTATTATATTTACAGGTATATGTACACATGAGCTCCCTATCTCTCTCTACTTTGGCTTTTATGCGGTCAGGCCCATGCTGAGCCCTCCCTTGGGATTAGGTTGCTCAATATTTATTCTAAATTTCTCCCTCTTTTTCTTTTAATTTTTTGTTCTTTTATTTTAGCTCAAAAACATGCTAATTATTAGTTTTTACACAATGCATGCACTTTGGTAATTATTTGTATTTACAGACATATACATGTATTTGCAAAGGTTTTTGTAGCTAAAATATAAGAATAAATAGTGATGAATGAGTATTCATCACTTCACAAAAAAAGAATATAAAAAATTTCATTCCCTGTTCTGCTTACATTTTTTAATAAAAAAAATAAAATAAAATCGCTACAGGCGGCGGGGTCGTCACCCCCCGCTGCCCACCATCCACACCGTTGTGCTTGGAAGCCGGCACGTGCCCTCTTCCCCAGGTCGCAGCAATCACCCAGCGAGGTGGCGTCCACCTCCAGCCCTCCGCACTGCCCGTGCCTGGAGCTGGCGCCCCTCTCCGCGTCGCGCGCCGCACCAACCTTCTAGATCGTTGCCGACCCCGCGCCCAAAGCCTACGCCTATCGATTCCTCTATGCAGCCCTAGAAGCCCCCTCACGCGAGGCGCGACCTTCAGCCATCCCGCGTCAGCTCCGCCCAGTCGTGGCTCGTGCCTCTCTGCTCCAGATCGGCGCCGCTCCGTGCTCCCCATGCACGAAGGCGGCCGCGCCGCCGACCAGCGCATAGACCTCTTCGTGACGGCACCCCTGCAACCGTTCCCCCCCTTTGCTTGGAGTTGAAGAATAAAGGACGAACATCCAGGAACCCTAGATTTGGGTGATTGAAATAAAAAAATTGGAAAAATTATCAAACATTGCCCGAAGGTTTTCAAATTTGAAAAACAGTCCCTGTACGTCAGAAGATCGTGTGCGCGTCATGTGACATTTGGGTAATTTTCACATTTCCTCCTGCAAGTTTATGTTTTTATTATTCACTCCAGAACTTTTCAATATTTGCAATTTGGTCCCTGTAAATTCCAGACATTGAACTTGCTTGATCTTTGTGATTAAATAAATGCATACCATGCTCTAAAAAATTTGTAAATTTTTTTAAGCTCCAGCTATGCGCGTGAACATGGTATAAATTTTTCATTGCAATTTGTTGAAATTTGATATATTTAAAAAATAAAAAACTGTGTATTTTTGTTTGCCTAAACTTTGAAAATTCCTAAAAGTTCGAAATCTCTCCTAAAAATTTAAAAATTACTATAGGTGTGTTTTCTTGTCCTTTAATATCTGACCAAATTCTGTACATTAACTCTTTGTAAAAACCAAAAATAAGTACGAAAAATGAACATTCTTAAAAAATGTAGAAAATTCTAGAAAAATTCAAGAATTATGATTTCAGTCTCTGATTGTAGATATTTAAATGTAGTTTAATATAAAAATAATTTTTAAGAGTATTGGGCACTTAAAGTATTTTTAAGTTGCAAAATACTCTTGGTTGTCCACTATTTTATACATTTTCACTGTTTAATTTTTAGAAAATCACAAAAATATCAGAAAATTTAAAAAAATTATCAAAAATATTATAAAATATATAAAATACAAAAATATTTTCTTTGGACTTTTTTTGTACATTTTTGACTATTCTGAAAAATACAAAATAGTGTGGTGTTGTGTGTTTTATCCATTGTGCCTTATTCAAAAAAAAGAATAAAAATTCAAAAACCACTAAAAATTCATTTCCGAAAATTGGCTACTTAGTTTTTCAATCGTGCTCCTTGTGTTCGACCCTGGCCGCTATACCAGGTAAAAAGAATAGCGAAAACCGCTTACATTATTTGTTTTTATTGATTCATCTTATTTTGAGTGGTTTATTTATTTTTCTCGTTGAGAACAACGACACATTATGATATTATTTTATCCTTCTCGATCTATCAAAATCCGCGTCATCAGAATGGCGCTGTTGCCGGGGAGTATGGCTTTGTAGTCATTTTTCATTTTTTGTGATATTTGTCTCTCTATATTATAATTGTTCTCTGACCTTCTCTCTTGGATTTTTGTGTGAGGAACTGTTTGGAGGACGACTTTGAGTTTCTTTTAGGAGAACCCGCACAGGAGGAAGAGTAGGGGGGAGAAGAAGATTTTTATTCTATTTGAGAGAACAATGTTTGTCTTGTAATAATTTAGGACTTTGAACTTGTGGACTTGGACTTTCTGTGTTTTCTGTGCCCTTGGGGGACCTCACCACTATTTTCTGTGTTTTCTCGCTTTTGTTTTTTTATTTGTTTAACATGGATTTTTTGTGCATGAGCCCCTAGATATAGATTTCTATTTGATTGAGCCTGGTAGTATTAGGTCCAAAGCCCCTAATAGAATATATGTTCCTATAGAACTCGTTTAGACTTAGTCAAATCAATCTATGCTTCACAATAATAGAAGTTTTCGTTTAGGACGGTTCTCGCATTGCATTCATTTTGATTAGTTTAAATTTTCTGCGCGGATCATATTGCATGTAGAGTGCTAGAGTCAGGTACACACCTCTATCTCTAGCATTTGCATCCATATTTTCTCGTGCATTGTCTTTTCCGTTTCCCCCTCTGTTTTGTGAATATAGGAATAAAGGAAATCAGAAATTACGTTAGACGTTTCATTAAAAATATCCAAAAAAATAGAAAATAAAAAATTCGGACTACTAATTGAACTTGACCATTAAAATCAAACGTAATTGATTCATATCATTATTTTGGGAGAGCAATCCCCTCATTGTTTGCGTTTTTAATTGATCACGTACACACTAAGAAGTAGTGCCCAAATACCATTAAGCCTCCTAAGTGTTTGTACAACTTTTGTTGATCACTGATGACACGGAGATCCGAGCGACTAAGGCAAAGGTATCTAAATGGTCGTTGCGACCTCGGTCACTCAGATGTGTCAATCAAGAAAAATGAACCACTAATAGATATAAAACGGATAAAACACAAAACAGCGGTCCTGCTATTGGATTAACCCGGTATAGCGACCAGGGTCGAACTCAAGGAGCACGGGTTGGCCTCTCGGCCTACGAAGTAGTTAAAAGAAATTAAATAAAAGAAGAAACTATTTTTAGTGGTTTTTAATCTATTTTATATTTTTTTGGATTTTTTAATGTATAAAGAAAATAAGAAAAGTAAACAAGCACACACTTCAACAAATTATTTAAAACACTAAAAATCAACCAAAATGCAAACACAAATATTTTTATGTGTTTTATAATTTTTAATGTTTTTGGTGAATTTTTGATAATTTTCTGATGTTTATTTAATTTTCTAAAAATCAAAAAGTGAATCAAACAGGGGGTACTGTCCAGCCGAGCTAAAAGGGCTTAGATAAAATATCTAGAGCCCCCAAATTAGCTGGGAAGTAATTTTCCTGTAAAGAAGATTAAACAAGGAAAATTTAGGTACCAACTTTATTATTTTTGGATTTTTGGTTTAATTACTAGAATTTTTATAAGTTTTTAAGTGTTTTTCAATTTTTAGTGGTTTTCAGTAATGAAAAATAGCCAAAATTGGCTAGAAAATCAAACACAACAAAACACACAATAGACAATTTTTTTGTAATTATTAGACACTATTTAATATTTTTTTGTGATTTTTAAAGTGACAAAAATGAAGGTTTTTGAATTTTTTAAAATATCAAATGAAATAAAAAATGTCCTCGAAAATCCACGAAAATTTTACACCATGGCAGGAGACATGTGTCCAATTTTCGTTGGATTTGGAGGTGTTTTGCTATTTTATTCAAAAATAAAGAAGGGGCACTGTGCACAGGGACCAAAGTGCAAATACCCAAGAGTCTGGGGGGTCTGGTGCAATTTACCCAGTAAAACACGCGCCACGCGCGTGCCTGGGGCACTCAGGGACCCAAATGTAATAAAAATAAGTCCCGAGGACTTATTGGTAACAGGTACCGAAAGTCCAGGGCTTATCTGCAAAATACCCGAAATATCACGCACATGTTGAAATAAATCATGCACAGGGGTATAAATGCAAATAAGTAAAAGATTTCATTCAACTGTTAACATCCAGAATAACAGGGGCATACAATGCAATTATCCCAAAGAAACCACGTGACGACGCACGTGCCAGACCATGTGCAGGGGTATAACGGTAAATAAAAACAAGCACCAGGGTGTCTATGCAAATATCCCAGAACTTAGACAACTACGTTACTTAATTACAAGACTAAAAGCTAAATAAAATACTAAAGAGGGCCTAAGGGTAAATTACCCTTTATTATGCGAACTGCTGGATGCGCGCCACGTGGAGCTTCTGACGGCGTGGAACGATGGGCGCTCCAGATCGCCCCTCCTCAGATCGAGCGGTGCTGGTGGCTCCAGGGATGGACGGCCTGGATGAAGTCTGGAGCGGGGTGGACGATCGAACGGTGACGGAGGGTGCTGGAAGAACAGGTCACCGGCGAGCTTCGCCGGCCTCGTGCGAGCGCAGCTGACCTTCTCGCGGGCCGCTGGGGATCTGGAAAGGTTCGGCGTGAGCCTCCACGCCAAGTGAGAGTCTCCGATGATCCGGCCGAGCTCCGAGGAGCTCGGGCGAGGTCGGCGGAGCTGGGTCTCCTGGCCTGAATGACCAAAGCCCTCAGATGGGCTTGGTAGCACCTGCAAAGCGAACCAGAAGACTCGCGGGTCGAGGGCAAATTGCCTCGACCCGGTTAGGCGTAGCGACGGTGAACTGTGGGTCGGAATGGCGAGCTCCGGCGAAAGGGGTAGACGGAGGAGCTCGACTCCCTGCTCCTGTGCGAGCTGGGTTGAGTGAAGGGGTGAAGAAGGTGCGCGGGGAGATGGCGAAGGCGATGGTCGATTCCGATGATCGAACGGAGTGATGGAGTGGTCGGAATCAAGGATGGACGGCAGCGGCGCGATTTGGGGGTAAATGGAAATCAGCGAAAAAGGAAAGCTATCGGAACTACCTGGGTGGTTGGAGAGACTGTGGAGGAGCTGGGGAAGCTCCTGGTCGTCGCCTCGAGGAGCGTCTCCCTCCGAGGCTCAAGCTCCAGCTGATGGCGGAGCGACGGCGGCGTAGCTCGCCGGATCGAAGGCCAAGCTCCCTCTCCTCGCTTCGACAGGCTCGGACGCAAGCTGTCACTCTTGCGCACTCGCTGGAGCTCACTGGGGGTGGAGACAAGTGACCAAAGATGCTGAAATGAGGTGGCGGAGCTCGAGCTAAATATGGGCGAGGGTCCGGGAAGATGAGGTCGGGTAGGGCGTGGAAGCGCGCGGATCCCGAGGGTGCAGCTCCGGCGAGGGTGTCGGGTGAATCGCGAAGAAGTCGGACCCGGGGTTTGGGTGAATGGGATCCGGGTTTAATCGCTAAAAATCCGAGAAGCAGGCTTACCCGCTAAGAATCGTGCAAAGTGGTCCTGGGGGGGTAGTTGACCAGGCGGTCAACATCCCCAGGACCCAATAGAAATCGGCCACGTGGCTGGATCTTGGAGTAAAAATTAAGGGTAGCTAGGGGCCGATTTAGCAAAAACTCAAAACACAAAATATTTTTCTTTTTTTTTTTCTATTTTTTAGTGATTTTTAATTAATTTTTAGAATTAAAACTAAGGATATACATAGTATGTATTATATAGGTATATGTACACTATTAGGGTTTTTGATTTTTGATTTTTAAATTATTATTTTTATGCAATTTTATTCCTATTTTATATTTTATTTATTTTCATTATAAAATAAGGAATAAAAAGGTATTTTTATTTTATTTTTATTATTTATATACATAGGTAAAATAAATATGTATGTACATTTATATACATTGTATATGTACAATATATTTTTGTATTTTTAATTTTGCTATTTTTATTTTGTTTTTGATTTGATTGTTCTTATTTTATTTATTTACAAGGTTAGATAAATATGGAAGAGTGGTTTATATACAAGATGAAGGTGGTATTTTTGGTCTCTTTTTTTTTATTTTTATCTTTTTCTTTTGTTTTTATACTTATAGATATATACAAGCATTTACAAGCATAATTTAAGCTTATTTTTGTTGAGGAAAATATTTTTATTTATTTACATAAATATGTACACACATGAGCCCCTATCTCCCTCTACTTTGGCTTTTATGCGGTCAGGCCCATGCTGAGCCCTCCCTTGGGTTAGGTTGCTCAATATTTATTCTAAATATTTCCCTCTTTTTCTTTTTAATCTTTATTCTTTTATTTTTGCACAAAAACATGCTAATTATAGGTTTTTACACAATGCATGCTTTTGGTAATTATTTGTATTTACACATATCTACATGCATTTGCAAAGGTTTTTGTAGCTAAAATATAAGAATAAAGAGTGATGAATGAGTATTCATCACCCCCCTATACTTAACTTTGCCAGTCCCTTAGCAAACACTTATTTGAAAAAGAAGTGAAAAAGAAAGAAAGAAAAAGAAAAAGAGGATGTACATGGATCAAGGTTGATTATTAAACTTGCCTTCATTAAATTGGGGCATGGAGCTCGATCAGATCTTTGGATTATTAATGTGTAGGAACCTTATTTGGACTTAAGTCTAAAACTCAACAGCCTCTAAGTTCCACTAATCTATAACCAAGACTCCTCAATGCTCCAGGTCAGAACAAGTCATCAATCACAAACCCTGAAGACCATGAATCTTTTCTTGTCCTGTGAAAGTGAGGTCTAAGCTCTTCACCTCAGAAATGGCAACTTGACAACCCTCCCCAACAAGGTAACTCTATGACCTCAATCTGGCCACTCTTTCCTCGAGGAGCGGGGTATTCCCTTCTAAGTTCAAGTTCAACCGGCTCAAGAAGAGGAGGAAGAAGAGAATGGGTCAAGGCCAGTGTAGCCAAGTACCCTTGGGAGCTTGACCAGTGTAGCCAAGTCTCCCTGCTGCAAGCTACATCAGGTGGAACATGAAACCAAGCTTTGCTTATTGCACTCTATATACATACTCCGGTGGGATTATCATTTTCTATCAGACCCACCACTTTTTTGGAGTTATTTTCTTTTCGCACATTTTTTTTTTCAAGTGCATCTGTACAACATATACATGTGCAGCATATATACAAGGAGTTTTTCCTCTTGAGCCAGTAGACTATCCCTCTTTTGAAGCTTTATTGCAACCCACAACTCCCGTCGTTAGACCTCATGGCGACCAGACCTAGTTGAGACGCACTTCCTTCACTAAAAGAAGAAGAGAGGTTCCGCCTAGAAGTACTACCCTCATATGCTACCCCAAGTCAAGGAAGACTGCCTCCTCACCACCTCATCCGTGGAGAGCTCGGTGCATAGTGCCGGTGTCCAAGTAAAGCCATAATCTATATGAGTCATGTGTTGTTGTTAAGTGCTCTACTTAGGCTCATTGAGATGACATGTGATCATAGCCTAGTGGACTCAAAGAATTAAGTCACCATGGACCTGAAAAGCCCTAAACCTAAGCCCTATAAGGTTCCTCTTAGAAATTAGGTGGATTAAGATCTTAATCAAGCTCCATTTCTCAATTTGATTCCCGGCTAGTTTAAATATCAACTATCATCCAGAAAAACTATATACATATGTATAAAAAGATGCTTATTTACACAAATTTTACAAACATGCAAAATTTTTGAAAAATGTTTTGAAATCATGAATGGATGATGCATGAAGTGCAAGTTTTGCAAAAAGATATTTACACAAATTTACACAAGATTTTTGCAAACTTTTGATTTTCAAAATATTTTGGAAAAATTTTGTACTATATACATAATTTTGATACAAAAATATTTACACAAGCTTTACACAAAAGATTTTTGAAATCATTTTTACAAAAATAATTTGTACACTAGCTATTTATGTGCAAATAAAAGAATGTTTATGTACATGAAATTTTTTTAATTTTTGTGATTTTTAGCCATTTTATTTATTAACACACTCACACAAAGTACGAGTTATGGCTAAAGTATATATGAAATATATACACACCCCCCTATACTAAGCTCGAACGATGTCCTCAGAGTCAAGAGCGATGAAGAAGACATAACTCGTGCTAGGTATAGGAAAGTGAAAAGAAAGGCTATATTCAAGGAAGAATGAAAAGTCAAGAGGGTCTCGGGTCTTCCCCCTATACTTAGGATTAAATAATCCTAAGTATAGCAGGTTGTACACTAAGGGAAAACCGAGTGGAGAATATACAGGGTCTACCCCCCCTATACTTAGGGTGAAATATCCCTAAGTATAGGCAGCAAAACAGGGGTAGGCAGAAACAAAAGAAATACCCAAACGGTCTCACATCCCCCCTATACTTAGGGTAAAGTGCACCCTAAGTATAGCATAATCACAAGATGAATAAAGGGATGTGGGACTAAAGAATGTAGTGATATGGACATCTGGATCTATACAAGGCGGAAGATCAATGAAACTCAGGCGTGAGATGCATTAGATGTGAGTCAAAGACCACATCTCACGCAAAATGAATAGGGGCAAGATCAGCGACCCGCGGCTCATGATCTAGAAATGGTTTGAGCCGCTGGCCGTTCACTCGAAAGGTACTCTCAGAAGACAACTCAAATATGTCAATGCTACCGTTGTCGTGTACCTTTCTCACCAAGTAAGGTCCCTTCCATTTGCTCTGTAGCTTCCCTGGAAATAGACGTAGCCTCGCATCAAACAGCCATACTCTCTGTCCAATCTCAAAATGCTTGTGGCAGATATGAGAATCATGCCACTCCTTCACTTTCTCCTTATAATGTAGGCTGTTTAAGAATGCTGTATCTCTAAGATCCTCCAGGGCTGCCAACTCTGCCCTCCTCTGGTCTCCCATACCATCTGGATCCATAAGAATCTCTGTGACTGCCCAAAGTGACTTGTGCCTCAGCTCAACAGGTAAATGGCACGGCTTGCCATATACGAGGTGAAAGGGAGATGCGCCCAATGGTGTCTTGAAAGACGTCCTATATGCCCATAAGACCGAGTCCAAAAGCTGTGACTAATCCTTTCGGTCAGGGCGGACGACTTTCTGCAATATAGTCTTGATCTCCCTATTCGACACCTCGGCTAGACCATTCGTCTGTGGATGGTAAGGTGTAGCAACACGATGGTCTATACCGAACTCGCTAGCAAGGGCCTTCACCTGGTCGTTGATGAAATGAGATCCCCCATCAGAAATCAGAACTCGTGGAACCCCGAACCGCGTGATGATATGCTTCCTCAAAAATCTGCAAACTGTCCTCGCATCAGCGGCTCGGGTGGGGATAGCCTCCACCCAACGGCTAGCATAATCTACGGCCAACAGAATGTACTCAAATCCCTGACTCTTAGGGAATGGACCCATGAAATCGATGCCCCATGCGTCAAAAACCTCACAGAAGTGAATGGGCTGCATCGGCATCATATCACGCTGTCCACAAGTGCCCATCCTCTGACAGTCAGTACACCTCTTCACGAACTCATCAGAGTCCTTGAAGAGGGTAGGCCACCATAAGCCGGATTGGAGCACCTCCTGTGCCGTTGTCCTCCCAAAATGATGTCCTCCTGCCTCAAGCTTGTGGCAGTAGGTGAGGACGCTATGGTGTTCCTCCCGAGGAATACACCGACGCCAGACGCTATCCCCTCCTTCGTGGTAAAGGATGGGATCCTCCCAGTGGTAGGACTTGGCCTTCGCAAGGAAGGTCTCAAGCCTCTGCCTGGGCCAATCTTGTGGGACTTTCCCAGCAATGAGAAAGTTCACAATACCGGCATACCACGGGAGTGAGGCGATAGCAAGGATCGCCTCATCTGGGAAGGTATCACGAATGGGATCAATCTGCTCAGACTCCTCAGGCTGCTCTAAACGGGAGAGATGATCCGCCACCACATTCTTGACTCCAGGCGTATCCTTGATCTCAATGTCGAACTCCTGGAGTAGAAGGATCCATCTAGTAAGTCTGGCCTTGGCATCCTTCTTTGCCATGAGGTACCTGATGGCGGTGTGATCTGTGTACAAAGTCACTCTAGATCCAATGATATAAGATCGAAACTTATCTAGGGCGAACACTACAGCTAGCATCTCCTTCTCTGTGACCGTGTAATTCCGCTGGACGGAATCCAATGTGCGGCTAGCGTAGTGAATGGCAAATGGAACTCCATCCCTCCTCTGTCCCAGCACTTCCCCTACGGCAAAGTCGGAGGCGTCCGTCATGATCTCGAATGGGAGAGACCAATCAGGCGGCTGGAGGACAGGAGCCTCAATCACACACTGCTGGAGAGTCGCAAAGGCCGAAAGACACTTGTCATCGACAAGGAACTCGGTGTCTTTCGTCAAGAGGTCAGTCAACGGCCGGGCAATCCTGCTGAAATCCTGAATAAATCTCCTATAAAATCCAACGTGCCCCAGGAATGACCGTAGCCGCCTCAAATTGGACGGCGGTGCGAGCTTTCTAATGACATCAACCTTGGCCGGATCCACCTCCATGCCCCTGTTGGAGATGATGTGGCCAAGCACCGTCCCTTGAGTCACCATGAAGTGACTCTTCTCCCAAGATAGAACCAAATGGAACCCAATACATCGCTGGAGTACTCGGTCTAGGCAGTCAAGACAAGAGTCGAATCCGTCGCCGTAGACCGAGAAATCGTCCATGAAGACCTCCAAACACTCCCCTACCATGTCCGAAAAGATCGACAGCATGCACCTCTGAAAAGTCGCAGGGGCATTGCATAGCCCGAATGGCATGCGTCGAAAGGCATATGTACCAAAGGGACAGGTAAAGATGGTCTTCTCCTGATCCTCAGGAGCGATGGACACCTGGTTGTAGCCCGAGTACCCATCCAGGAAGCAATAATGGCTCTTCCCTGCCAGTCTCTCAATGATCTGGTCAATAAAAGGCAGGGGAAATGGTCCTTCTTGGTGGCCTGGTTGAGTCTCCTGTAGTCAACATAGACCCTCCAAGAGGTGGGTACTCGTGTAGCAATCTCCTCTCCCGACTCACTGATCACAGTCGTGATGCCCGTCTTCTTGGGCACCACATGCAAGGGGCTAACCCACTTGGGAGTCGGGAAATGGGATAAATAAAATCTGTGCTCCACCATTTTGATATTTCCTTCATCACGACCTCCCTTAGGTTGGGGTTCAGTCGCCGCTGGAACTCACGCGACGGCTTTGCCCCCTCCTCGAGATAGATATGGTGGGAGCACACTGATAGACTAATCCCATGGAGATCTGCTACGCTCCATCCAATTGCCTTGCGGTTCTTTTCAAGAACCCCCATCAAACGGGATTCCTGCTCTCCAGTCAGATCGGCGGAGATGATGACTGGGTACATCTCAGGCTCGCCCGCAAGGAACCGATACTTCAGCGAAGTAGGGAGCGGCTTCAGCTCTGGACAGCTGGGCGCTGGCAAATCTGGCTGCGGAAGGAAATGTGTCAATGCTGCTAAGTCTGCCAAATCTGCCTAGGAGAAAGAAAGCGAACTCTCGCAAACTGGATCTGGAGAAGGCTGCTCAACTGTGTTGTCTCTGATCTGCTCTGCATCTACCTCCTCCTCATCTGTAGGCTCGGGTGGACTCAAGTCTGGCATCTGATCATCACAATCTGCCCAATCAGACTCTGAATCCGAGGGATCCACATCAAATACGGTGGCATCAGTACCACCATCACACAAGGTGGCCTCAGCACCACCATCACTGAAATCAGTGTCGCGGTCAAGACCCAGCTCTGCTGCCTCTGTGGTATCCTGAACCAGGGATGTGCTCTCCAGACTCTCCTCTGCTATCATCTCGGCATCAGTTGTGTCTGAAAATGAGAGGATGGCCTGTGCTGCAGGATCTGCCCATGCTTCCTCATCATCTGTGATCACAAAATCACAGTCCTGGTGGATGTCTGGCTCTGCGTCTGTCAGCTGCTCTGAATCTGTGCTAGCCTCTGAGCGTGCTCTCTCTCTGGCTTTGTAGTCCTCGACCGTCTCTATTTGTACACTCTCGCCCTCGACACGAAAGTATACCTTCCCGCTACCATGATCAGTCACCGCCTTGGTTGTGGCCAAGAACGTACGACCGAGGATGATGGGGGTATCGGCCACTGAGTCAGGGATCTCCATGTCCAACACTACGAAGTCCACGGGGAATTTCAGGCCCCGAATCGTGACGATAACGTCTCGCAACAACCCCTTCGGCCTCTTGACAGATCGATCAGCAAACTGAAGGACTGTCCTGCTCTGTCGAAGAGTGCCCAACTCGAAGCGGTCGAGAAGGGCTGCCGGAAGGAGGTTGATCGACGATCCGCTATCTAATAGAGTCCGGTCGAACCTCTGCTCACTAATCTGGCATCTGACATACGGGGCCCCTGAATCTGGCCTCTTGGCTGGCAGACGGTTCTGGATCGCAAAACACGTGGCTTTCGTCAGCAACATGAATCTCTGAAGTGTGGTTCCTCCTCCTCCTCCTCCTGACTGTGGTCCTATCTCTCAAAGATCGCTGAAGAAGGGGGATGTGCTGCAAAGCCTCCTGGAGGGTCAGCTGGATGTGAAATCTGTCGATCATGCTCTGGCTGAATTCCTCCTGCTCTCTCTTTTTTGGGTCTTTTTCTTTTTTCTTCCCCTTCCCCATCTGAAGAGCTCTAGGAAAGGGGATCACAGGGTCCTTCGCAGATGAAGGACTAGGAAAAGGCCTAGACGGCTCGACGGCCGGATCCACACATACATCAAGCACCACAGTGGGACCAGAAGAAACTAAAACTTTTCCTTTATTCACAACAGTGTTCTGAGATACATGAGAATGAGGAAAAACATCTGAGCTCTCTACACAAACACCGGTGGCCTCAGTACCACCATGGGCTGGCTCTGCTACTGGACGTCTCGCGGCCTCAGTACCGCGGGCTGGCTCGGCTCATCTGGTGGCATCAGCACCACCTCCTCGAACTGGTGAAGCGGCGGCCTCAGTACCGCCTGTGGAATCAGCATCCTTGGTGGCATCAGTACCACCGTCATCATCGTGTGCGGCCTCAGTACCGCTCTCCTCCTCCTCCTCATCTGGCGTCCTGGGTGGATCCTCGAGTCATCGCTCAGATGAGGCGCCGCCCTGCTGGTGCTCTACCGCTCCTAAGTGTAACAAAATCAGCATCAAATAGATCCGAAGACATATCATCAAATGGATCACTAGGAGTGGCTTGCTCAGTGAAAACTACCTGCTCAGATTTCCTCTTCAGGTTGTTCGGATTCGGCTCTATCTGTGCAGGAATAGCGACCTTCCCTCTCACAAGGTCCGCATCTCCTGGCGGAACTCGTCCATCTCTCGTCTGAAGGTAGCCTGTTGGTCCCGTGAGGAGGCAGGCTATGTCATCCAAGGCGGGCTCTCATGGGAGCCCGACGGGTAGCATCTCTGGTGATGAGGCTGCTGGAACTGCTGCTGGTGCTGCTGAGAGGGGTAGGAGGAAGGATGCTGCTGGTATGCTGGGTGAGCCTGCTGCTCACGTCTCCAAGACTGTCCCAGCTGCTGATAGGGACGAGGAACGAAGGACGAAGGGCTGGTGTGACTGGTATGCTGGGGGCTGCTGCTGCGGCTGGTGATCTCTCTGCTGGCCATACTGCCCTCCCTGATCGGAGGACTGCTGCTGGGGCTGGGTACCTCCACTCCCCCACCTGAATCCGGGATGGTCTCGTCGGATCCCAGGCTGGGGGCGGTCATACCAAATCCCGTTGACATCCATCAACGGCTCTGCATCGTAGGGGGCTGGCGGGAGTACTGCCAGAGGCTGATCCGGCTGGTATACCACCATCTGCATGTCTGGAGATGGTGGGGACTGGTAAGAGGGATGCTGCTGCTGGTACGGCTCCGCCTGTACAAGGTGAACCTGTCTAGGCTGCTGCAAGGTGCTGGAGCGCTGGGACGAGCTGCTGTTGCCGCCGGTGTCGCCTCACGACTGAAGACGGGGCTGTGAAGCCGTCTGTGCCTCCTGGAGACACATGAGCTGGGTCTTCATGTCGCTCAGAGTCTGTGCCATCTGCTCCATCTGCGTGATGCTCTGGCACTGCTTCTTCTCGATCAGCTCCATCCGGTCCAACTTTACGCTGATGATGCCCATATCCGCAGCGGATGACTCTGCCTGTGCTGCTGCAACCGCGGATGAACTGGATGGACCGGCGTCGACCCGTGCTATCCTCTGGTACTGCACGGGTCCTGGCTGCTGCTGGGGTCTCCCCTGTGTGTACAACCGGGTCTGGGACATCACCATGTAATTCTCGGCCATCTCCTCGTAAATGTCCCAGACCTGGTCGTGGTCTTTGGCGAAGTAGGACCCGCCGCAAGAAGCATTCACCAGGCCCTGGAGCTCTGGTGTCAACCCGCTGAAGAAGCTCTGAACAAGGTTCGGCTTCGAGATGTCGTGGTGCGGGCATCGGTCTGTGAGCTCTCTAAACCTCTCCCATGCCTCATGAAATTGCTCGTTGGGGAGCATGGAGAAGTTGCTGATCAGGGCCCTCGCTGCATTCGTCCGCCCGAGTGGATAGTACTTGTTCAAGTACTCGGTGCGGAGCTGCTCCCAGGTGTAAACAAACCTCCCCAAATGCTTCAGCCAGGTGGCTGCTCTGTCAGCTAAGGAGAAGGGGAAGGCGATCATCCTGATCGTGTCCTGGTCCACCTGACGGTCGTGGACAGTGATGCATATCATCAAAAACTCCTGGAGGTGGAGATGGGGCTCCTCTGTCGCGAGTCCGTGGAAGCGGGGAGTAGCTGCAAAGTGTTCGGGGGGAACTTGAAGTCCCCCATGATCGCTGGAAGTACTACCCAGTGGTGCGTCAGCGTCGATCCGGGGTTGTGTAACTCCCGCATCGGTCTCGGTGGTCCTCCGGCCGCTCCTGCGGCGGTTGCTGCTGCGGCTGCTGCATCCGCATCATCTGGGATCCTCGGTCCCTCTCTCCTCTGCTCTCGCTCTGCTCTCTCTGCTCGCATCTGCTCCATCTCTCTCCTCATGTCGAGCATAAATGCTCCCTGATCCCTCAGCTGCTGCTGAACGGTCTCTAACGAGGCGATCGAGGTGGAGTTGATCGCTCCCTGGTCCAATACGAAATGCTCAGGCTGACATGAACGATCCTCAGAACTGCCGGCCATGACGTCTGCAAAATCAAATGAGCCCAACTCAGGTGCTGTCAAATCCATCAATCTCTCCTCGGGCTCATGTCGCTCAGGTCCGAAAGAAAGGGGGTCGAGGGGGAACAGGGCGGAGTCGTACTCGGGCTCGGAGAGCTGGTCTTGGCTCTCGCGGGCCAACCTAGATGATTGGGTAGACGTGCCCGAAAGCGGTGCAGCCAGAGGCTGCCTAAGAGAGCGTCTACCCATCATCTTGATCTGGCGAGTAGGGCGGATGAGATCTGGAGAAACTATGATCACAATGCAAACCCCCGGTTCACCAACGCAACGCGAGCTGAAGACCGTGAAAGTTCGGTCAAATTATCTTGTCAATTTTTATTAGGTGAACACACAAGATATCAGAGCGCTTACGTGACCTGTTAGGATACCCGATGCTACCCCAACCGACTGGCCCGCACGGAGAAGTCGGTAATCAGTCGGGACTAGCACCGGAGGGCTCTACCTAGGGTGCGGGTCACTCTCTCGCGCATCCAAACCATACAATGAGGGGTTGCTCTCCCCAAGACAAATTTTTATGGTGAATGTCTTTTAGGATCAATAGTGTTAACCAGTCCCAATTTTATGGTTTTTCTTTTTAATATTTTTCAAATAAAAACAAACGGCCTAACGAATTTTTCGGTTCTCCTGGTTATTTAGTCCAAAACAGGGGGGAGAAGACGAAAAAGCCGATGCGCGATAAAATCAATGATGCATGCTGAGTCAGAAATGCGTACCTTGCCTCCAGCACTCTACATGCAAGTGATCCGCGCAGAATTTAAAGACAGAAAAGTAAACTACCCTAAATGATGCAGCGGGAAAAACCGAGTCCTAGATGAGCAATTTCTATCGCAGAACCGTCTAATCGGTCACCAACCTCCAAGTCAAAGGGTCCGGTCTTGGCCCACCCCTCCTCTGCCCGACAAATCGGGGGTAGGAGAAAGCGCTTTACAGGGTGAGCTACGGCACGTAGTCTACGAAGGAGATGAGTCGATTATTTTTATTAATTGATTATTAGTGAGTCCAATTAGCACACTATAGGAACAGGCAAATTTTTAAGTGTGGGGACCCTACTAATTACGGCACAAGCAAGAGAAATTCCTAAATCTAGGGGCTCGATGAAAACCGTGTAAACACCGGAAAAGGCAGAAAAAATAAAAGAAAACAAAACCGCGTAAAAAGCCGCGAAAAAGCCTAAGGGTCCCCCGAGCACACCGGTGCTCGGCGAAACAGACCCGCTAAGTGTTCAAGCAATGTCTAAGTCCAGTCTGAGAGTTCATGTATTATTACAACAATAATAATCAAAATAACACCTAATCTAACCTCACCCACTCCACTCTCTCTCTCTCGCTCTCTCCTGCGGCTTCGTAGAGAAGGAAGCCGCCTCCAAGTTCCTCGGCTGCACCGGCTCCTCAAAAGTCACCTCCACGGTCCTCGGGCCCTCGCAAGAAAAAGAGATGAGTGGTCAGACCAAGATAATCAAATAAAATAAAAGAAAATAAATGAAACTGAAAATGAGGGTATATATGCAAAAATATAAAATAAAATCAACACTCAAAATAAAACTAAATCAAAATAAAAGAAAAAGAAAATAAAAGAAAATAAAACAAAAATAAAAAGAAAACAAAAGCCGCGAAAAAGCCGCGAGCTCTGAAAGAGCCGCGAAAAGCCACGAAAACAAAAACGAAAATAAAATAAACTACTAAGCCGTGCTCCCCGA